>CP139509.1:114478827-114597230 GCA_021014915.2 Artemisia tridentata subsp. tridentata | reverse complement strand
ATGGGGGTGTTACAGCAAGTCCCACTCAAGCCTGCACTAAACCCCTGCATCAGATTTGCTTTTCCTAGACCACCTGATCTAGCCTCAAATTAGGGTTCAATTGGGTGGTTAAAATTGGGGCTTTTGGTATTTTAGTATAGCCAGTAGTACTAGCAAGGTTTTGCCCCCCTTAAGTTCCACTTTTCTGCTTATTTTAAGTGCTTAATTGGATCTGCAAGTTGGGGATTTTTTGTCATTTCTGGATAAGTTTTGAAATTGTACTCCTGCTTATCTGCTTATTACTTTTGCTTAATTGTGCTTTTTAAGTTGTTTTAAGCTTCCACTAGTATAATAATCTATTTCTGAGCCTTTGGTAATTTTTAGAGCTTTTTAGCTTATTTTTGGGCTTATTCCCAAACTGCTTATTAGCCCATTTGCTTGTTAGGGTTTCTAAAAGTTCTAATTTTATTTTTCCTAGATTAAGAATAATATTTTAGATTTTCCTGTAAAGTTTCATATTTTTCTAAAGTCATTTACTATTTTTAAACCTTTTAATTAGTTTTAATAATTTAATTCATAATAAAAAATATAAAAGTCAAAAAAATATAAATCTTTTTTCTAAAATTTTCTTTTATTATTTAGGATTTAAGAAAAATAATTTTGCACTTGTAGGATTAGTTTTCTAATATTTCAGTTTTTATCCCGTTTTAGAATTCCCGTTACGCGTTTTTAATATAATTTGTGTTAATCTTAAATTTCCTTGTGAGAATTTGTTTCTCATTTGTCAAATAGAATTAAAAAATCAAAATCTCATATCTAATCATCAGTCACTCTAATCCAAACCTTCAACGATTGCCCATTCACACCTCGTTGGGAAACGACCCGGGCAATCACTTACCTGGTATCACACACACAAACGTGAGTTTTTGCAAGTTAGCCTTTTTCCTAAAGGGGTGATTTGTATTTATTCACGTGTATCCGAGTTGATGCATATTATTTATATACACTATTTAGCACGGATCAGCACCCATTTGCAGATATTCGTCCAGAGAATCAGGATTGGTTCCGTATGCCATTTGAGGAATTGCCGAAGTACACTTCATCAATGGGGAAAGACCAAATGTGCCCGCACAATTAGTAGTTTGTTGAAAATAACGGGAATGATCAGTTACCTCTCGAACAATTTGTGTGAATAGTTTTCGACTCATTAGGAAACACGTACGGAATGTTGCTTCGTCATACACTGGGTGTTCGGAGAAGTAAGCCGCCATTAAACGATTATGAGCACCGTAATGATCCCTGGCTATGTGGGTTCGTGAGATTTTTGGCTTTGGCGCTTGAAAAGCCTCCGAACAGGCTTCCGTAAAAAGCGCAAGCTCGCTATTAACTTCATCTTCATCATCCGATGATGAAGTGCCAAAAAATAGCTCGTAAGACATTATACAGATTAGATGTGTAAAAGTGTATAGAGAATTGTAGTTTGAATTTGTGAATAAAATGATGAAATGAGTGGGTTATTTATGGTGTTAAAGTGCTTAAATTTTAAAAGTTAAGTAAGTTTTTTTTCTTTTTCTTTTTTATTATTTTATTATTTTTGTTTACAGGAAACGGTCACATTGTACATTTTTGTTGTTGTTTTGTGCTTGCTTCAATCGGTTGACCAGACGATCGATATATATATATATATGGGATATTATGAGAAGGGGTCTTAAAATGAGAAGGGTAGGAAGGATTGTGGGAGTGACATGTGTCACTTTGCCACATCATCATGCCACATCATATGACATGTGTCACCTCCCCCCCCCACCCGTGAAAAAAAAAATTTCCGCCAAAAAAAAAATTTTTTTTGGGCAAAATTTTTTTTTCCGCCAAAATTTTTACTGCATCGTGATGCAGTAAAAAATTATACTGCATCGTGATGCAGTAAAAATTTTGGCCGGATTTTTTTTTTTTTTTTTTTTTTTTTTGCCAAAAAAAAATTTTTTTTGGGGCAAAATTTTTTTTTCCCGCCAAAATTTTTACTGCATCGTGATGCAGTAACCGTAATGAAGTAAAAAATTATACTGCATCGTGATGCAGTAACCGTAATGCAGTAAAAATTTATACTGCATCGTGATGCAGTAAATATTTTTTGCGGGAAAATTTTTTTTTTGGCGGGAAATTTTTTTTTTTGGGGGTGTGGGGGGTGATGTGGCATGATGATGTGGCATCGGGATGACACATGTCACTCCCACAATCCTTCCTACCCTTCTCATTTTAAGATCCTTCTCATTATATCCCTACCCTATATATATATATATATATATATATATATATAAAACTCGGCCAACCGAAGTCGACCGAGTATCCACACCAATAGCGACCGCGACCCAATCGGTCGACCTTGAGCTCGACCTCCTTGGTGCGGGCAGCCTAAGGTGTTCGCCCAATTGCCAGGTTGCCCTCGGCTATTTTAGATTTTTTTTATGGTCTAGAAAAGGGATCTTCTAGTCTACTCTTTGAGTTATCTTTAGTTTTTATATCTTTCATAGGGGTGAGCATTTGTCTAAACCCGACCCGACAAACGAAAATCGGTAAAAACCTAAACCGAGAACCGAATCGAAGTTACTCGGTTCGGTTCGGTCGGTTTAAGCCGGTTTTTCTCGGTTTTTGGCTCGAACAGACCCGAACCGAAGCCGAAAATCGGTAAACTATAGAACCAAAACAGAACGGAGTTTGATCGGTTCAGTTTCGGTTTAGTCGGTTTTTTCGAGTCGGTTCGGTTCTTGTTCGGTTTTGCTCAGCCCTAATCTTCCAAGTTTTGTTTAGGATTAAATTTGTTGGAACTAGACCCAATCTTGTAGATTGTGTGGGTTAAAAATCAAAACAACAATTTTTTTTATAAAACACATTGATGAGTGTTTAAATTAACTTTCTTATAACTATTTTACTTGTTAGAGAAAAATAAAATATAGACATAAGCCTATAATCCAAACACTACTTTCAGTTCGGGGTGGAAACGAGCCGAGCTGCTCGTGAAAAGCTCTATATCAGATCGGTAAAAAGATCAAACGAGCTCGGGCCCAAGTTCGAGCCTAAGTTTGGGCTCGTTTAATAATCGAGCTCGAGCCCGAGCTTTATATATAAAGATCGATTAGGCTCGCGAGCCTAAACGAGCCCTAAAAAAATATACGTATATATATATTTTCTATACATATACAACCATGTATAAACGAGCTTAAAATAATAAACGAGATCGAGCCTAGTGTAATTAACGAGCCTTCGAGCTTTATTTCTTTCAACACGTTATATAAGTTAGTCGAGCCCGAGCCGAACTCGAGCTCAAAATATGAGGCTCGAAACGAGCTTGAGCTCGAGCTTTATATATATAAATGAGCCGAGCTCGAGCTCTAGCAGGCTTAGCCTCGGCTCGGCTCGTTTCCGTTGAGCTGGTTCACATATTCCAACATGAACTGTTAGAACCTTGGACATACAATCATATTCATGAGTCATGGCAAAAGTTGAAAAAGTAAAGTAAAGTAACTCCAAATACCGTCTTTCACGGGTTATGGGTCTCGATACCGTCTTTCACGGTGTATGGGGGAGGTTGAAATGTAGACAGTCTTACCCCTACCTAAAGTAGAGAGACTGCTTCCGGTTCTACTTAAGGTAGAAAAGGACCTCCAGTCATGGCAAAAGTTGAGATGAACATAAAAACACATGTCGAGTTCAACAATAAATTCTGTCTAAAACGAAACAAAAGCACAAACTCATGCGATGTCAATTCCAACAAGTCCACAACCATCGCTTATTCACTCACCATATATTCTTCTACCTCTTGCAGATTTCCATCTTTCACGGCTACTTCAAAATCACTTTTTACCAAGGAAAACATTTGTCAACACTGTGCTAGAGCTCAAAGAATGCTTCAATAGTTGCAAACCCTGCAACAAATACACCTTTAAGATACTCACGTGCTTGAAGCAATTGTGGTAGACGATTGTTTGTTCGTGAAGAAAATATTAATATTAACAAGCAATAATTATCTAACAAACATTAGCACAGATCTATTCAAAGACATTTAACAAGAATATTGTAGGATTTTGTATCGACAAGCAATTTACCTTCTCTAACTCTCTCGGATCACATTATCAAGTTTATTCACCTTTGTGAAACTAGCAATTAAGCATTTAAAACTCAAATGAAAAAAGGAAAAAAAAAAGTGGACTCTAACAATCCAAAGTTTTTCATACGAACACTTATAAAACATTGAAACAAATAAACTACATCAAGCCAGAGTTGTTGTGTGCCTAGGGTAGGAACCTGGACATGTCATTTGGCTTAATTAAGAGCAACATTATCAATTTATCATAAATCTTGTCCAGATTTTATGGATTTTATATGTCATGTGACTCATAAGAGGAACAAATTATTAACCTGAACTAAGTTGATGCCCATATTGTGAGATAATAATCTCGACATTGCTTCTTTACAAAGACGAAGGACCAAAGTTGTATAATAAATAGTTTGTAACCGAATAGCGGTTAAGTTAGTTTGTTAGTTAATGAATTGGTTATACATAAACCGAATAGATACAATGGTTGGCAAATAGTTGTGTCGTTTGGTATAGAACCATTCGAACAGTCACAACGTTTGGAACATGCCCATTCGTTTAGTAAATATACTCGATACTATGTAATGTTACAATGGTTAGAAGTTTAGTTATTCAGATTTTATTTACTCTTGCAATTTCATTCGACTAACACATTTGGGACCAACATTTGGCATCAAGAGCCATCTTCGTTACATCATTCAAAAACCAAAAAAACTTAACGAGACAATAAGGAGACCAAAGAAGAGATAGAACACGTTTGAAACCGTTGTTTCAAAAGAAGAAGACACAACACTGAAACGTTGCCTGGATAACTAGGACACAAGGAAAGTAGTGCACGACCGTACTTGTGTAGAAATTACAATCGAAAAGGCACCAAACGAAGTGGTGACTTGTTAGTTTTGTGGGTGTGATTCTGTGCGCAACAAAGAACAAAAACGTTTGTTTACAAACAACTTTGTTGGCAACCAACAATTATACAACAAAACCGAGACCTATTTGTTGCTATCTATCGCAACAAAGTTAGAAAAGAAGACGTCAAAGAAAGATAGAGACCCACTGTTGCTATAACGCAACACGTTGGAAGAAGGAAGTTGCTTGGTTTGAAAAAGGTATACCGATTAAGAAAACAATCAAGGATTGTTTGGAGAAGACGCTAGCAATACAAGGACGACAACAACAGGAACAATCTGATCAATTGTTTGCAGGGAATACCATGGGGTATTCTTGTAGGTGTGTTGTGGATTTATACGGTGTGGAACAAAAGAGAAGAGAAGAAAAGGTATTGTGGTACGCGTTTGGAAATACAAGCAACAAGAACAAAGCCAACAAAACAAGTCGTTTTGTTTAGAAGACGTACTACCGTAGTAGTATTAGCGAAGGAAAACAAACAAGCATTTGTTTTTGGATTAAAAATACCGAAGGGTATTTTTGCAAAACTTCTCGAATTTGGAAGACTTGGAACCAAAAAAAACCAACAAGTAACAAACTTGTTACTTTGCCGAGAATCTTTGGAAGTATTTTGGAAAGAAGCCGAGACCAAGAAGGATCTAGGGCACATTTTGTTTCAAAGTCGAGACCAAAAAGGAAGAAGGGAGAACAACGTGGTGAAAGTGTGGTGAAAAACAAAAGGCAATTCGACAACAATTGATACACGAGTTGTTTTGGCAAGCAAGGGAAAAGAAAAGGCGTGATTGGAATTATTCAAGTACCAAACACACAAAAGGGAATACGCTTGTGTTTCAACACAACAACGAGGTCACAAATTCCAAACTTTGGATTTCAATTCATACTTAGATAGTATAGATATTTATTTTATACTATTAGGAAATCCCGAGAACTTTACATTGATCTCATATTATTAGGATTCCCGGATAACTATTTTCTATTCCCGTAATAGTAAGAAAACACCATACTAGTTAGAATTTTCCATACGATTTGAAGGTGAAGATCATAAATACTTTTATGATGGCCGGTGATGATACAACTAACACATCAAAACCCGTAACACCAATTGCACAATACCAATGCCCTAAGTTGAAAAACACAAACTACACTGTTTGGGCTATACAAATTAAGGTTATATTAGAAGCACATGGTTTATGGGAAGCGATAGAACCTAAGGAAAACACGCAAGTAGACGATAAGAAGGATAAGGCAACAACGGCCTTCCTATATCAAGCGTTGACCGAAGACGTGATTTTACAAGTAGCAAGTTGTAAAACGTCAAAGGAATTATGGGAATCATTAAAAAGGAGACACGTTGGAGAAGAAAGGGTGCAACAAGCACGGTTACAATCATTGATGATTGGATTTCAGACCCTTCAGATGAAGGAAGATGACACGGTGGATGCATTTACAGCCAAACTGAACGGCTATGCCACGAAGGCTAAAGAATTAGGAAAAACTTTGGATGAATCACTTTTAGTACGAAAACTATTAGATTCCACACCAGATAAGTTCATTCAAATAGTAGCATCCATAGAACAGACAAATGATCTCGACGACATTAGTTTGGATGAGATCGCTGGAAAACTTAAGGCATTCGAGGAAAGGATAAAACTCCGAAAGGGAGGACAAGTAGAAGGCCAGGATAACTTATTATTCACACAAGGCGAACACTCTTGAAATGGAAAACGATTTACCAAATATAGAGGTAGATCAAACTACTCACGAGGAAACTGGCAAAATAATAGAAATAAAGATAACTCGAATGGAGAAAACTCAACTCACAAGGATAAGTCAAATAAGAATAAACGTGAGTGGGATATAAGAAAGGTAAAATGTTTCAATTGTGGGAAACATGGACATATAAAGAAAGACTGCAGAAAACCATCAACAACCCAGGAACAATCAAACCTTATCTTAGAAGACGATGAACCATCACTATTGATGACTACACACGAAACTGAACACGAGGAAGTTTTGTTAAACGAAGGACAAATACAACCCCAGAAATATGCTACATCGGACGTTAGCATATGGTATTTAGATAATGGTGCAAGTAACCATATGACAGGAACCAAGAGTCATTTTAAGGACATTGACGAAAGCATCACTGGACGCGTTCGTTTTGGAGATGGATCGTATGTAGAGATAAAGGGTAGAGGTTCAATACTGTTAGTATGTAGAAACCAAGAACAAAAGATAGTTTTGGATGTTTACTACATTCCAAACCTCAAGAGCAACATACTTAGTCTAGGACAACTTACAGAAATCGGCTGTAAGATCATCATGGATGAAAACAAGCTGACTTTGTATGACAAGAACAAGAAATTGTTGATGAAGGTAGAAAGATCTAAGAATCGACTTTACAGTATAAGACTACGAATAGAAGCACCTATATGTCTCTTAGCAAATATAGATAACCAAGCATGGTTATGGCACGCTAGATTAGGTCATCTGAACTTTGACCACATCAACAAGATGACAAGAAAGGGTCTAGTGAAAGGAATACCAAGAATAAATCATGCAGGACAAATCTATAATGCATGTTTATTAGGAAAACACAGTAGAACACCATTTCCAAATCAGGCTAAATTCAGATCAAAGAACCCATTGGACTTAGTATATGGAGATCTTTATGGTCCCATAAGTCCAGCTACAAACTCTGGAAAGAAACTCATCTTCTTATTAGTAGATGACTGTACACGTTTTATGTGGGCCTACTTTCTGACATCAAAAGATCAGGCATTTAATACATTTAAGGAATTTAGACAAAAGATTGAAATGGAGTTGAAGTTGAAATTAAAAAATGCTAAGAACAGATAGAGGAGGTGAATTTACATCAAATGAATTTACCAAATACTGTAAGGAGAATGGAATAGCACGACAGTTGACAGCACCATACTCACCACAACAAAATGGAGCAGTGGAGAGAAGAAATAGGACAGTGTTATCAACTCGTAGGAGTATGATGAAAGCAATGAAGTTACCTTTAACTTTTTGGGCGGAAGCAGTCAAACACGCCATTTACATACTCAACAGGGTATCTACGAAAGCCCTGGAAGATAAAACACCATATGAAGCCCTCTACAACAGAAAACCGAACCTGGAATACCTAAGAATATTCGGATGCACAGCTTATGCCAAGATAACGATACCTCACTTGAAGAAGCTGGATGACAGAAGCATACCAATGATTTACTTAGGAGTAGAGGAAGGATCAAAAACATGTAGGCTATATGATCCAATAAGAAAGAAGAAACATGTTAGTAGGGACGTAAAGTTTATGGAAACGAAACCGTGGGATTGGAATAACAATGGAGAGGATGCGAGTACACAAGACACATTTTGGGCTAGTTTTGTGGTAGACGAAGTTGACAATGAAAATCCTATACCAGTCAACATAGAAAACAATGATAATATGTATCCAATACCAGATCCAGATTCACCAATCACACCACCAACATACAATTACGACCCTAACTCGGAAGAAGAAGAAGAAGCTACTTTCAGCTCATTAGAAAACTCAGATCAGAGATATGATCATAGACCAATACGAGGCTTCAAGAATATATCAGAGATATATGGGAACACACGTGAAAATGAAACTGAAAGATTGTTATTTACGGAAGAAGAACCCCGTAACTACAAGGAAGCATCAATAGATAAGAAATGGATTGAGGCCATGGAGATTGAATTGGATTCAATCAACAAGAATAATACATGGACTCTTACTGATTTACCTGAAAATTAGAAGGCAATAGGACTCAAATGGGTTTATAAGACCAAAAGAGATGCACAAGGAAAGATCATAAAATATAAGGGAAGATTAGTAGCAAAAGGTTATGTACAAGAACAAGGGATAGACTTCGATGAAGTATTCACACCAGTTGCTAGGATAGAGAGAGTACGATTAATTTTAGCATTAGCAGCATATCATGGATGGCAAGTACACCACTTAGATGTAAAATCAGCATTTTTACATGGAGACTTGAAGGAAGAAGTCTATGTTACACAACCTGAAGGATTTATTCAACAAGGAAACTCAGAAAAGGTCTACAAGCTAACTAAAGCTTTGTACGGCTTAAGACAAGCACCGAGAGCTTGGAATGTGAAACTTGATCAAACCTTGAAGTCATTAGATTTTAAGAAATGTAATCTCGAACAAGCGGTTTATACTAAGAGAAACAAGAATTCTACACTTATAGTTGGAGTATATGTAGATGATTTGATAATCACGGGCACTCCAAAGAAGGAATTAGACTTGTTTAAATCCCAGATGAAAGACAAATTCGAAATGAGCGACTTAGGGTTGCTAGCTTATTACCTTGGGATAGAAGTTACACAGACAAGAGGAGAGATTACAATCAAGCAAACATGATATATTAACAAGATCTTGAAAGAAACAAGTATGACGGACAGTAATGATACAAAGATACCAATGGATCCCGTCACTAAGTTGGTCAAGGCGGAAGATGGAAACTCAGTTGACGCAACTTACTACCGAAGTTTAATAGGAAGTCTCAGATACTTATTACATACAAGACCGGATCTTAGTTACTCAGTCGGACTACTTAGCAGATTTATGCAAGACCCGAAGGATCATCACCTGAAGGCAGTGAAACAAGTAATTCGATATATCAAAGGAACAAAGGAGCATGGAATAATATACAAGAAAGAAGGCGGCTGCAAGATTACAGGTTACAGTGACAGTAGTTATGGAATCAACACCGATCAAGGAAAAAGAACTTCTGGAATAGTATTTTATTTTGGAGAGTCACCTATTACTTGGTGTACTCAGAAACAACCAACAGTGGCACTATCATCATGTGAATCAGAATTCATGGCAGCTACTGGAGCAGCATGTCAAGCTTTATGGTTAAAACGACTACTTAGTGAATTAACTGGATGGCAAGAAAAAAGGATAACGTTGAAAGTTGACAACATATCAGCAATAGCACTCGTAAAGAACCCAGTTTTTCATGGAAGGAGCAAGCACATCGACATTCGCTATCATTTCATTCGTGAATGCGTAGAGAATGGTCATATCAATGTAAAACACGTCAGTGGAGAACTACAAAGAGCAGATATCTTAACAAAGGCCTTACCAAGACTAAAGTTCGTGACTATGCGACAGATGCTCGGAGTTCAAGACTTAGGACGAAGCAACGATCAAGATTAAGGAGGAGAATGTGAGATAATAATCTCGACATTGCTTCTTTACAAAGACGAAGGACCAAAGTTGTATAATAAATAGTTTGTAACCGAATAGCGGTTAAGTTAGTTTGTTAGTTAATGAATCGGTTATACATAAACCGAATAGATACAATGGTTGGAAAATAGTTGTGTCGTTTGGTATAGAACCATTCGAACAGTCACAACGTTTGGAACATGCCCATTCGTTTAGTATATATACTCGATACTATGTAATGTTACAATGGTTAGAAGTTTAGTTATTCAGATTTTATTTACTCTTGCAATTTCATTCGACTAACACATTTGGGACCAGCACATATTCATGTTTTGTTGCCATCAATTATTTTGTATTGATATTTATAACTTATCATCAAAATCAACAAGGACGTACTTGAGGTAATTACAATGAGCATATATTAAAAAAGATTAACAAAAGCAGGATATATAGAATCTTTCGAGTTTACCTCCTCCATGCCGAAATTTACAACCCTTTCCTCTAATGCACCCACATCCTTTATGTTATACTTGTGGAACAAAGCAATGATGGAGATTGTAGATATAGGAGAAACAGCAAGGTCATCCATCACCATGTATGTTACCAATCCCTTTACGATTCCTCCTTCTACCTCAAACCGAGACATGCCCAAATAGCAACACGAACGATGAGAGGTCGAAGTAGCATTGCAAGTCCTACACTTGTAATGATAAGTTTTAGTGGACGAATCGTCGACTGGCAACAAACTGACTCGGGGAGAGGTGAAAGGAAGTAAAGATTTAGGTTTTAAGACGGCGCCCTTCTCATGGTTAGAGATTATTAATCCTTGTCGAAATTTTCAACACTTTTATAAAGCTTAGTCAAGCCACTTACCATGTCTTTATTCTCACCCAAAAGTCCCAAAACGGAACCTATAGGTAAAGTTAAGACACTAAACAGGAAATCGACAAAATCCTTACCGGCTTCTGCAAACAATACTCTTCCTCCCTTTTTGTCTATTAGAAGTTTCAACGTCACGTTTGAATGAGCCATAATGTATCAAATGACACCAAAACCAGCATAATATATATGAAACCCTAGCTAGAAATGAAAAACAAGAGAGAGACCTTGGCGGCTATATTTATGTATAACCCACGTACGTATCTTAACTGTTTTAATCCTGATTTGCCTCCAAATAAAGATAGACCAAAACTTAAATTAAAATATTAGCATTTAAGTTATTGATATAAGTTCCAAAAATATAGTTATGCAATTAGTACTAAATATTTTAGGAATGAGTTTTGCTAACCGCAACCATATAATAGAAAAGACTTACATATAAAAATGACGCTAGTTAGAAAAAAAGGAAGTCAATCACACTAACAATAATTTAGAAAATAATTTTTCTTTTTAATATGATTCATGAATCATGAGAAGCATAACTATGCACCGTCTTAAATCGAATGAGAAACAAATCAAACATGCGATTCAATCGCGTGCATAACATGTAAGCATGCCCACTTTTGGTGAAAATATAGTTTGGTGACACGTAAAAGAAAAGAGTCCGAGTGTGTTTGGTAAAAGTAGTAGTGAGCAGTAGCAGTGAGCTGTGAGTGGTGAGCAGTAGCAGTGAGCTGTGAGTGGTGAGCAGTAGCTGTGAGCAGTAACCACAGCTCACAGCCCACCGCTCACAACTTCTTAAAGAAGCATTGGAAAAATGAGCTAAAAAATCGCAAAGCTCACCGCTCCTTTGCCAAACGAACAATAAAAATAAAAAAGCTCATTGCTCACCGCTCATCGCCCCAAAAAGCTCCAAAAATCTCCGCGCAAAACATAGCCTCCACACTAAAACATTATTGTATAAGTGAACCCAATACTTTTGATCTACTTATTGTGAGATAGTGAACATAGTGCTCGAAAAAAATTGTCTTTCAAAAAAAATATATATATATAGTGTTGTATTCTATGCAGTACCAATATTAAATGCAGTACTTTACAGTACCATTCTAGACCAATATAAACCGTTAGATCACGTAATCAATGGATGAGATCAATTGTGCCTTTAATGTAATAAATTGAAAGATCAAACCATTATTTAAAAAGCTAAAAAAAGCTAAAAGGGTAATGATGGTATTTCCTATTTAACCCTAAAATAGTGCCAGGTTAACCCACCCACCATCTATCATCACAAAACCAATTAACCGCCTCCCAATATCCTCTCTCTCTCTCTCTCTATCTCAAAACATCACCATTTGAATCGAGCAAGCATCAACAATTATAAGGAAAAAATAAACGTCACCAAATATGTCGCCTTAACCGCCGCCCCAAATCCCAGATCTACTGCTTTTGCTGGTCTTTTTTTTTCAGATGGATGGATCTAGAGCGCAAGCAGCAGTTGGTTCCAATTAAAAGTGCAGGTTTGTTAACTTTTATAAGTATTTCAAATATGGGTTTGATATTGGTGCGGTTTACATTAAAAGAAAAATGGATTTCAAAAACGGGTTTGATATTGTTGAGCAGTTTACATGGATTTCAATTTACTCTGCTGTTCTTGAGGACTTTTTTGGTGGTATCTTATCGTGTTAAGGACTCGCAAGACAATATGTGAATTACTGGTAACACCATTACTACGAAGGAAAACAGCCCTCCATCTTGTTTGTGTTTTAATTAAAAAATGATCTCTTATATACAATAAATTAAGTCCTTGCTAATTACGTTGGTTGTATGTTTTCGCATGTGCTTATCCAATAAAATTCATCTAACAATTGGAAACAGTAGTCGTTTTGTTTTGCCGCAAATTTTTGGTAAAGGGGTTGGAATAATCTTATTTTTGCCCAAAGAAGTTTAGCCTATTGGTTTAACACAATTTATCACAAAGAGGATTTGCAACGGAAATATGCAAGACCCGAGGTTCGTTTTCCCGTGAAGGTGTGAATGGAATTTCGTGTTTTCGGAACGTGAAACGTGTTGTGAATGTGTAAAAAGTGAGATATTTTGATTTTTTCTATACTACGAATAATGGAATATCAAATAAAACAGCTAATAAAGCTACGAGTACAAGTAATCTAAGCACGT
This sequence comes from Artemisia tridentata subsp. tridentata, assembly GCA_021014915.2. Taxonomy (NCBI): domain Eukaryota; kingdom Viridiplantae; phylum Streptophyta; class Magnoliopsida; order Asterales; family Asteraceae; genus Artemisia; species Artemisia tridentata. Next base: position 114,583,971 of record CP139509.1, on the reverse strand, counting down.
GAACTTTAAAACGAAAACCGGAATTTAAAAACGTTACGCGACAAGTTTTAAAACGTAAATAAAAAGTAAATTTCTAAATTCTAAATCCTAAATTTATAAAAATAATTTTCCTAAACTCTAAATATAAAAAGAAAATTTTGGAAAAAAGAAAAATATTTTTTTGACTTTTTAATAATTTTTTATAAATTAAAAACTATTTAAAAGAAAATAATTGATTAAAAATACTAAATGGAAAAAGAAAATTCTGAAAATTTTTTCTAAAATACTTTAAACTACCAGAATGCTAAGAAAAATAAAAAAGGTGAAAATGCTTTTTTAAATAAGCCGAAAATAAGCAAATAGTTTACAATAAGCTAAAAAGGGAAAAGAAAAAAACAAAAAGGTTTTAAGTTAAATTTTGTAAGTTAAAACCAATAAAAGTGAAGAGTGCAGTGGTTAGGTTGCTTGCTTGTGAGCTAACTGTCCTGGGTTCGAACCCCAGGACTGTCAAATTTTTTTGCTATTTGATTTTTTCTTTGACTTTCTTTAGTTTTCTTCTAAAAAACTCAAATCAACAAGTGAATCACACAAATTTAAAACTGAAAATATTTTTTTTTACTAACCTTTTTTTTTTTTTTTTTTTTTTTTTTTTTTTACTAAAAGATTAGCTTAGTCTAAATGTCTGCTGATTCAGCACATCAACAATCTTCACACCAATAAGAAATCAAGCATCACAGAACCAATAAGATAAGCTTAGTCTAAGACAAGTAAATAAGCAGAAACATAAGCAGGCACAACAGAGAACAAGAAGCAATCAAACTAGAAAGACAAATATTAAGCACTAAGATCTCAAATAAGGGCTAAGGACTGATTTCAAAACTTAAGAACAGGACTGCATAGGCAATCAAGCTACTGATGCAACACCTTGAAAATTATCAAACTAACTCCTACATACTGCTGACATTGAATAAATAATGAAAGATCAAAATTCACCCATTTGACTTTTCAGTCAAACACTCCCTATACTCTTAACTGTTTGCAGTATAAGCTTAAACTAACTAACCTATCCTAACTAACCATATCAGAATTCAAACAAGCAGGAAAAAAAAAAACAAGATAAGCTAAAAAAAAAATATATTTTTTTTTTCTTTTTTTCAAGCTTAAACTAAGAACAACTAAACTAACTTATCAAAATAAGCAGTAACAAGAATGAAATAAGCAGAAATGAAGCAGTAAATAATAAGCTAAACAATAAAAATTGACTTATATTAAAATAAAGAGTAAAATTACAACCGAAATAAAAAAATTACAACATACCTTAAACTAATAGCTAAAACCTAGAAAAAAAAAATCTGCTACTCGACTATTTATACTAAAAAATATAAAACCCTAGCTTCAAAGTGTGTTTTTTGTGTGAGTGTGTTCCTCTCTTGCATTTGTGTTTCTTCCTTGACCCTTGGATCATTTCGTGCTCCCCACAACTTTAATTCTTGATCGTTGATCTTCTTTGTAGCCCTCGGATTGATGAGGTGGAGGGGAGGGGACCAAAGACAACACCATGTGATGGTTTGGCTTGTAGCGAAGGTGATGGTGATGGTTGGGATTAAGAGGCGGATTAAGGAGGAAAAGAGGGAGTGAAGAAGATAAGTAGTGGGTTGCCTGAGTTTACTTAGGGATTTTGACTAAGTGAATTGGGGGTTTGACCGAGTTTTAGCTATTAGTGTTAGGATGGGTCGGGTTTTCAGATGGGGTTGGGCCTTGGGGATGCGGTTAGTGAATTGGGCCGGTGGGATAAATAGATGGGTTTGGGTGGATAGTGGGTATTTGGGTTTGGTTATTTCTTTTGGATCCGGTTAGTGTTTAGAAAATAGGGTAGTTAGTTTAGGGACAAAAGATGTAAATCTAGAAATTGTAGGGACCATGGCTGCCATTTCTTCAAAATTCATCAACGGACCAATTTTGCCAATATTAAATAATCCAAGGGCCATTTTGATATTTCTTGAGCTTGAATCAAATCCGCATGAAAAACGACTTTCCCGGCTTCGGTTTTTGGCTCTTTTAAATACTCTTTCCCAATCTCGTGCTCGTTTTTTGTTGTTTTTTTCTTCGTTTTTGTCCTTTTTTCGGGATATCCGTACCTGCATATTAACAAACACAAAAACACAAATATCTTTGGCATTTTGGTCAGTTTTTGGTCGTTTTGGTCTTAATTTGGTCAAGAAAAGGTATGTGTTTAAGCACATACCAAAATTCCCCCAGACTAAGATATTGCTGTGTCCTCACGCAATGTTATATAAACACGTTTTTGAAACCAAAAATTTCTAATCTCTTTTTACTAACTTTGAGAAGTAGCAAAATTTTCAAAAGAGATTAATAAATCTTAAGTTCTAAAAACTCTCCGATTTTCCTATTATATTTTTGTATTTTCCTCATAATCATGTGACGGCTTTGTTGACAATAATTATTGTAATACCTAAAAATTATATAACATGTAAAATGACCAAATTGCCCCTGGGAATTTGAAACCTAAATAAAACATATGTAAAGCACCATATAACTTTCAAACTTCTAACAATGAACAAGTTATGATCCCAAATAATTTTAACAACTTCTTTTAACATTTAAGCAAGCCAAGAAAATTACTAAAATGCCCTTGGGCGCCTAATGATATTTAAATTCAAATTCATGATTTAAATAAAAGTTATTAATGGAAATTAAAAGGGAATTAAATGGAATTTAAGGGAGATAATCAAGCCAATTAATTATTTGACCAAAACCCCCGAAATTTTGGTCTATTACTCCCCCTTTGACTCGGCCATACCCCTTTTAAATCAATCCCATTTATTTTTGACAAATCCTAATTGCCGAGTAAACATAAAACACACACAAACATTTTTGTAGCCTCCATTCGATCACTATAATTCTCCAAACAATTTCTACAAGTTCATCACAGTTCTAAGGAGCATAGAAAAATAGCAAGACGATTTGTGGTAGCCCGATTCAAGCCTATTCGATTTTCTTGTTGTCGAGTACAATAATAAGGTTGTGGAGTCGTTTTCTGGCCGTGTGGAAATTCCTTGGTCAAGCGAGTGAAACCGAGCAACATCTAATTCATACACCTCATCCACACGTTCAAATCTCAGTTTGGTGTGAAGAGGGAGTAGTCCTGTGCTTTTGTCATCTTATTCAGTGTGATCCTTGTCAAGCAATAAGGTACAGATATTCTGCTTCTTTGATAAGAGGCCTTCATTCTCTTATTATGACTCCGATTATTGAACCATCATGATATTGAACCTTTTATGATTATGAACCTTTCATTCATGAACCTTTAATTATGAACCCTTGACCATGAACCTTTGCTTATGAACCTTTGCTTATGAACCTTTGCTTATGAACCTTTGCATATGAACCTTGCTTATGAACCATGATTATGAACCTATGATTATGAACTTATGAAACAAGATATTGACCTATGCAAGTAAACTAAAAACATGATTCATGATACTTGACCTTTACCCTCAGTTTGATACTACGAGCCACTCACTAGGCATGAGGGTTTCATGTCCATGTCAGTCGATGCACCGATGGCATGACTCTAGGGCAGGAGAGTGATGACCTGTCCCGTCCCTGCATGTTATGTTTACGTAGAGGCAGATTATGGCCACCTGGGGCGTATGGATGCATCCTAGATTTGTTCATGTTCATGTTATGTTATGTTATGTTATTCATGGTGACTGATGGTGTGTGCGATACACGTCTTTCACACTCTGGGAGCCGATCACTCCAACCCATGATGAGGACACCCCTCATATTTACAAGATACCCATGATGAGGACACCCCTCATATTTACAGGATACTAAGAGGTCTCCCCTCTTCATGTTTATGACTATGATTATGATTATGATTATGATTTCATGTTATGGGCTCGTAGTGGATTACTGACCTTTCTTTACCTTGCACCTTTATCCTTTCCCTTATGACACCATGTATCCTTACCATGTATTCTGACCATGTATTCTTACCATGTATACTTACCTTGTACTCTCATCATGTACTCATGTTTCCATCTCTCATTTACTCATGCATTATTCATTATGGTACTGCTTGTTCGTTATATCTGTTCACTGAGCTCTAGTAGCTCAGCCGCGTTTCTTTTCCCGCAGCAGGTAATTTAAGCTAGGAGCTGGGCATGGCTTTGGGGTTGAGTGTACCTGAGTGGAGATTGTTCTTTATGGCTTTTCTACCGTTTGAATTCCCTCAGTCATTATGTTGCCATTGTTTAGGCATTGAACTTATGTATTTCTTTTATTTTCTTTCATTTTGGATATAAGTCATGTTGACTTATGGTTGGATTATGTTTTTGACTTCCGCTATTTTATTCATGGATGCTATGTTTATCTGATATGAAACCATGTATTTGTGATATCTCTACCCTTGTCGGGTCGGGGTGTTACAATTTATGGTATCAGAGACAGGTTTCCGAAACCCGTTGGCTTAGGCCTTTGACCTGTGAGGATTGGGTAGACATTAGGTTTTCCTTTCGCGTACTCTTTTCCTTATTCCGCTCTGTCATATTTTGCTTCACCTTGCTAATCGTCTTCGTAATTCTATAGATGGTTAACACTCGTCACCAGGAGTATAACAGTGGAGGAGATGCTGAAATCCCCAATCTGGAGGAAATGGTGGCTAATGCTGTAGCCCGTCTGCTACCGGGCCTTAACACTGAGGCGGTGGTCAACCGGCTTATCAGTGGTGGAGCTGGTCCATCTGGGGGCGCTGGCAGTTCTTCTGGTGGTGGGGGCCGACCCACTACTATTAATGGGTGGCTGGAGAGTTTTAATAAGCTCAAGCCGTTGTCCTTCTCTTCTGCTGCTACTCCTCATGCAGCAGAAGACTGGATCACCCACATGGAGAAACTGTTCGAGGTGTTAGGTTGTGAGGACGAGTTCAAGACTCGTCTGGCTGTGTTCAAACTAGAAGGTGACGCGCTCAACTGGTGGAAGTCGCACAAAGAAGCTAAGGGTGGCGACGCATATGTTCTTGGTTGTTCATGGGCTGATTTCCGTACCACGTTCTATAATCGGTATTTCCCCGTTTCCGAGCAGCAGAGGTTCATTAGGGAGTACAACACTATCTCTCAGCTGGATTCTGAGCATGCTGGGCAGTATCTGGAGAGGTTTCAGAGATTAGTCAGTTTTGTGGGTCCGCTGGCTGGGGATGCTAAGCAGCAGGCTAGACAATTCAAATGGGGACTCAAGAGGTGGGTACTAGACCGCATACTTAATGATGAGTTTCGAGACCCGGCGGAATGTTGCGACGCAGCTCGCAATATCGAGATATTTCATCAGGGATCTGGGTATAAGAGAAACAGAGATGGGGATAGGATTCAGACTCAGGGTCAGGACAGGGATTCTAAGGGCCGGAATGACAGGAGTTATGATTCTCATGGACAAGGGGATCGACGATACACTAGGCAGGGAGATGATCGCTCGGGACGCAACACCAGTCAGAAACAGTGGAGAGACCAGACTGCTAGGGGTAATCAGCAGAGCAGGGCTTCGGATTCTAATTCTCAAGGAGGTGCATCTGGGGGTTCTTATTCTTATCCTATTTGTACTACGTGTGGGAAACGCCACCCTGGAGAGTGTCGTCGGGCTTATGGGACCTGTTTTGGATGTGGATCTTCTGAGCATCAAGTGAGGGATTGTCCTAAGATTGGAGGTAACAACGACAACTATAAGAGTGCCAAGGACATCAAGCCAGCTCAGTGAGGAGATCGTTTTCACGAATTGTTATTTTCTTCGTTCCGTTTGTTTGGATATTTTGATACCTATTTTCTCTTTTACGATTATGATACGTTCGATGCTTTATTGAATTCTCGTACGGATATTTTGAATCAATAATTTTATCCCATGTTGAATTTTGAGATTTTGATTTGATTTATTCACTCTGCAAATTCTTATGATCATGATACGATGGTCGGAACTGATGGTGTTCCTCACTTCTACTCTACCTTATTAGGTTTACTCTATCTGTTTGTTTCCTTTATCTTACGATAAGATCCGTTCTGCTAAATTATTCCAAGCTATCCGTGAGTAAGGCTTATTTGATCTGGTATGTTCCGTTTCGTTTCTGTTATGTTCCTTTCTCATGTCCTTGCAAATTTCGAGGACGAAATTTTTTCTTTTAGTGGGGAAGAAGTTGTAATACCTAAAAATTATATAACATGTAAAATGACCAAATTGCCCCTGGGAATTTGAAACCTAAATAAAACATATGTAAAGCACCATATAACTTTCAAACTTCTAACAATGAACAAGTTATGATCCCAAATAATTTTAACAACTTCTTTTAACATTTAAGCAAGCCAAGAAAATTACTAAAATGCCCTTGGGCGCCTAATGATATTTAAATTCAAATTCATGATTTAAATAAAAGTTATTAATGGAAATTAAAAGGGAATTAAATGGAATTTAAGGGAGATAATCAAGCCAATTAATTATTTGACCAAAACCCCCGAAATTTTGGTCTATTACTCCCCCTTTGACTCGGCCATACCCCTTTTAAATCAATCCCATTTATTTTTGACAAATCCTAATTGCCGAGTAAACATAAAACACACACAAACATTTTTGTAGCCTCCATTCGATCACTATAATTCTCCAAACAATTTCTACAAGTTCATCACAGTTCTAAGGAGCATAGAAAAATAGCAAGACGATTTGTGGTAGCCCGATTCAAGCCTATTCGATTTTCTTGTTGTCGAGTACAATAATAAGGTTGTGGAGTCGTTTTCTGGCCGTGTGGAAATTCCTTGGTCGAGCGAGTGAAACCGAGCAACATCTAATTCGTACGCCTCATCCACACGTTCAAATCTCAGTTTGGTGTGAAGAGGGAGTAGTCCTGTGCTTTTGTCATCTTATTCAGTGTGATCCTTGTCAAGCAATAAGGTACAGATATTCTGCTTCTTTGATAAGAGGCCTTCATTCTCTTATTATGACTCCGATTATTGAACCATCATGATATTGAACCTTTTATGATTATGAACCTTTCATTCATGAACCTTTAATTATGAACCCTTGACCATGAACCTTTGCTTATGAACCTTTGCTTATGAACCTTTGCTTATGAACCTTTGCATATGAACCTTGCTTATGAACCATGATTATGAACCTATGATTATGAACTTATGAAACAAGATATTGACCTATGCAAGTAAACTAAAAACATGATTCATGATACTTGACCTTTACCCTCAGTTTGATACTACGAGCCACTCACTAGGCATGAGGGTTTCATGTCCATGTCAGTCGATGCACCGATGGCATGACTCTAGGGCAGGAGAGTGATGACCTGTCCCGTCCCTGCATGTTATGTTTACGTAGAGGCAGATTATGGCCACCTGGGGCGTATGGATGCATCCTAGATTTGTTCATGTTCATGTTATGTTATGTTATGTTATTCATGGTGACTGATGGTGTGTGCGATACACGTCTTTCACACTCTGGGAGCCGATCACTCCAACCCATGATGAGGACACCCCTCATATTTACAAGATACCCATGATGAGGACACCCCTCATATTTACAGGATACTAAGAGGTCTCCCCTCTTCATGTTTATGACTATGATTATGATTATGATTATGATTTCATGTTATGGGCTCGTAGTGGATTACTGACCTTTCTTTACCTTGCACCTTTATCCTTTCCCTTATGACACCATGTATCCTTACCATGTATTCTGACCATGTATTCTTACCATGTATACTTACCTTGTACTCTCATCATGTACTCATGTTTCCATCTCTCATTTACTCATGCATTATTCATTATGGTACTGCTTGTTCGTTATATCTGTTCACTGAGCTCTAGTAGCTCAGCCGCGTTTCTTTTCCCGCGGCAGGTAATTTAAGCTAGGAGCTGGGCATGGCTTTGGGGTTGAGTGTACCTGAGTGGAGATTGTTCTTTATGGCTTTTCTACCGTTTGAATTCCCTCAGTCATTATGTTGCCATTGTTTAGGCATTGAACTTATGTATTTCTTTTATTTTCTTTCATTTTGGATATAAGTCATGTTGACTTATGGTTGGATTATGTTTTTGACTTCCGCTATTTTATTCATGGATGCTATGTTTATCTGATATGAAACCATGTATTTGTGATATCTCTACCCTTGTCGGGTCGGGGTGTTACAATTATCTCACGATAACTTTTAGGATCAATGAGTAGGAAACACGACTCATAAAGAAGTGACCATATGGATAAAATTCGTCGTTCCCGATTTTTCACGAGTCCCCAAACTAAGCGTAAAAACGAAATCATTGTCTATTTACAAGTTAGATGCCAACACTACCCATGAAAGTTACTTGTGTAATTACCTCTTGCTCCTATTTTTCCTAATTTCCTCTATTTATTTTATTTTTGTGAGAAATGAATTTCTTCATATTTTCTCGTTTCGATATGTTTTAGTCCGATAAAGATACTAAATTAAGACGCTAAGTAGTTTTCAATCTTCTCTCGAGAACCGTTGCTTTGAAAATGAGGTCCACATCAAGGCTTTTATTTATATTTTTGACTTTTTCTATTTTTCTTTCATCACTTTTTTTTTTTTTTTTTTTTTTTTTTTTTACTAACTTTTTTTCACTTGCGTACTCTAAACGACGGACCTTCACGGTTTAAATCCAAGACCTTACACTTTCCGGCATAAAGGATCCAAGGGCCGTTACAACGGAGAGTTCCAAGACTCTAGACATTCCTGAAATGAGGATCCAAGGTGGTTAGACCAAGACCTCACACATTCCTGAACTAGAGGTCCAAAGGCCAGTGCAAGAGGGTAGCCAAGACCTAAACGCCTTCCGGAAATAAGGATCCAAGGCCCGATCTCGAATCCGTAGCTTAGAGCACTTAACTTATTATTATTAAACTTATTTATTAAGGAACCTTGATGTGTACCCAATTTTCAAAACAAGAATTCTTTTAAGAAGACTAAGAACTAATCATCAGCAAAACCTAACATCTTTAATTATTCTTACAGTTATATATTGTGAAACAATTTTGCGGGAGCAAAAGGCCACAAGTAATTTTGATGAGCTCTAAAGAGAACCAACTACTCCACGCTTAGCATCTAACTTTTAAATAAACTTTATCATTTCTCGTTCTTCGCAAATTTAAAATCTTAAATAATAAGATCCGCGAATGCTTAGCCTTATAATCAAGCCATGCATATATAAAGTCGATACGGGAACTTGCAAACTCTTAAAAAGAATTCGCATTTTATAGCTCCTTGTGTAAAAGACTAGCACGAGCTTATAGATTATAAATGGTTAAGGGGACAAGCTAGGGCTCAACACGCCCGATCAAGTCAGAATTTTATTCCTACTCTCACCAGCGGAAAGTCAACAAAAATGTCAAAATTTATTATATTTTTGCAAAAATTTTTAAATTTTTCTCATTTTTTTTGGATTTTTTTCAAATTTTGGAGGAAAAACGGGGTTGCATGAGTAAACGGCAAAAATCAAATCGAAAGATTACCCCCCCCCCCCAGACTAAAACGAGACATTGTCCTCAATGTCTTAAAGGTAAGGGTTCTCCTACATAAATCTAAGGCCGTTTATTAATTATGCCAAAGATAAACGGAAAACGATAAGATTAAGGATATCGGATGAGAAGCAGACCACGAGCACGAGAGTCTTCAATCATCGGGCAATCCTGAGCACAGCACAGAAAACCACGAAACACAACAAATGGAAGAGGAAGCCCCTCCTCACGTCACTTTATTAGAAAATAGATGGATAAGCATGGGGTGCCTCCCACGAAGCGCTTGTTTAGTATCGAGTCGGAAAGCTTAGACTCGCCCCGAATTCATTTGTCCTTGGGGGAGCATGTGGAAAAAGAAATCTCCATCGGACTTTCGTTCAAGATGTTTGGATAAACATTGAAGCATACGAAAGTTCCACTCCGATGAGATACCCGCGGTATTTTTAGAAAGAAGAACCAGAAATGGTAATACCGGGGTCAAAGATGGTATCCTCACTCCCGAAGGAGTGAAGGATGGGAGAAGCCACAGCATATGTGATGAAGAGCATAAAGATTTGGATAATTATCATGAAATACTCTTCATCATCAGCAGAAGTTTTGTCAAGAATCTCGGGTGGGAGGGTCGGGATGAAATCTTCATGAGAAGGTACACCTCCCCCCAGACTAGTATCTTCCTCCAGATCAAAATAGAATTTATCATATTCCGGAGGAGATAACAAAAGAGAGAGTTCATCGGAGAACTCCTCGTGATAGAGATCATTCAATTCGAAGAGAAATGAATCATATTCGGGAGGAGAGATATGAGCATGAGAAGTGGTACTGCCACTACTCGTCTCCTCTGAATGATCAATATCAAAGTAGAAGGCTTCAAAAGCCGGGATAGAGAAATCAGAATGAGAAGTGGGATTGCCACTACTCTCAGCATCAAATATGAAACTCTCATATTCGGGAAAAGCATCCTTGAGCTCGAGCTCCAAAGGATCTAACGGCTTTTCCTTAACATCTTCCGGGGGAAAGGAAAATGGTTCATCAACTTTCATTTTTAATAACGAAACATCTTCCCCCGGATCACCATCGGGCTCAACAATTTCCGGTGAAATTGGAGCATCATCAAAGAACACCTCGATCTCTTCCCTCGAGATAACACTTCCCTCAATCGGAGGAGAAGGATGGGAAGACTCGGAAACGTTTGGTTCAGAATTCGGAGTGAGAGGTATAGAATTAATAGTCCCAATTCGATAAACCGTTTCCGGAGATGGGACAAGTGGTGTGCTCTTAGAGCTAGCAATTTCCTCCACTTCCATTGTGGTCTCCGAATCTGATTCATCATCATCAAGAATACTCTTTACATCCGCGGAACAACTCGCAAACCATTTGCTTGAACCGGGTGTAATTCTCATAGCCTTAAGCTCAGCACGTTTTTCAGAAAGACTCTTAACCGTAAATCTGGAAAGAATCGAATCACTTCTTTTGGAAGTAATTACGGGATCAGATTTTTGATTAACCGTAGCAACGTTGCATTTGTCGGTTAGCGGTTTAGAGTTTTGATTTATGTTAAACGTTACTTTCTCATTATCAACTCTTAAGGTTATTTCTTCTCCATACACATCAATCAAAGCCGAGCCCGGGTCCTCAAGAATGATCTTCCGAGAATTAGAGGAACCCGGGGGTCAGCATCAAAATCAACCACCACAAAATCGGCGGGAAAATGGAACTTCCCCACTTTGACAAAGACATCCTCGGCTACACCTTTAGGAAGGGTTATGGAACGATCTGCAAGCTCGAGGGTCATGCAAGTGGGGGTGAGGTTGGGCAGAGAAAGTTTTTCCCAAACGGACAACGGCATTAGGTTAATACTAGCACCAAGATCGGCCAAGGCGCAGCATTCAACCATTCCCGGAAATTCACAAGGAATGAGAAATTTTCGGGATCTCCAAGCTTTTCCGGAAGCTTTTTAAGAATTGCCGCTGAGCAGTTTTCATTAAGAGGAGTTTTTGCCAATTCAAATAATTTTTCTTTGTTGGTCAATAAACCCTTGAGTGTGGAAGCAAACTTAGGCATCAGAAGTAAAGCATCCGCAAAGCTTATATCAAAATGCAAATCTTGGAGGATTTGGTAGAATTTTTCCATTTGATTTGAAGCTTTATCGCGGAGCTTTTGATCATTCATTCTCGATGGATAAGGAAGTTTTGCTTTTATGGGAGCTTCGTCGGGCTCCAGCACAACCTTTGGCTTAGATGGTTGGACAACCGGAGGTTGGACGTCTTCGGTCCTTCCGTTATTAGTAGGAAGTTCCGTGTCCTTTGTCGCCTCGGTCTCACGGGCAACTACCTTGGGAGGAAGAGAAGAATCGGTAGTTGGAGCCGTGGGTCCATCATATGATACACCACTCCTTGTAGTGATCGCCTTAACATCGCCCCTCGGGTTAGCGATCGTATTGCTTGGAATAGTTCCAGAGCCCGAGGGTCGATCATTTAAAGACTTTTTCATCTCGGTCATTTCCTTAATCAAAAACCTAGTTGTTTCTTCTTGGGATTTGTTAAATTTTAGTTGATTTTGACTTTGAAGAACTAGTTGTTTCAACAACTCTTCCGAGGGCGATTGGTTTTGCACAAATCCTTGATTTTGATTATTGTTGAGATTTGCCCCTCGGGTGTTTTGATTAAAACCCTGGTTGTTGTTTTGAAAATTTCCCTGATTAAAATTTCCTGGGTTTTGATTTTGAAAATTTCCCTGATTTTGAAAATTTTGCCCTTGATTGAAATTCCCTTGATTAGCCCGATTTTGATTGTATGGAATATTACGGTTTGGCACATTCTGATCTTGATTTTGGGTGAAACCGGGTGGTCCGAGAGAGTTGTTAGAACGGTAGCTGAGCAAATTACGGTCTCCTTGGGGTTGGTAACCGTTACCTCCCTGATTAAAGGATCCCGTGGCAGCGTAAACGTTCTCTTGAGTGTAGCCACCGGAGGCTGGGCACTCGAAATACGGATGAGGACCACCGCAAGTTTCACAGCTATTATTAACAACATTGACTTGATTTTTGTTGTTGTTTTGATTCAAACTTTGATGTATTCTTAAGATAGCAGTGGACATATCATTCATCTGCTTAGAGAGAGCTGCTATCTCGGGGTTAGAAGAGGAAGTAGTAGTGCCAGATCTAGTAGACTCATTCCTCTCGGCTGAGGAATCCCAATAATTGTGATGGGTAGTCATGTTTTCAATGAGATCATAGCACTCTTCGGGTCGCCTTTTCATAAAGGTTCCACCGGCTGCAGCATTAATCGTATCACGGTGTCTCAATGTTAGACCATTATAGAACGTATCTATTATGGTGACTAATAACATGTTATGATTTGGACACCGATCAATCGAAAGCTTGTAGCGTTCCCATGCCTCAAATAAGGATTCATCGGGAAGCTGACGGAAGTTACTAATTTCATTCCTTAATTTCGTCACCATTGACGGTGGGAAATATTTTGCCAAGAACTTTGAAACCATCTCATCAAAAGTATGAATGGAGTTCTTGGGAAGACGATCAAACCAAGCGGTGGCATGATGCGTCAAGGAATATGGGAAGAGATAAAGACGAAGGGCGTCATCGGTGACCCCATTGTGTTTCATACTTTGGGTGACGGTAATAAATTTGTCAAGATGCTTGTTTGCATCGTCACCCGGCAAACCGTGAAATTGGCAAGAATTTTGGACTTGTTGGATCATATGATGCTTAAGTCCAAAATCTGCGGCTTGAATATTGACGGGGGCAATCGGGCCACCACGTCCGTGTATTGTTGGTTGGCACAACTCCTCCATTGTTCGGAGATCGGGAGCTGGCACTGGGTTAGGATTTTCATCACCCATCGGCGGATGTTGATTGTTGTTGTTTACTTCCTCAACGTTTGGGAAATTAACACGGTGATTGTGACGGATAATTCTCTCGGGATTTGAGAGAGGTGAAAGAAGAGGTTGAGAAGAAGAACGTGTGTGCATACACCAAAAACAAACAAAGGTTTAAAAAGAAAACCAAATTTGAAAATGAAAATATTTTTGGGTTTTTATAAGGAAAAATTAAAATTTACTTCTTTTTGGTGATCGTTGATCAACCGTACTCGTTTCTTTCTAAACTACGCGCAGCGTGGCGTAAGAGAATAATGGATCTCTTTTCGGCTTGCAATTTAATGTCAAAGCCTAACTAGAACCCGGTAATTAGGTTGTAGCAAAGAAATAATCCGAGTAACGTTTAACTTCACGATCTCTTTTGTTGTTTAATTAGGAATGGTTTACAACACTTTTCAGAAAAAGTGAGGTTATATTATTTTTGTATTTTTGAAAACACTTTAGGAAAAGTGTTTTATTTTTATTTTCTTTTTGTATATATATTTTTTTCTTTTTATAAAAGCAAATAACTTCCGAGGGAAGGGTCTTCAAAACACGAATCGAGAAACAAATTCACGAATTCACTTCAACCCTCCCCGGCAGCGGCGCCAAAAATTGGTTTAACACAATTTATCACAAAGAGGATTTGCAACGGAAATATGCAAGACCCGAGGTTAGTTTTCCCGTGAAGGTGTGAATGGAATTTCGTGTTTTCGGAACGTGAAACGTGTTGTGAATGTGTAAAAAGTGAGATATTTTGATTTTTTCTATACTACGAATAATGGAATATCAAATAAAACAGCTAATAAAGCTACGAGTACAAGTAATCTAAGCACGTGAACTTAAAAACGAAAACCGGAAATTAAAAACGTTACGCGACAAGTTTTAAAACGTAAATAAAAAGTGATTTTCTAAATTCTAAATCCTAAATTTATAAAAATAATTTTCGTAAACTCTAAATATAAAAAGAAAATTTTGGAAAAAAGAAAAATATTTTTTTGACTTTTTAATAATTTTTTATAAATTAAAAACTATTTAAAAGAAAATAATTGATTAAAAATACTAAATGGAAAAAGAAAATTCTGAAATTTTTTTCTAAAATACTTTAAACTACCAGAATGCTAAGAAAAATAAAAAAGGTGAAAATGCTTTTTTAAATAAGCCGAAAATAAGCAAATAGTTCACAATAAGCTAAAAAGGGAAAAGAAAAAAAACAAAAAGGTTTTAAGTTAAATTTTGTAAGTTAAAACCAATAAAAGTGAAGAGTGCAGTGGTTAGGTTGCTTGCTTGTGAGCTAACTGTCCTGGGTTCGAACCCCAGGACTGTCAAATTTTTTTTTGCTATTTGATTTTTTCTTTGACTTTCTTTAGTTTTCTTCTAAAAAACTCAAATCAACAAGTGAATCACACAAATTTAAAACTGATTTTTTTTTTTATTATTATTTTTTTTTAACTAAAAGATAAGCTTAGTCTAAATGTCTGCTGATTCAGCACATCAACAATCTTCACACCAATAAGAAATCAAGCATCACAGAACCAATAAGATAAGCTTAGTCTAAGACAAGTAAATAAGCAGAAACATAAGCAGGCACAACAGAGAACAAGAAGCAATCAAACTAGAAAGACAAATATTAAGCACTAAGATCTCAAATAAGGGCTAAGGACTGATTTCAAAACTTAAGAACAGGACTGCATAGGCAATCAAGCTACTGATGCAACACCTTGAAAATTATCAAACTAACTTCTACATACTGCTGACATTGAATAAATAATGAAAGATCAAAATTCACCCATTTGACTTTTCAGTCAAACACTCCCTATACTCTTAACTGTTTGCAGTATAAGCTTAAACTAACTAACCTATCCTAACTAACCATATCAGAATTCAAACAAGCAGGAAAAAAAAAACAAGATAAGCTAAAAAAATATATATATTTTTTTCTTTTTTTCAAGCTTAAACTAAGAACAACTAAACTAACTTATCAAAATAAGCAGTAACAAGAATGAAATAAGCAGAAATGAAGCAGTAAATAATAAGCTAAACAATAAAAATTGACTTATATTAAAATAAAGAGTAAAATTACAACCGAAATAAAAAATTACAACATACCTTAAACTAATAGCTAAAACCTAGAAAAAAAAAATCTGCTACTCGACTATTTATACTAAAAAATATAAAACCCTAGCTTCAAAGTGTGTTTTTCGTGTGAGTGTGTTCCTCTCTTGCATTTGTGTTTCTTCCTTGACCCTTGGATCATTTCGTGCTCCCCACAACTTTAATTCTTGATCGTTGATCTTCTTTGTAGCCCTTGGATTGATGAGGTGGAGGGGAGGGGACCAAAGACAACACCATGTGATGGTTTGGCTTGTAGCGAAGGTGATGGTGATGGTTGGGATTAAGAGGCGGATTAAGGAGGAAAAGAGGGAGTGAAGAAGATAAGTAGTGGGTTGCCTGAGTTTACTTAGGGATTTTGACTAAGTGAATTGGGGGTTTGACCGAGTTTTAGCTATTAGTGTTAGGATGGGTCGGGTTTTCAGATGGGGTTGGGCCTTGGGGATGCGGTTAGTGAATTGGGCCGGTGGGATAAATAGATGGGTTTGGGTGGATAGTGGGTATTTGGGTTTGGTTATTTCTTTTGGATCCGGTTAGTGTTTAGAAAATAGGGTAGTTAGTTTAGGGACAAAAGATGTAAATCTAGAAATTGTAGGGACCATGGCTGCCATTTCTTCAAAATTCATCAACGGACCAATTTTGCCAATATTAAATAATCCAAGGGCCATTTTGATATTTCTTGAGCTTGAATCAAATCTGCATGAAAAACGACTTTCCCGGCTTCGGTTTTCGGCTCTTTTAAATACTCTTTCCCAATCTCGTGCTCGATTTTTGTTGTTTTTTTCTTCGTTTTTGTCCTTTTTTCGGGATATCCGTACCTGCATTGTAAAACCCTAAAATCTAAAATGTGTAAAAAGACCAAAATGCCCCTACAACTTTGAAAATTAAATAAAGGCTTATATAACTTATAAATTAATTCCAAAAATTATGAAATGAACTAAGTATGACTTGAAATAATTAGAGAGCATTATAAAATATTTGTGCAAGCTATAAAAAATTATATCTACACATAAACAAGTCCCAAAATAATTAAGTATATAATTATTTTATTTTAAAAGCTAATTAAGTGTAATTAAATTGCAAGATAAATGGAAATAAATACAAAATCAATGATGATTGACCAAAGCATTAATTTGGCCGCTCCATTTGATCCCCCCTCCTCCTAAAATTCGGCACTATCATCTTTAAACAACCAAAATCATTTTCCTTTCCCTAAAACTAAACCGATTGGATCAAAAACCCTAAAAATTAGCCACCAAAATTCATCCGAATTTCTGGAGTTGCAAGACTAATTTTCCCTTGTTCTTCATCATCATAAGAAGCCTAGAAAAATACATTTGAAGTTGTGTGTTGCCCAATTCGTTCGTGGTGAATTATTTCACATCGCTAGAACTAAAACTAAGGTAATTCGTCCACAATTCATCCAACCCATATAATATTCGATTCTCATTTTTCTCATGATCCTTACTTCGTATATACTCTGTGAAAAATGGCTATAAGGTTGTGGGATCGTTCGTAAGCTTGTGGAGAATATTTAGGTGTCGCGTATAGAACCAAGGAGAAGAAATTCCTTTCAGCCATTCGACTCATCATAAATTCGGTTTGCCATTTTTCCTAAGTCTCTTATGATCTATGAACATCAAATAAAATGATAATAACATACCATGCATGATCTACGAATTAATTGTGAATTAAACCTTAAAATCGTGTATATAATCTAAATAATTGTATCCGAATTTTCTGGGCATGAATGATAATTTATTTGAGCTTCATATGATGAATATAATCTGGGAAAAATGTCCATTTGATTTTTAAAGGCCTAAAGTAATTGTTTTTGATTTAATTATAAAACCGGATTTAAGGAAAATCAAGAAAGAAAAAGAAATAAAAGGTGAATCGAATTAGGGTTTGGAATTAGGGTTTGTTCTTATGAATTTAAGGTTGACTAAATGATGATCTAATGATTAGTGAATGAGTGGTATTTTTTAAAGTTAGGATTTTTGTTAAATAAATGTTATTCGGTTTGGAAACTAATTGTTAGGGGGTGTTTTGTAACTTTTGAAACTTGAGGGTTATTTTTAGAACTTAATTTGGACTGCCTATTAATCGAATAAAATATAGTTTGGGGGTATAATGTGTAATTTCCATGTTTTAAAGGATTAAAATGTATTTATTAATTAATTAGTGTTCGAATTATAAATAATTAAAATGAAGGGACTAAACATGTAAATTCTGGAAAGTTGGGGTCGAATGGAGTAATAAAATATATTCAGGGGGTTATGTGTAATTTTGGTAATTTAATGGTTTAATATGTAATTATTAATAATTAAAAGTTGAAAATGTAAATTAAGGGTTAAATATATAACTTTGATAACTTGAGGGACTTGTTGTGTAAATTATGAATACTTAAGGGTAGATTCATATAATATGATGAAATAAGTGTCCATTGTGTAATTTTGATAAACTAAGGGTCTAATGTGTAATCATGGATACTATAAGGTTTAAAATGTAAATTATGTAACTTAAGGGTGTAAAGTGTAAAATTGGAAAACTTGAGGGGCTGAATTTGTTGACTTGATAAATATGGATTCAAAACAGGTTACTTGAGATATTTTCATGTTTGTACTTTAACTTTGATATAATTACACTTAAAACCCTAATTTATGTAAAGTTGTCATAAGTAACCCTAAACTTTGGTGACTTGTTAAAAATACACCCTGAAGCCATAGTATGTTGCGATAATGACTTAACCTAATTGAGAATATGGAAATCTTACTAATTATGAGAACTTTCTAATTATGGAAACTTACTAAAGATGGAAACATGCTAAAAATGGAAAGTTACTTAAAATGGAAAGAATTGTAATTCTTTGCTACCCCTCTAGGTGTGAAGAAGGAGAGGACCTGATCTTTTCATCTTATTCATTTCTGGTTGTGTTTGCGTTTGGAATAAGGTACAGATATTCTGCCCTTTTTAATAAGGTGCCTTCGGTCTCTTGAACCCTTATTATGATGTGACTTTGACCTTTGCTATGAACCTGGATCATTTGAACCTTTGGCATATGAACCTTTTTGATATGAACCCTGTGATATGAACCTTCTCATTTGAACTCTGATTATGACCATGTGAATCTTTACTTTGATATGAACCTTTGACTTGTGACCCCAGTTTGATACCCGAGCCAAATGTGTTTCCTAGCCATGAAGGTAACATGGCCGTGTCTGTGATGCACCACTGACATGACTAGTGTGTAGCCCTAGTGATTTGGTTACACCGTCCCCATTGTGATATGTGAAATGCATGCGATTATTATTATGATTATGGCCAATGTGATTTGTGGGGGGGCGAATGGATGCATCCTAGGTACGTTGTGATATGTGATTGTGATATGATTTGTGCTATGTGGTGACTGATGATGGGTGCAATCCACGTCTTTCACAAAATGTGGGAGCTGATCACTCCAACTGGTACATGAGGCCACCCCTTATATTATCAGCTTTTGAGAGGCATCCCCTCTATGAGATTATGATACGATATGTGATATGTGATGTGGGCTCGTGGTGGATGACTGTCCTAACCTTTACTCTTATACTTTATTTATATCTCTTTCATTATGCTTCGTTTGTTCGTTCCCGTTTATTATATATATCTGTTCACTGGGCTTTTAAGCTCAGCCGCACGTTTTCTTTTCGTGTGCGGCAGGTATCTAAGCTAGGAGCTTTTGGATTATGCTTTGGATGGGATGAGAGATAGATGAAGCTTTGACCTTAGATGACCACCTTTATCTTATGACTTTGTTTTGGACTTGGTTTCCATATGTATTCGTATCTTTGGATTATTTCCTTTCCTTGAACTTATGTATTATTCAAGTCGTGTTGACTTGACTTTTCCTTTGAATTAATTATTAAGACTTCCGCTGTGTGTTTATGTATGCTTTGATTTGTCACCATAATGGGATACTTCTACCCTTGTCGGGTTGGGGTGTTACAATTATGGTATCAAAGCCTGGGTTTGCGACCTGTAGTACATAAGTCATGGCCTGTGAGTCTTATGGACCCTAGGATTTGACCCTTAAGGCTTAAGTTTTGACTGGTGAGGTTTTGGGTAGTCATAGGTTCTGTTTCGTCTTCCATTTCGTGCTTATTCTCTTATATTGTTTCTAATCGTTTTCGAAAACATTCAGATGGTGAATACTCGACATCAGGAATATAATGGAGGAAACCCTGATCTTAAGGCCATGATAGCAGAAGCTTTGGCCAACGCTCTTCCTAACTTGGTGACTCAGGTTACCAACAATATTCAGAATGGGGCAGGTTCTTCCGGAGGAGGTGGTGGTGCAGGTCTAGGTGCTGGTGGTGGAGGTGCTCCACCAGTTGGTATCCATGTCTGGATTGAGAGGTTTAACAAGCTGAAACCCCTCTCTTTCCGTAAAGCTGCCGTCCCCACTGAGGCGGAAGACTGGATTATCCACATGGAAAAGATATTTAAGGTATTGGGTTGTCCAGATGAGTTTAAGACGAGATTGGCTTCATTTAAGTTTGAAGGCGATGCACAGAGCTGGTGGACAGCCTATGTTCAGGCTCAGGAGCAGGGTTTTGAGGAGACTTGTACTTGGGAGGATTTTATGGGTATCTTTTATAAGCAGTACATTCCAGTGGCTGAACAGCAGCGATATGAGCGGGAGTATGGGAACATCCGTCAGGGGGACCAAGAGACTACTGGGGAATTTATGCAGCGATTTATGAGGCTGGCCAGTTTCGTTGGGCCAGAGATTACGGGAGATGCTTACCGTCAGGCTAAGACGTTTAAGTGGGCGTTAAAGAAATGGATACTGAACCAGATAGTGAATACGCATTATGATGATGTGGCGGCGGTTGCGAACGACGCTCGCAACATCGAGATGTTGCATAGTGATGGTAGTGGTTATAATAAGCGTGATAGGGATGGTAACCGGGTGCATTTCAGAGGACAGAGTCAGCAGGGACAGGGCCAGGATTTCAGAGGTCGGCAGGACCAGGCATCCGAGCAGAGAGGTCGACAGGACCATAGGTATGATCAGCGTGGTCGCCAGGACCGGGACTACAGTCAGAGGCGACAGGATTCTCGGGGTTATGATAGGCAGGTTTCTGGGAGGAGTGGCTACAACAGCAACCCACGTCAGTATCGTGATCAGACTACTCGGGGTGCTCAGTCGGGTTATCAGTCAGGTTCTTCTGGGCAGGGGAGGACTAGTGAAGTGTTACCTCCTCCACCACTGTGTCCCACTTGTGGAAAGCCTCATCCGGGGCCATGCCACAAGGCTTCGGGAGGATGCTTTGCTTGTGGATCTCTTACGCACAGGGTGAAAGATTTTCCGAATGACAAGAGGAAGCAGGTTGTTCCATCAGGTTCAGGTAGGCCAGCTCCTACTACTGGTCGGGTTTATTCTCTCACTCGGGATCAGGCGGCAGGCACGTCAGGTACCATTACCGGTTATCTTTATGTTGGAGATCATATTGTTTTTGTTTTATTTGACACCGGTGCTACACACTCTATAATATCTAATACGCTTGCCAAGAAAATAAAAGTAACTCCAACACCATTGAATAATCCTATATCTATCTCTACTCCTATGAAAACCCAAGTCATCATCGATTGTGAATATGTGAATTGTCCGCTAAGATTTGATGATTGTGTTCGTTCGGCTAATTTGCTTCCCCTCGATATGATTGATTTTGATATAATTCTGGGTATGGACTGGTTGTCTTCTCATAAGGCCTCCATCGACTGTCATGCCAGAAGTGTAAGATTTGGTGATATCCATCATCCGGATTTTGTTTATCACGGTTCGCAGCCTTTGAAATCTGTTAAACTTATTTCTGCTATGAAAGCACGGACTCTAATCTCTCATGGTTGCCAAGGGTTTTTGGCCTCTGTTAAAGATACGTCTTCTCAGGGACGTGATATTAGTAGTGTTCCCATTGTTCGGGAGTTCGCTGATGTCTTTCCCGAAGAGCTTCCTGGTATTCCTCCCACCAGAGAAGTTGAATTCAGTATTGATCTAGTTCCTGGTGCTGAGCCTATTTCTAAGGCTCCGTACCGAATGGCTCCCATTGAACTCAAAGAATTGAAAGTACAGTTAGAGGAGTTATTGGAGAACGGTTTTATTCGTCCGAGTGTTTCTCCTTGGGGCGCTCCTGTGCTATTTGTGAAAAAGAAGGATGGTAGTATGCGCCTTTGTATTGATTACCGGGAGCTCAACCGCATTACTATCCGTAACCGCTATCCCCTTCCGCGCATCGACGATCTGTTTGACCAATTGCAAGGGGCAAAGCACTTTTCTAAGATTGATTTGAGATCGGGTTACCATCAGCTTCGTGTGAGGGAACAAGATGTTCCCAAGACTGCCTTTCGCACCCGCTATGGCCATTACGAATTCCTGGTTATGCCTTTCGGCTTGACCAATGCTCCGGCCGTCTTTATGGACCTTATGAACCGGGTTTTTCATGAGTTCCTCGATAAATTTGTCATTGTCTTCATCGACGATATTCTTGTCTATTCGAAATCTAAGGAGGAGCACGAACAGCATCTTCGGACTGTGTTGGAAATTCTTAGACAGAAGAAGTTATACGCGAAGTTCTCTAAGTGTGAATTCTGGTTGAGTCAGGTCGCTTTTCTAGGTCACGTTGTATCTGCAGAGGGTATCACTATGGACCCAGCGAAGGTCGAGGCTATCACTAAATGGCCTAGACCTACAAATGTGACTGAGGTGAGAAGTTTTCTGGGACTCGCGGGTTATTATCGTCGTTTTGTTGAGGGTTTCTCGCGGCTAGCCTTACCGTTGACACAGTTGATGAGAAAAGGGGAGAAATTTGTATGGACTGAGGAGAGGGAGAACAGTTTTGAGGAGCTTAAGCAGAGATTAGTATCGGCACCTATTCTGACTCTTCCGTCTGGTTCGGGTGGTTACCAGATCTATAGTGATGCATCTAAAAAGGGTTTGGGTTGCGTTTTAATGCAGCACGGGAAAGTCATCGCCTATGCTTCAAGGCAACTGAAGCCGTATGAAGAGAATTATCCGACGCACGACTTGGAATTGGCTGCAGTGGTTTTCGCTCTTAAGATATGGCGGCATTATCTATACGGCGAATCATGTGACATTTTCACCGACCACAAAAGCCTTAAATATATTTTCACGCAGAAGGAGCTCAATATGAGACAGAGGCGATGGTTGGAGCTCCTGAAAGATTACGATACCAACATCCAGTATCATCCCGGCAAGGCAAATGTGGTTGCCGATGCTCTTAGCCGGAAGTCGGTTATGGTTGCTAGTCTGAATTTTGAGCCTCGGATTTTAAATGATTTGGAGATTCTCGATGTTGAGTTTTGTGTCCGGGGTTGTGACGGTTACTGGGCTAGTCTAAAGGTTGAGTCCAATCTCATCCTGCGGATTAAAGAAGCTCAGAAGGATGACGGTGAACTCTGGGCCATTGTGCAGAATGTGGAAGATGGGAAGCAATCTGAGTTCCGAGTTGATGAGTTTGGTGTGGTATGGTTCGAGGATCGTCTGTGTGTTCCTAACGATCCTGATTTGCGAGAGGCTGTTTTGTCAGAGGCGCATAGTTCTCCCTTTACTATACATCCGGGTTCCACCAAAATGTACCGAGATTTGAAGCAGCACTTTTGGTGGAGCGGCATGAAGCATGATGTGGCGTCTTATGTAGCTAGGTGTTTGACCTGTCAGCAGGTCAAGATAGAGCATCAGAGAGCTAGTGGTTTGCTGCAGCCGCTAGATATTCCGACCTGGAAGTGGGAGGAAATTTCTATGGATTTCGTATCGGGTTTGCCACTTACCAAAAAGAAGCATGATGCGATTTGGGTGGTCGTTGATCGATTAACCAAGTCGGCTCATTTTCTACCCATCCGTATGGATTATAGTGTCAGCAAACTAGCAGAGATTTTTGAGCAGGAGATAGTTAGACTGCACGGTATGCCTACTGCTATTATTTCAGATAGGGATCCACGTTTTACTTCCCGGTTTTGGAAAGGACTGCATAGAGCTTGGGGTACACAACTTAAGTTCAGTACAGCTTTTCACCCTCAGACAGATGGTCAATCGGAGCGGACTATCCAGACATTAGAGGATATGCTGAGGGCATGTGCGTTAGAATGGACGGGTAGTTGGGACGAGTATCTCTGTTTGGTAGAGTTCGCTTATAACAACAGCTGGCATGCTAGTATTCGGATGGCTCCTTTCGAGATGTTATATGGTCGGAAATGTAGAGCACCCATTTGTTGGAACGAAGTGGGAGAGCGTGCTATTGAGGGCCCGGAGTTGGTCCAGATTACGAATGAGAAAGTAGATGTTGCTAGGGAGAAGTTGAAAGAAGCTCGGGCTCGTCAGAAAAGTTATGCGGATAAGCACCGTCGTGATTTGGAGTTTCAGGTGGGTGATCGGGTTTTCCTTAAGGTTTCACCGTTTCGGGGAGTCAAGCGATTTGGAATCAAGGGCAAGCTGAGTCCTCGATTCATCGGACCATTCGAGATCTTGGAACGTATTGGAGAGGTGTCCTACCGCTTAGCTCTACCTCCCCAGCTTTCGCATATGCATGATGTATTCCATGTATCTCTTCTACGGGGATACAATTATCATCCTCTTCATGTGGTATCTTACCCTTTCGATCAGATTCAGCCGGATATGTCTCTTCCGGAAGAGCCGGAAGCGGTTCTAGATCGCCAAGAGCGAGTTATGAGACGTAAAGTCATTCCATTCGTTAAGATTCTTTGGCGGAACCACCCAGAGCGGGAAGCTACCTGGGAGACCGAGGAGTCCATTCGAGAAAGTTATCCTCATTTTGTATTCTGATCTGGTATGTCTCTATTTTGTTTCGTTCCATTTCAGTCCTACTTCTTTGCAAATTTCGAGGACGAAATTTTTCGTTTAGAGGGGAAGAGTTGTAAAACCCTAAAATCTAAAATGTGTAAAAAGACCAAAATGCCCCTACAACTTTGAAAATTAAATAAAGGCTTATATAACTTATAAATTAATTCCAAAAATTATGAAATGAACTAAGTATGACTTGAAATAATTAGAGAGCATTATAAAATATTTGTGCAAGCTATAAAAAAATTATATCTACACATAAACAAGTCCCAAAATAATTAAGTATATAATTATTTTATTTTAAAAGCTAATTAAGTGTAATTAAATTGCAAGATAAATGGAAATAAATACAAAATCAATGATGATTGACCAAAGCATTAATTTGGCCGCTCCATTTGATCCCCCCTCCTCCTAAAATTCGGCACTATCATCTTTAAACAACCAAAATCATTTTCCTTTCCCTAAAACTAAACCGATTGGATCAAAAACCCTAAAAATTAGCCACCAAAATTCATCCGAATTTCTGGAGTTGCAAGACTAATTTTCCCTTGTTCTTCATCATCATAAGAAGCCTAGAAAAATACATTTGAAGTTGTGTGTTGCCCAATTCGTTCGTGGTGAATTATTTCACATCGCTAGAACTAAAAATAAGGTAATTCGTCCATAATTCATCCAACCCATATAATATTCGATTCTCATTTTTCTCATGATCCTTACTTCGTATATACTCTGTGAAAAATGGCTATAAGGTTGTGGGATCGTTCGTAAGCTTGTGGAGAATATTTAGGTGTCGCGTATAGAACCAAGGAGAAGAAATTCCTTTCAGCCATTCGACTCATCATAAATTCGGTTTGCCATTTTTCCTAAGTCTCTTATGATCTATGAACATTAAATAAAATGATAATAACATACCATGCATGATCTACGAATTAATTGTGAATTAAACCTTAAAATCGTGTATATAATCTAAATAATTGTATCCGAATTTTCTGGTCATGAATGATAATTTATTTGAGCTTCATATGATGAATATAATCTGGGAAAAATGTCCATTTGATTTTTAAAGGCCTAAAGTAATTGTTTTTGATTTAATTATAAAACCGGATTTAAGGAAAATCAAGAAAGAAAAAGAAATAAAAGGTGAATCGAATTAGGGTTTGGAATTAGGGTTTGTTCTTATGAATTTAAGGTTGACTAAATGATGATCTAATGATTAGTGAATGAGTGGTATTTTTTAAAGTTAGGATTTTTGTTAAATAAATGTTATTCGGTTTGGAAACTAATTGTTAGGGGGTGTTTTGTAACTTTTGAAACTTGAGGGTTATTTTTAGAACTTAATTTGGACTGCCTATTAATCGAATAAAATATAGTTTGGGGGTATAATGTGTAATTTCCATGTTTTAAAGGATTAAAATGTATTTATTAATTAATTAGTGTTCGAATTATAAATAATTAAAATGAAGGGACTAAACATGTAAATTCTGGAAAGTTGGGGTCGAATGGAGTAATAAAATATATTCAGGGGGTTATGTGTAATTTTGGTAATTTAATGGTTTAATATGTAATTATTAATAATTAAAAGTTGAAAATGTAAATTAAGGGTTAAATATATAACTTTGATAACTTGAGGGACTTGTTGTGTAAATTATGAATACTTAAGGGTAGATTCGTATAATATGATGAAATAAGTGTCCATTGTGTAATTTTGATAAACTAAGGGTCTAATGTGTAATCATGGATACTATAAGGTTTAAAATGTAAATTATGTAACTTAAGGGTGTAAAGTGTAAAATTGGAAAACTTGAGGGGCTGAATTTGTTGACTTGATAAATATGGATTCAAAACAGGTTACTTGAGATATTTTCATGTTTGTACTTTAACTTTGATATAATTACACTTAAAACCCTAATTTATGTAAAGTTGTCATAAGTAACCCTAAACTTTGGTGACTTGTTAAAAATACACCCTGAAGCCATAGTATGTTGCGATAATGACTTAACCTAATTGAGAATATGGAAATCTTACTAATTATGAGAACTTTCTAATTATGGAAACTTACTAAAGATGGAAACATGCTAAAAATGGAAAGTTACTTAAAATGGAAAGAATTGTAATTCTTTGCTACCCCTC
This sequence comes from Artemisia tridentata subsp. tridentata, assembly GCA_021014915.2. NCBI lineage: Eukaryota > Viridiplantae > Streptophyta > Magnoliopsida > Asterales > Asteraceae > Artemisia > Artemisia tridentata. The sequence continues at coordinate 114,557,474 of CP139509.1, read as the reverse complement.
TAGGTGTGAAGAAGGAGAGGACCTGATCTTTTCATCTTATTCATTTCTGGTTGTGTTTGCGTTTGGAATAAGGTACAGATATTCTGCCCTTTTTAATAAGGTGCCTTCGGTCTCTTGAACCCTTATTATGATGTGACTTTGACCTTTGCTATGAATCTGGATCATTTGAACCTTTGGCATATGAACCTTTTTGATATGAACCCTGTGATATGAACCTTCTCATTTGAACTCTGATTATGACCATGTGAATCTTTACTTTGATATGAACCTTTGACTTGTGACCCCAGTTTGATACCCGAGCCAAATGTGTTTCCTAGCCATGAAGGTAACATGGCCGTGTCTGTGATGCACCACTGACATGACTAGTGTGTAGCCCTAGTGATTTGGTTACACCGTCCCCATTGTGATATGTGAAATGCATGCGATTATTATTATGATTATGGCCAATGTGATTTGTGGGGGGGCGAATGGATGCATCCTAGGTACGTTGTGATATGTGATTGTGATATGATTTGTGCTATGTGGTGACTGATGATGGGTGCAATCCACGTCTTTCACAAAATGTGGGAGCTGATCACTCCAACTGGTACATGAGGCCACCCCTTATATTATCAGCTTTTGAGAGGCATCCCCTCTATGAGATTATGATACGATATGTGATGTGATATGTGATGTGGGCTCGTGGTGGATGACTGTCCTAACCTTTACTCTTATACTTTATTTATATCTCTTTCATTATGCTTCGTTTGTTCGTTCCCGTTTATTATATATATCTGTTCACTGGGCTTTTAAGCTCAGCCGCACGTTTTCTTTTCGTGTGCGGCAGGTATCTAAGCTAGGAGCTTTTGGATTATGCTTTGGATGGGATGAGAGATAGATGAAGCTTTGACCTTAGATGACCACCTTTATCTTATGACTTTGTTTTGGACTTGGTTTCCATATGTATTCGTATCTTTGGATTATTTCCTTTCCTTGAACTTATGTATTATTCAAGTCGTGTTGACTTGACTTTTCCTTTGAATTAATTATTAAGACTTCCGATGTGTGTTTATGTATGCTTTGATTTGTCACCATAATGGGATACTTCTACCCTTGTCGGGTTGGGGTGTTACATGCATATTAACAAACACAAAAACACAAATATCTTTGGCATTTTGGTCAGTTTTTGGTCGTTTTGGTCTTAATTTGGTCAAGAAAAGGTATGTGTTTAAGCACATACCACCTATAGATCCAAGTTTTCATGGGTTGTACATTTGAAGAATAGTTAATTTTTAGCCTTTTAATTTAGCTTTCACTGTTTCTTATTAGTTTAGTAGACATGATCACTACACCAAAACACTTTAGAGGCATATGTGACAAAAATAGTTACACTATTATTTTTTAATCATATTATGTAAAAAGGAAAAAAAAGTAGGGGAAAAGATAGCCCATATGTGTTCTACTAGTTTTTTTTAAGATTATAAAACCAGTTTACATCATGTATTTGTTATAGGCAAAGATTATGCGTATGTATGTGTTATGCTAGTTGTTAGAATTAGAAATCCGTTTACAACACTTGATATATGTGAAGATTGCGCATATGTGTTATGCTAGTTGTCATGATTATAAGATTGGTTTGCATCATTTATTTGACATAAATAAGTATTGTGCATGTGTGTTATGCTAGTTGTTATGATTAAAATTTCGTTTACTAATTGCTTGATTTTTAATTGTATTTGAATATGCTTGTATCATATTGATGAAGATCCTGATAACATTTAAGACCTAGTAGATGATAAGGATGACGATGAATGGATACAAGACCAAGGATGATGTTAAACGGAAGATATGTACGTATGTTTTTGGAAGACGTGCACATATGTTAAAATCACTTTTCTAACGAATTTGATGAGAAATCGCAGCGTACACGTATGTTCTTGTAGGGGTACTCATATGGTTTAATGAGAAATGAAGCGTGCACGTATGTTCTTGGAAGAGTGCATACATGTTTTTGAATGTCATGCACATCTATATTTAACAAGATAGATTTGTATCTGAATTGTATTTTATTTGATATCAAATTTTGTATATACTATTTATGTTTTTGTTTTGTTATAAATTTAGAGGTTACATGTATATGTTTATGTTTTTTGTTATAAATTTCAAAGATTAAAGAAAGTATACAAGAAACATATGTGCAATTACCATTTTAAGCAAAACAAGTTTGATGTTTAAACAATTGTACTTTGTACATAAGAAACATATGTTAATTTACAGTATTAAAAAAAAACACTTATGCACCTCATTTCTCTAAAAAAGAAGAAAAAAAAATGATTACGAAAATTAACGGACTTTAAAAACGTTTTCTAATTAAAAAAAAATTCAAAAAGAAACTAAAAATGTGTTTGACTATTATACCCTTTTCAATTAAATAAAAATGTTTATTAATACTAAATTCCTATTGGTCTAAATGAGTACTGTAAAGTACTGCATCTAATATGAGTACTGCATAGAACGCGCCCCTATATATATATATATATATATATATCTGTGTGTGTGTATATATATATATGTATATGTGTGTGTGTGTGTGTATATATATATATATATATATATATTATATATATATATATATATATATATATATATATATATATATATATATATACTAGTTTCTAAGCCCGCCCGATGGGCGGGCATGACTTGTAATTTACGTAAATATGGTTATGCTATTGTTATTTATGTAATATTTAGTATGTGTTGATTTAAATTTTAACTTAGTCATGTAAGGATATCAGTTGTCTTTTATAGTTATAACTTTATTTATTCATTTACGGATATCAGCTATATTGTATAGTTATAATTAACATATATTGGTTTATGTTTGTATAGAATTGCCTTTGGAGTTCGTTTTGTTTTTGGACCGTGATACATTTCCCTTTTCCCAGGTATTATAATGATCTTTTTTTTTTTTTTTTTTTTTTTTTTTTTTTTTTTTTTTTTGTAATGTTTTTTATTTGAAATTTTGATTGTTTGATTGTATTGTTTTAAATTGAAACGCCATTTTAAAATAATAATGGCTTAAGATAATTCTTACTATTTTCATAAAGGGTAATAATACTTAAAAATGTTTGGTGGTTATCTCAATACGACCCGTTTGGACCCTAACTAAAAAAACTGATGTGTTTAACCCGCCTCGTTTTCAATCTTAGCTTTTGCTTTTTCATGGGTAACAGGCTCAAAATCCAGTCCAATTTATGCCTGCATCTCTGGATGAACCTTAATCATCTGTTTTATTTACATGCACACAAAATTAGCATCAAGGTCATAAGACAACTGTCTTGGATGAGCAAAAGCATCCTAAGAGACATTAATGTTTTGTATATTTAATTGAAACACCAATGGTTGTTTTCGGGTTTCGATGTATTTCTGCATCAAGAATCGATCATTACGCTTAAATATTGAAAACCAAAAGCAACAATAAAACCCACAAAAAAAATGCATACCTTTATAACAAACAACCTTCAAACTTAATCAAGATTCATACAAACATGATTAGTTATCATAAAACAAAATCAACCCAATGCATATTATGGTTTTACAAATAAACAATCCTACGATACCACCATTTATAATTAACTCCAAAAAAAAAAAAAAAAAAAACATGTGGCAACCTCTGATTTGATATTCTGATGAACAAATGATGTCGAAGCTCCTTCATGCTTCACAATTCCCATGTATCTCTATTTCAACATTTTTGATACTATCGGTGGTGGCGATTTCAGATTCTGAGTACTTCAACTGCAATCATCTTGATTACCAAATGATTACTAAAAAAATCACCTATGCATTCACCACATTTTCATCTAAATGATTCAGACTTATGGCGTAAGTATGTTTGTGCTTATCATTGAATAAATGAACTAAAATCAGTTTTTTTGTTGCAAGCAGCATGAATTTTGTAGGTAGCATGATACCATTGTAGTGGATGTTCATTCTATTAAATAAAAAATCAATGACGGGTAGATTGGTTCAAGGATGGTCCATAACAAATTACCTATTTCAAAAATTGTGAAGAATTTACCAAAAAACTACCTATTCTATCAGGTCTCTCTATGTAGTTGCCACTACTACCAAGGGTGCTTCAGGGTAGTCACAAAAAACATACTTTTCATGCATAAATTTACTTTCTATGATGCATTCATCTTTGGGCATTGGCTTATAAGTTATAACAATAATAATAGCTCTTGCGGCTTTATTGGGTTTGGTAGCATTAATGTGCACTACTACCTAGATCTTCATTTGCTGGAAATCCCAAGTAACACTAAAGTTTCCTACTGTTGCAACCAGGTGATGTTCTTGCAGCCCGCTCTGAGTCACCTCAAACATAATTGATAGATTTAATAAACAGATTATGTAAGCTGGCAACGAATTCTATATATTATTTAGCGGGTGATTGCCCCTAACTCTCACATTCATTTCCTAGAGCCATCCTCAAATTAGTATCATTGTTCTCATAGTGCGCTCACAAGAGTTTTTGCTTTTGGAACTCTGGCAAAAACACAAGATGATGCGAGTCTTCGACTCAGATGTACACGGAAATAATTCATACCTGATCTTCTGATTTGAAGTGGCAGAATTGGTTGTTTTTCTGTGTTGTGGCTTTACTGATGAACGATGTTTGACCCTAAACACCTCTGAGTCAGATTCGTCACTATAACATGTATTTTTAACTCTACATGGATATTGGATTGAGGAGCTTCATCAATCAATGAAGAAGCTTCATCCACATTAGCTTCGTTTTTAGCAAAACTAATATCATTCTATGACAGTAACAAACAAAGTATGGTTAGGTTACATCTTGATCCAAGTTTTCGTGTCTTTTAACCATTGAATATAGAACAATGATTTTAAACTTACATGGGTAACCGGGAACTCAGGCACAGAGTGCTTCAAATTGCAGCCCTCCTCAAAATCAATGTCAAATTGTATCCATCTTCTTTAGCTAGTGAGTACAATGTAGACAGTAGAGCCATGTCACTTCCGTTTTAAATTGTGCTATTTCTCCGTGCTTCTTCCTCCTATGAAAATAATCAGTAGTATAATGGAACCAATTAACATGCTTTCCAAAACATGTTTTTGCATTCGAAAAAAGTATGTAAAGACAAAAAAGGGAAAATAATAACTGAAGTTGTTTACCCGAACTTGAATGTGGTCAATGGGTCTAAAGAATGCTGGGTCCTAACTGTAAATGTGTTCTCAATGGTTGAGAAGCTGCGGTTGACCTCTGCACCTACGTATGTGTTGGTAAGGGGCTTAACAATGTGGTAGTAGGAAGCATTTAGAGTGTCACCCTTGTCATTCCTGCACGATCAACATAATAATTCAAACGTCACTATCCGAGTGTACCACTTGCAGTTGCATAAAACCGAAAAACAAACTCAATTAAATAGTAAAAAGTAATCCATGAGTTCTCCAGGAGTCAAAAGAACATTTATCAACAATTTTCAAGTTTGAGCATCAATATTCTTTTGTCTGATCTGGAGACACCCAAAATAATGGCAAAAAGTAAGAAAAAGTTGGATTACCTGAACATAATGTCGACCAATTTGTTCCAGCCAGTCTATTTTCACGCACACTCTGTCATCAACAAACACATGGCTAGTTCTTCTCAATATAGATGCTATTGTGTACCCCAACGCCATAAGACCACCAAGGAGACGCACGCTAACCTCAAAAGTTATCCTTGGAGATATTACGAATGGAGAATCTGTCACCCATTCCTATAAATCAAAAATCATAATGAAAATTCTCGTATATTTTTCAATAATTCACATTTCTTGTTAGTACAACTGGAAGTACACACAAAAAGCATGATAGTAACCAGTGTGTCAAAATGGACAGTTTGGACTAAGTAACAGGCTAAAATGGATCGGATTGGATTGTCCCACCAACATATTTTTATCCAAATTGTTAATCATATGAATAGCTATATTCTGAAATATGATTACAGAAATTATATTATTGAAATACTGATGTGGTTAGAAGGTTGTAAACATTTGAACAGACTTTTGGTAGTTTTTGACCCGTTTAACCATTTCAATCCATTTGACCTGTATCAATTTTAACTAAGTTTTACATTCGAAAAGCATTTAACTTCAAAACTGTCTTGAATCCTCGAATGCGCTTGGCTGCTACTCCCATGTGTACCGCTTAATCATTATTTTCGTGTTTGATTAGTAACTGTAATGACAACACACTGCAGAAAGTGAGTAGAACTTAAACTATTGCCTACATCTCTTGATAATATTTTTTTTTCCAAAAACTAATAGCACATTTATGCATTTGTACGTGTGTCGTCTAGGATATACCTGGTTTGAGTCAGGGTTTATTTCCAATAGTGATTTTAACGATACACGGTTCCGGAGATGCATTTGTATGTGTGTCGTCTAGGATATACCTGGTTTGAGTCGGGGTTTCTTTCCAATGGTGTTTTTAAAGATACACGGTTTCGGAGCCGCTATTCTTCCCAAGCTGTGTGCCTTTCTGTCCTTACCTCTAGCGTTAGCTATGGACCTGTCGGTTGTCGGTTGTAGCTGAGAAAATTAAAAGCGGAGTTAGATATCTGGGAACTTTTTTTCCACATTGATTTATAATGCTACAGTCGTATTTGCATTGTTATTATCTCATCGGTTTAAGGAATGTTTGGATTCAAATAGTAGTACGTGGCAGGGGTTCCCGAGAGTTGCAGCATGTTTTCCGTCTCCAGCAACACTACTTCCATAACTGGAGCATTCTTTTATTTCAAATGCTGCTCTCAGAAAATAAAAAATAAAAAAATACATAAGTCTAATGAATCAAGGAGATACTGCAATTGTCATAGAATGAAGGGTAATTGATACGAAGAGATATGCTATAACTTGAACCAACCTGTAGGAGATTGCTCAAAATGACAGTTCCATCACCAACATTGGCTTGAACAATGTTAAAAAACGTGGTACGGTTCAACCTTAATAACTGACTTAACCTTTTGGTTCAAACTGTGAAAAGTTGGGGTCTATAACAAAGAACCCCAATTTCATCACAAAGATCACCCGGACTTAATTCTCCTACAACTTGTTCGGCTCCATGTTTCATAACGATTAGTTCCTGATCAAACAATTAATGCTTTAGACCCCAGTAATTTTCAGTATATACTTTTGTAATAGATATATGACATACCAGCTGAAAGAGCAAGTCATGGACACATCATGAAACAAATAGGTATTATCTAGAAGTGAATAGAACAGGGAATGAGAAATGATTGACCGAAGCAGATGTTGCATACATTTTTAAATAAACCTACTGGAAGACAATTTATGTTTGGATGCACACTCTTGACAGGGTAAACCAAAATTAATCCATTTACAGTATTATTTTTTATTTTTATTTAGTTCAGCTTGTGTGCCCCTACCCCGCCAACAAACAATAATATGTTTATTGTAAATGCAGAAAAGTTAGTACCTTCACGTTCTTGACAGTAGGTGTTTTAAGTGCCGAAATCACATCCTTTGCACTATTATTCACTGTCACTTTTCCACTCCTGGTGTCCTTAACTGTCACATTCCTGGATAACATTTAAAAATAAATAATGACCAGGTTGAAAGAATTCAATTACGTTCAAACTTGTTCACTATGTGTATTTATTCATAAATTAACAAAGTAATATTACGTAGATGAAATGAGCAGTACCTATCCCAATGACCATTGATCTCGTATATTGTTTCCATCTTTGATAAGGATCAATCTTTCCTCTGATAGACCTGTAATTGTTGTGTCTGCCTAGAAACAATTTTCCTTTAAAGCACAACTCGGCTTCAAGGCCACTTTCTTGGCATCAAATTGTGACATTACCCAACCACTCCACATCAAGCACCCGAGTTTCAATGGAAGCACCTAGATGATATAAAGGGGCAGTATAAGTATACAATATTATTCACAACTCTAATTCCTAAAAGATTACAAAACAATTGCACCAGTATCTATGGTATAATTATTCACCTGAATACGATAATTTCATTAATGACTTTCTCGAATACTTGATATGCAGTCTCATCACACAAAAAACTAAATACAAAAGAACAACATAGAGGAGCACTAATATGATGTCTACATAACTTACCTTAAGATAGTCAATGATCATCTTAGGCTTGAACTTTTTATGACTTTAGGTTCATCTGATTTGACATCCTCAACCAATTGATGAAGAAGTTTGAGAGCTTCACGATGCAGTGAGTTGTATTTGTAAAGATATAACAAACAAACATCATGATTTCCTTTCCGAAGGATCTCCTCAGATATGTTCACATCACAATAATTAAAACCTTTCAGTAAATCTAAGGCAGCAGCATTTTGGCGAGTCAGAAGTAAAGCCTGCGGAAGTGCAGTGTCCTATATTGCTGCCATCTCTCTAGCACCCAAATTAAATAGGGATACTAACTCGTCCCTGAAGAACCAAAAGAAAATATAATCAGAACATACAACTTTCTATGGGTGTTTGGATATAGTTTTGAAATAAAACGTGTCATTGGATAACCAAATTCATTGAATCAGTGTTCATAAGCTCATGATGTACGTTGTAGAACCATGACTTAATTTTGGGCTCCTGCCAAGGAAAGAACATTTGTGCATCTCTAACTGTGTCTAGGTGTATGTGTAATGAAACAGTAAAACTTTACCTAGGTTGATTTCTTTGATCGCCTGTTTTCGTGAGTGTCAAATGTATTTACAACAGCATCTGAAACAACCTCCTCTGTGGTCTTAGCAGCTGCGTTTCCAACTATGTTGGGCCTCTTCTTCAGCAAAAACTTGATCAGGGCCATTAAAGTATTGTGGCTCATTTTCTTGGACTCGAGAGCACAACTTTCATCAAATTCTGATAAAGAAGTTAGAGAAGAGTCCATATCATCTGATGAAACAAATGAACCTCTGGATAAGTAAGACTCCCCAGCTACATCAACATTTGCTCGTTCAGCTGACATAAGCGACATGGGAAGAACAATTGATGGATATAAAGAGAGCACATGGGTCAACTCTATGTCCCTACTTGAGATGCCACAAAGTGCTCCATGGCCTCCTCATACCTCCCAGTTCTGAAGAATACATCAGTGAGACAGAGACCCTTGGTTTGTCAATTAGGGAGTGCTAAATTCTGAAGACGTACTTTTGGTTTTAGAGTCATTGCTTCTACAATTTCAGCTTTTCAGCTTCTGACCTCTATAACCGTTGTAAAATGCAGCTGCATTTAAAAATTTCTTGCCTGGCAGCTGGAGTTCCAAGATCTGACAGTCATGAGATTAATTTAAGCTACAATCTTTAAGTGACATTTTGGAATTTATTGTGTATAAAAGAAACATGCAATGAACTTACCATAAAACTATAACGAAAAACAATAAAAATGTCACCATTGCCTTAACATAAATTGGCATATAAAACCGGGGAAACAACAGTCTATGCGGCAACGGTAATGCCAATACCTGCATAGACATTTATAAAAGACGCAATCTTTATAAAAATTGCACAATTAGTAAGGTGTTTGATGAAACGACCACGTGATAGAGGGACTTGTGGTCTAGTTCTTTGAAAGTATGTTTATTTTCTCTTGGGTGTTTCATCAAACACCTTCCATGCATCAAATTTGATAATGATTAAGCAACCGACTCAACAAAATTCAGACACTTCATCATTCAAAGATGAAAATATACCAAAATCTAATGCTATTCACACATAAAAGAATGATATTTGTAACCTACTACAAAACAAAGACCACAACAGCAATGAATCAGTAATTAATCCGTACCTTCAATTTCTAACTCAAATAAATGAATCTCATCTATTATAATCCAGCAATGTAGACACCGATGGTGTGCGAAGGCTGGTGTGCGACGGTGATGGTGTGCGACGGCGGTGGCCGGTGGCGGCACTGTAATAACTTGTAATGAGGTTGATGCTGGTTGTGGTTGTGGTTGTGGTGGAAGAAGCTGGAGTAGTTATTTATAATTTACAATATTTTAAATTTATTTACACAATGAAAGTTTGAAATAATAAATCTTAAGTTTATGCTGGTTGTGTTTGTGTGTTGGAATTATTATTAGTTGTAGAAGAAGAAGATTAATCATGACTGATTGATTATTTTTAATACTTTTAACATAATCAGATTTTCAACAATAATCAATATAATTAAGCTTGATATATACAAAAATGTATATATATGTCGTATTAACCTTGTTGATTTTGTCCGTGTAGACATCTGCGGCTGAAGAAGAAGAACCTCCAATGCTGTTCATGATGGTGCTGGTGATAATTAACATTATGGCTCTTTTGGTCATTAGGGTTTTGTTAATAATAGTTATTTGGTGGTTTTGAGTATATCGGATCGACCAGGTAATAGTTACTGTATATGTTTGTGGTTTTGTTAACAATATAGTTTTTGAGTTACAAAATCTCTTAAAAAAAATTGTTTCAGTGGTTAACATACCACAAAATATATGCATGGTCTAGAGTTCGAATCTCATCAGGTACAAATTTTTAACATAATTTCTGTCCAATTTTTCCTGCAGCAAGAAATGCCAAGTGGCATAGTTTATGATTATGTGGCATTGAGGTGGCATTAATGACGTCATACGCCTCCTGTTATATATTTTATATATATATATTTAGTAATTTTTAACAAGTATATATACGTGTACATAAAAAATGCATAATAATTTGTGTGATATGTCCACCAAGTATACATAATGTCATCAATATATATATATATATATATATATATATATATATATATATATATATATATATATATATATATATATATATATTATATATATATATATATATATATATATATAGTAATTTTTAACAAGTATATATACATGTGCTTGATATCAAGATGTTAAAAAGGCGAGTTAATTTAGTTGGATAAAAATATGGTTCACATCTTATGCTAATTAGTTTTGTTTAGTGATATGCTATCCATATACGGAGTATGATTTTCTAACGCTAGAAGAGCCAGCAGCCCGCACTTTTTATTTGTAGGCCAGAACATCTCTTATATAATAAAAGGAGATATAAATTGAACAAATAGATTTTTTAGTTAACCAATAAAATAGCTAAATTATAAATCGAGCTTTTTTATTGCCAAATAAAAGTCAAAACTAAATTAGTTTGGTCAAACTTTAAAAAAAATGTTGGAGAAAAAACATGAAAGTTTGCGTGGCCTTTTGAGCTCATTTTTTTAATTTCGGATTTAACTGTAAACAAACATTATATTTTGATTGGTTGATAGAATTTATAACCAAACCCTAAACTTTTAATAAGAGGCCAATCTTAAATCTAATTTTATGAACTTAAGTGTAAAATCCTCAATTTTCATAATATTTTAAAATGTTTATATATTAACAAAAATCTCATATACTTTTAAAGTTTTTCTTGTTTTTTTTAAACAACTACTATTACTATTGTTATCATTATTATTATAAGTATAATTATTATTTTTTCATAATACTAAAAACACCAGCAACATACGCCGACATATTATTGAGTATATGAACGAGATTAAATATAACATATATAAACATTATATTCAATGTATTTGAATTATGTTAAAATATCAAATTAAACTACTCAAACAATAAGATTATTAATTCTCGAGCAAATATAGTTGAAATATTATTCTCCAAAAGTTTTAAATCGGTGGGGAAACCCTAAACTCGTGCACCCTTTTAGATGCCGACTAACCCTTCCCCAAGGACCAAGGCCCAACCAATGAGCACTTGTTCCATTGACTTTTTTAGCCAAGGGGTAGGATTGAACCTAAGACCTCCTTGAAAATTGATCTTATTTCTCCAAAAGTCAACCTTGACCCGATCAACTGGATGTTTGAAATGTTATTATTAGTTATAGTAATTGATCGAACCTAATCCGCGTCAAATAGAAAGAAGAGTTGTAAACTATAGGACTTCTTTTTCTATTTAGGGTTTTTTCGTTCCCGTGCGTACAGGGGTTAAAAACCAGAATACAAATAACGATAAATAATTTAATTGTAATACCAAATCTGTAGAGGCACGACACTACTACACAAACTGGTTTTTCCCACGGTAGAATCCGTGGGAAACCCCGTGGGTAAGGGCCCTTTTCCACGGATTTCACACGGAATCATTCCGTGTGTAAAACCCTCGTGGGTAAATATTTTCCCACTGATTTTCCCACCGAACGTTGACTTTTTTCCCACGGATATTACTGTGGATAATCCGTGGTTTTAATTTCCCACAACTTTCTCACAAACATTTTCCCACTGATTTCCCACAGTTTCTGCATCCATTTTTTCATATATATCAGTGGTTTTTTTGCCACAGATTTCCGACAAACATTTTCCCACTGATTTCCCACATTTTTAGCATCCATTTTTCACATAAAATCAGTGGGAAAATCAGTGTGAAACGGCCGTTATCCACAAATTTCACACGGATTCGTTCCGTGTGTAAAAACCTCGTGGGTAAATATTTTCCCACAAGAATTCCCATGGGCGTTGACAGATTTCCCACAGAAAAATTAATTTTTCCCCAAACAATTTTGTGGAAAATTTGTGATTAATCCGTGAGAAACACGTGGCTAAATTCCGTGGTATTTGTATTATAACGAGATTTTTAGACCCGCGCTTCGCGGTGGGATGTTTAGCTACAAAAGTAGTTTAGTCGATTTCATTTGTTGTTCGGCAAATACCTCATTTTTTTTGGCGTATACCAGTCCCACAAATAGTATCTTAAAAGGCCACATAGTAGCTCATTAGCCAACTAAAAGAACACCAACATCAGCAAGAATTACATCTTGAAAAAGAAGAAAATTCGCTTGTTTATAAAGTTATTCATTGGCCTAGTAATACACTGTATAAGATAAGTTATTTACAAATTAGCATTAACAAAAAAAAAGCAAACAATCTCATATCAGCCGTTGCTCATTTTTAAACAACACAAATTATTAACTTATTCATTGCCTTTTTCATTAAACTTCATATAATCCTGAGCCTCGTAATAATTCCCCAATGTCGAAATCCTCTCCAAAATATATTTGTCTTGAAACAAAAACAAAAAGGATAACCAGATCGCAGTGTGTTCAACATAATTACAGATCTTAAAAGATCTTGAGTGTTAGAACCAAAATCATCATCGATCTTTTCGAAGCATAAACTTCTTTAAATATCCGAACACTCTCAAAGAAATAACAAAACACCATCGGTTTCATCCTTACTTTTCATTCGGTTTAAACAAAAACACAACAAATCACACCTACCTTAGACCTTTACAAATAGATCTTGAAGCCGACTGCTACAATAATCGAAATATAAGTGGTGTGTTCTTCGTGAGTAACAAGTTTCAAACTGTAGTAAGTATTTAAATTTCGTTTGGTGTTCAGATTATAAGAAGAAAACAAGGGACGAATTGTTTATTTTTGTTGGTGGCTGAGATTGATTTGGGTGACTGCGTATTTCTTGTTTGAGAGAATAGATGGTGTGACTGCGTATTGTTTGAAGAGATTAGGTTTAGTGTGTGTGTGGGGTAATATGAGATAAAGGGATACATATGTGTTTGTTGTGCTTAAGATGTTAAGTTGAATCTTGGCCATTGAATTTGCCATGTTGGCAATCCTGGTGAAGTCATCTAAGGTTTTAAATGACTCCTCTACAAACATAGTAAAATTATAAGTGAAGTAAACTGAAATGTTGTAAAAAGAAGGTAATTAAAGAATGAAATAAAAAAAGTTTTGAAACCTAACATGTACTCTAGTTTTTTCAACTACAGTAATATTTTGATCTTACAATTTTTGTTTGTTAGTTATCTTAGGTGACAAATTTATTTTTTGACCTTAAAAGTTTTTACGAAGTATAATATCGACTCTAACACACAGTGTACATATACGAGTAGGCCTAAGCAACAGGTTAAACCCGACCCGAATAGACTTAACCGGGTTCGGGGCGGGTCGGCCTTTTTGACATCCCTAGTAGCAAATGACTTTTTATCATATTTATTTATACTCATATCGTACATGTAGCATGTCTCTACTAAAAGTTATGAATTCGTTAAGTCAAATTTGATTTTATGTGGGAAATTTGTGGGTAATTACCCACCACTTTCCCACATACTTCTAATATTGGTGGGTATTCTGTGAGAAATTACCGACGAATTTCCAACCGACATAATCAATTTCTTACTTTTTTGATATAGTTAGATGTTCGCGCACAAACCCATACTTGTATATCTACACATAAAACATCTAAAGATACAATGAAGGTCATGACGGAGATACAAAATATATTCACGTAGATATTCATCCATATGCATTGATTTGATACACAAAAAAGTTATACCTAACATGCATATACACTTATGATACTCACATAAATAGTTATATTAATAAACGAAATCATATAATATGAAACTAAAAACACATATGAATGTGTAAGTATGCAGAAACATAAATACGGTATTTTTGTGGGAAATCCGCGGGTATTTACACACGTGTTTCCCACGGATTTATCAAATTGGTAGGTAATCTGTAGGAAAGTACCCACATATTTTCCACGGACATAATCGTTTTCTTTTACTTTTTTGATATAGTTACACGTTCGCGCATATGCACGTCGATATACCTAGATACAAAACATCTATAGATACAATGAAGGTCATGAACAAGCATACGGAACATATATGTGTAGATATCCACACACATATAATGGTTTGTTACACAAAAAGGTTATTCTCAAACCTACACATACACTTGTGATACTGACATAAATAGTTACATTAATTGACAAACACATATAATATGAAACTACAAACACATATGAAGACACACTAAGTAATGTGAGAATGCGTAAGTAGACAAAACACAAAAACGATATTTTCTGTTGGAAATCTGTGAGTATTTACACACGTATTTCCCACATATTTATTAAATTGGTAGGTAATCTGTGGGAAAGTACCCACATATTTTCCACGGACATAATCGTTTTCTTTTACTTTTTTGATATAGTTACACGTTCACGCATATACACGTCGATATACCTAGATACAAAACATCTATAGATACAATGAAGGTCATGAACAAGCGTACATAACATATATGTGTAGATATCCACACACATATTATGGTTTGTTACACAAAAAGGTTATTCCTAAACCTACACATATACTTGTGATACTGACATAAATAGTTACATTAATTGACAAATACATATAATATGAAACTACAAACACATATGAAGACATATTAAGTAATGTGAGAATGTGTAAACAAACAAAATATAAAAACGATATTTTATGTGGGAAATCCATGGGTATTTACACACGTATTTCCCACGAATTTATTAAATTGGTAGGTAATCTGTGGGAAAGTACACACATATTTCCCACGGACATAATCGTTTTCTTTTACTTTTTTGATATAGTTACACGTTCACGCATATACACATCGATATACCTAGATACAAAACATCTATAGATACAATGAAGGTCATAAACAGACATACGAAACATATATGTGTAGATGTCCACACATATACAATGGTTTGTCGTGTAGATATTTCCCACGACAAACACAAAAACAACATTTTGTGGGAAATACGTGGCTAGTGACCCACTGATTTCCCACAGACCGGTTAAATAGTTACTTTATAAAAAAAGGCCGTGTGAAATCCGTGAGTAATGGAGCTAAAATTTGCCATACTTTTGGCCGTGGCTAATATGTGTGAAATGTGCCACAAGCTTCCCACGGACGTCTAATAAACACGAATAATGTGAATATGGTCGCAAATCTGTGGGAAATTTGCAACGAATTTCCCACAAAAACTTGGTCAACAATTTAGTGTGTAAAGAGTGGGAAATCCGTTGGATGTTTACGACATATTTCCCACCGAAATTTGGTCAACAATTTGGTGTGTAATTTGTTGGTATCCCGTGTGAAATTTCACACAGTTTTGTTTCCGTGGGAAAATTTCAGTGGGAAATTACCGACGACTTTCCCACAAACATAAGCGTTTTCTTTTATTTTTTTGCTATAGTAACACGTTCATGCATATATGCATCTATACCTGCATACAAAACATTTATATAAACAAATAAGGTCATAAACGGACATACAGAACATATACCTGTAGATATCCACATAATACAATGATTTGTTACACATAAATGTTATACCTAAACCTACATATACACTTGTGATATTCGCATAAATAGTGACATTAATAAACAAACACAAATAATATGAAACTACCAACATATATGAAGACATACTAAGGAATGTGGGAATATGTAAGCATACACAAACATAAAAGCTCTATTCTTTGTGGGAAATCCGTGGGTATTTACACACAAAATTCCCACGAATTTAACAAATCGGTAGGTAATCAGTGGGAAATTACCTACGAATTTCCCACAAACATAAGCGTTTTGCTTTATTTTTTCGCTATAGTTACACGTTCACGCATATACATGTCCGTATACCTACATACAAAACATCTATATACACACAGAAGATCATAAACGGGCATACGGAACATATACGTGTAGATATCCACAGATATACAATGATTTGTTACACATATATGTTATACCTAAACTTAGACATACACTTGTGATACTAGCATAAATAGTTACATTAATAAACAATCACATAAAATATTAAACTACAAACACATATGAAGCCATACTAAGTAATGTGGGAGTGTGTAAGCATACACAAACATCAAAACGGTATTTTTGTGGGAAATTCGTGGGTATTTACACACATATTTCCCACGGATTTATCACATTTGTGGATAATCAGTGGGAAATTACCGACAACTTTCCCACGGGCATAATCATTTTCTTTTACTTTTTAATATAGGTACACGTATACACGTCCGTATACCTACATACAAAACATCTAAAGATACAATGAAGGTCGTAAACGGACATACGAAACATACATGTGTAGATATTCATACATAGGCAATGGTTTGTTACATAAATAAGTGATACTCGCATAAATAGTTACATTAATAAATAGACACATATAATATGAAACTACAAATACATATGAATACATACTAACTAATGTGAGAATGTGTAAGTGCACACAAACATAAAAATGATATTTTGTGGGAAATCCGTAGGTATTTACACGCATATTTCCCACGGATTTATCACATTGGTATTTACACACATAGACCGTGTGAAATTCGTGAGTAATGTAGCTAAAATTTGCCACGGACTTTTGGCCGTGGCTAATATGTGTGAAATCTGCGACAAGTTTCCCACTGAAGTTTAATCAACACAAATAGTGTGAATATTGTTGCAAATCTGTGGGAAATTTGCGACGGATTTGCCACAAAAACTTGGTCAACAATTTAGTGTGTAAATAGTGGGAAATCCGTGGAAAAATTACGACATATTTCCCACGGAAATTTGGTCAATAATTTAGTGTGTAATTTGTGTGTATTCCGTGTGAAATTTCCCACAAAATTTTTTCCGTGTGTAAAGTTTGTGGGTAAAACAAGTTTGTGTAGTAGTGCGAGATTATAAGTATCAAAATGAAAGTACGACTTATAAGTACACACAAAACAAATTTATATAAAATATAATTATTAGTTGTACTTATATTATAAACCTCGTGCGTGTAATATAAAATGTACAAAACATTAAATAATGTTAACTTCATATATGCCCGTATATTATACAAAAAATTTTAATAAATTTGATTAATGTGTAATTAACTTTGAGGAAGAGTTAGAGAACTAGGGTATGTGACCATTCTACCCTTAAGTTTTTTAACCACCCTATTAGCATCAAAAGGTAAAATGGTCATTCTACATGAAAAAAATACACATAAATGTCAAAATTTTAACAGTTTGTGTAAAAAAAAAAAAAAAAAAAAAAAAAAAAAAAAAAAAAAAAAAAAAAAAAAAAAACTACATAGAACAACAAATATGAACAAATTAGATAATTTTTTTTGTTATTATCCCTAAATTATATGGAACTATAAGTCAATTACTAATGTATCATGTTATCACAATGATTAAAGAACGTATTAACTTAATTTTTAATGCAATAAGAGTGACTTTTACACTTTAAATGTTTATATGTTGACACATGTGATTAAAAATTTCGTAAAAATTACCTTTATTGGGCGTAAAATGAAAGTTGAATACTTTTTCTTTACCATTTTGATAGTACTATAAATTAATTAGGAATTGATATATAGTTAAATATCATTTTTTTTTTCTTTTTTGCAGAAAACCCGATTGATAAACATAGTTCTGTTAAAAGATAAGCTGACAAACATTTTTATAATTTTTCACCTTTGAATAAGAGGAGGTGGCTACAAATTTTTGTCAAATGAAAATTAAACCTTATTTTCGCCTATGAAACAAGACACGATGGTTGAGTATTTACAGAGTGAGCTACACTTGAGACCTTTATTAAATACAATGAAATTTTGATTTCGTTATATATGTTTCCTTCATTGTTTTAGCTATATGTATAATCTCATGATTTGTTAATTGAAAAAGTTTTTAATGTGTTCTACGCGTCATGTAAATCAAGTATAGCTTACACTTAAAGCATTATGTAAATATTGTACAACTATCTAATTTATGACTTGATGTGTATCAATCAAAACCAATGGAGTGCAAATCATTTCTCATATTTTAACCATTTCTCATATGATAGTTTTATATCTTTCAAGTCTAATGATTGCAATTCTTGTAGATTGTGTTGGTTAAAAATAAAAACACTAGTTTTTTTTTATAAAACACAGTGATGGGTGTTTATATCAACTTTTTTATAACGATTTTACTTGTTAGAAAAAGAAAAAAAAAAGAAAAAAGACTTAAGACTATGTAATCCAAACACCGCTCGGAGCAATGGTTGAGCTGACATGAACAAACATATTCATGAGGCATGACTAAAGTTGAGATTAAAATAAAAACATGTCGAGTTCAACAATAAATTCAGTCTATAACGAAACAAAAGCCCCAAACTCAAGCGATGTCAATTCCAACAAGTCCACAACCCCTTGCAGATTTCCATCTTCAGTGGCCACTTCAAAATCACTTTTTACCAAGGAAAACATTTGTCAACACTGTGTTAGAGCTCAAAGAATGCTTCAATAGTTGCAAACCCTGCATGAAATACACCTTTTAGATACTGCGTGCTTGAAGTAATTATTGCAAATGTCTTTATGTCAAACAAAGACATTTTAGAGGACACAAGTGACTTCCAAAAAATTGAATTCAATAGAAAAAGTTAATCTCAACATCATAAGAAATTAAAGTTTTTTGTGAACTAAAAACTTGGTAATCAAACGATTTAACCAATGCGGCTAAAGTGCATACTGCTACATAAATGGCTTTCTGGGTTGCTTCAAAACACAATAGAGACTGGTTTTTGATCTCGTCTCTATGAGTGAGTGTGTGTGTTGGGGAGGGGGGGGGGGGGGGGGGGGGGGGGTCTTCAATGTTGTCGGATGGTTTTCGTGAAGAAAATATTAAACAAGCAAGTGTCTAACAAACATTAGCACTAATCTATTCAAAGACATTTAACAAGAAAATTATAGAATTTCGTATTGACAAGCAATTTACCTTCTCTAACTGACTCGGATCACATTTTCGATTTTATTCACCTTTGTGAAACTAGCAATTAAGCATTTAAACCTCAAGTGAAAAAAAAAAAAAAAAAAAAAAAAAAAAAAAAAAAGAAGAAGAAGAAGAAAAAAGTGGATTCTCACAATCCAAAGTTCTTCATTCGAACACTTATAAAACATTGAAACAAATAAACTGCATTAAGCTTAGAGTTACGAAAGGGCTTGTGTCCTAATGGTACCTCATTTGTGAGAATGTTCTTCAACCAAATGGTTGTGGGTTCAAGTCATACTTAAGACATTATGAAATTGATTTGTTGTATATATATAGTGTGAGATAGTTAATTGCCGCTAAAAAAAAAGCCAGAGAGAATTGTTGTGTGCCCAGGCTAGGAACCTGACATGTCATTTGGCTTAGTTAGTAGCATCATTACCAATTATCATAAATCTTGTCCAGATTTTATGGACTTTATATGTCATGTGAACAATTCGTAAACTGTCAATGAGTCAATATTGACTCAACTCACTCAAGTGCTTTCAATCATATAGGTTGAAAAAAACAAAGATCAAGTTTCAGGTTTTAGATCTCTTGATTGAGCAAAGGCATATAACTAGTACAAGCTTAATATGTAAGATAATAAACTAAAAGATAAACTTAGTCATCCTTCTTAAATCTAGCATATAATGTGGATGCTCTAACCCATAACTATAAGAAATGTCCTTTCTAAGGGCATCAAAGTAACAATGCTAAAACTTTTTTACAAAGTTTTATAAGTGTGTCATATCATACTACATCACCAAAATGTACTTCTTCTAGTTTTATAAACCTAAGTTCACTATCTATAAACTTTTAAAACTTCATAGTTATCTTACATCACACATATGCATTAAATTCTGAAGAGGTTTAGGATTGTGAACACCTTTATGATACATAAGCATGGAATAGACGATAAAGCTTTTGATGAGGATTAAACCTTTTAATTGTGAGCTTGGCGAAAAAGAAGTTATATAGACTAGGGAAATGCATAAGAGGAAGAAATTATTAGGCCTCACGGAGTGGTCAGCGGGTAGGCAAAGGGCTGGGCTAACCCGCTGGGGAACACTGCCGCCGACCCAGCGGGCTGATTTCCACGGCTTGTCCATGTAGCGGCGGGTTGAGGAATTTAAAACACATTAACGTTACTTGCATTAAATAAACGCAGCCAACAACTAAAAAAAAAATAAACGCAGCCCTCCTTCTTCCCAAAAAACAACCCTCCTTCTTCCCAAAAAAAAAAACGCAGCCAACAACTACAAAAAAAAATCCGGCGAGCCATGGATGCGTGGAGAGGAAAACAAAAACCACAAAACGTGGCTAGTGGTTCACGAGGTCGAGGTGGAGGTCGGGGTCGAGGCATTATTCACGAACAATATCAACAACAACATCAACAATATCAACAACAATATCAACAATCAAGCTCACAATACTATCTTCCCGAACCACCAATTCGAAGGCAATCTTTTTCTATACCGGCAATGGATCCTCGACATTACGGTGTCCACCAAACGGCGGAGGTAGACTTCGAACATTTTGATCCATTCGCTTTCCGCAACCCACCACCCGTTATCGACGAGGATGATGTTGATGATGTTGAGTTCGTTCCAGAAACACAACAAGCTCCGTTTGGTATGTTTTTATCTACATTTGGTATTGTATATATTGACTATTTTCGGTTTGTATATATATTTGTATTTGGATTTGGATTGAAATATATAGGTTTGTATATATAGGTTTGTCTCTACAACATCAAATGAGTTAGAAAAATGGGTTAGAAATGATGCGCGTAACCTGTTTGATAAAATGCCTGACCCGATAGAATGCGTTAGAAATGGGCTGTTTGTAGTTGTATTTGGTTTGTAGCAATCGGCTCGTTTGAAATATTCATGAGTATGTTTGTAGTTGTATTTGGTTTGTAGCAGTATGTTAGTAGCAAAGTTACTAGCAGTATGTTTGGTTTGTAGCAGTATGTTAGTAGCAGTATTTGGATTTGGATTGAAATATTCATGAGTTTGGATAACGTGTTTGTAGTTGTAGAAAATGCGGTTCAAGAAAACATGACGAAAAAGAAATTTGCAAAACGAGCCGATAAAAAACAATGGACGCCGGATGAGGAGGTGGCGTTGGCTAAAGCTTGGGTTCATATATCAACTTGTAGACAAGTCGGTAATGAACAAGGTCGAGATAGATTTTGGGCGCGAATATTGGAGCATTTCACAAAGGAAATGGGGGGCACAACTCGATCTAAAGATAGTCTCAACACGAAATGGACGATGATGAATAACACATGCACGACATTCAAAGGATGTTACATCCAAGCGGTATACTTTAATTACGTGAATTATATGTACATATGTTTTAATTACGTGAAATATATATATATATATATATATATATATATATATATATATATTATATATATATATATATATATATATATATATATATATATATATATATATATATATATATAGTGGATATATATATATATATATATATATATATATATATATATATATATATATATATATATATATATATATATATATAGTGGGACTTTCATTTCAGAACCATCTTATCTGCGAGAACTGACAGAACCACCAAAAACATACATGCACGCCTTCAATAATTGTATTTTTGCACATATGTTCTAAAAACAACATATATGTTTTAAAAAAAACATGGTTGTTCTAAAGATTTTGATAAGAAATTGGAAATACAAAATTTTTCTTTGAAGGTGTGCATGTATGTTTTTATAAGGTGTTCACCGGCAATATTGCGGCCGTGTGTAAGGTTTTTGTGAAAAAAGAGGATGAGTTCATGATGATATTGAAGAACATAGGTGGATACTTACGATTATTGATGATTTGCGTGTATTTTTATTTTATTTTAAAAGGCGTGCATGTATGTTTTTGGTGGTTCTGTCAGTTCTCGCAGATAAGATGGTTCTGAAATGAAAGTCCCCCTATATATATATATATATATATATATATATATATATATATATATATACTTTAATTAATTGAATTATATGTATGTAGGGTGGTTTAAGGAGAAGTGGAAATGATGATTTGGATGTGATGAGCGAAGCGTTGAACGACTTCAAATCAAGACCGGCAAAGATTTCAAGAGTGTTGTAGCGTGGAAGGTTTTAATGAATGAAGAAAAATGGAAGGAGACAATCCAAGTTGGGCAAGCAGGGTCGTCTCATTCGGAAAAGCGGAGAAAGTCATCGGAGGGAGGTACTTATGAGGCGTCTAGTAATGACGTTGATGCTACTGTGTTGCCGGATTTGAATGAGGACAGCACTCCTACTCGACCAAGGAAAGGCAAGGGGAAATCTGTGAGTGGTGCATCATCGAGGGGGGATGCTTTTGGGGTAGACGTCGCTGATTACATTTCAAAGAAAAAAGCAAACATGGATGAAGCGAACGCGAAGAAGCAAGAACTATTGGACGCACAACTCCAGCATCAAAGGTCGAAGACCGCCAGGAGTGATTTCAAGTTCTTCCAAACCTCACACGCAAACATCACCGATCCAAACCTGTTAACGTGGATGCTTGAAGAAAAACGGTCGATTGCGGCGAGGCATGGATGGAAGTTTGATGAGTGATTTTATGTAATGGATGATTTTATGTTTTACGTAATGGATGATTTTATGTTTTATGTAATGGATGATGTTTATGTTTTATTAAATAGTTTTATGTAATTAAATGAAAAAGAAAATAAAAAATTTTGGAAGGGTTGAAAAAATCATGAATGCCTGAGAAATGAGTTGGGAGGGTTGGTTGGGAGGGTTGAAGGAGTAAAATGAGATGGAGGGCTATGATTGGAAGGATTTGGGAGGGTTAAAAATTTGAGCCACATGACTCCTTGGGCCCTTAAGCTGAAACTAAGTTGATGCCCAAATTTTGTTTTTGTTGCCATCAATTCTTTTGTGGGGAAAGGTTCAAAAATGCATAACATGCTAGCTATGGTGTATCAAAATGTATAGTGTACTAATATTTTATTAGTGATATGCATAACCAACTATCAAATTCGTCCAAATGTCACTAAATTGTTGACATGTTACCCTCTTAGCCGGTAAAAACGATTTTTTTAATTTTTTTAATTTTTTTTCTTGTAGTTTATGTGGCATTTAACTGCAGGCCGGCAAGTCTCGTCTTTTCCGTCAAGCTAAACCCATATAAAATTTTGGCTAATCTTTCGAAGAAAATCATATATACAGGGTCGTTCTTATAACCCGCATCAAACTAAACCCATTTCGCTTTGACCAAAAGGTCAAATAGTATTGAGATACCTTAGACCTGGAGCAATGTAAAGCTTAAACCCAAGGGATTGGAATACGAGCAAGACACTTGATAAAATCAAATGACAAAATGCAGATCCAGTTTTTTTTTTTTTTTTTTTTTTTTTTTTTTTTTTTTTTGTTTAATTTTTTTTTAAAGCGATTGTCATTAATTGGTATACTCATGCACATATTTATATAAACTTGACGAGGAAATGATTTATGGCTTTTGAATCCAGAATCAACATGGATGTTATGCAAAAAAAAAAAAAAAAAAAAAAAAAAAATTTAAGTATGAGGGGACGAATTCGGATTTGATATGGTGATGATTTGTGGGTACACAAAATGGGTCAAATTTTAAAAACTGGCTCTAAAGTTAAATTAAAACACCATTCAACAACAAAATATCTTAATAGCTAAGTAAGATTATACATATATGTGTATGTGTATTGGTTGTTTCGGCTTCATGCGGACTAATATTGTTCATGGAGATATGATCGTATGAGTAAGACAACGGGGAACAACCATTCCAGACATTTATATGGTGGTTATTGATTCCGAAAGAGGTAAAAATCTGTTATTATTTTAAATCGTCAGGAAAAAATGGTTTAGGCCGGAATCTTGATAAAGAAGACGACCGAGTCAGCAATAAAAACACATTTGGATGCCACATATTATGTATTTTGAGACAAAATTTGAAAGTTAATTATGCATATCGGTATTAAAATTATTAAGCTATGCATTCCGGCACACCAAATTTATCATTTTATGCATTTTTGGACTTTTCCCTTCTTTTATAACTTATCATCAAAAATTCAAAATCAATAAGGAAGTACTTGAGGTTACAATGAGCATATACTAAAAAGATTAACAGAAGCATGATAGAATCTTTCGAGTTTACCTCATCCCTGCCGAAATTTACAACCCTTTCCTCTAATGCACCCACATCCTTTATGTTATACTTGTGGAACAAAGCAATGCTGGAGATTGTAGATATAGGAGAAACAGCGAGGTCATCCATCACCATGTATGTTACCAATCCCTTTACGATTCCTCCTTCTACCGCCGGCTCAAACTGAGACATGTTCATCATATAGCAACAAGTACGAGGAGAGGTCGAAGTAGCGTTGCATTTAGTACACTTGTATTTTTTAGTGGACCATTCGTTGACTGGCAACAAGCTGACTCGAGGAGAGGGGAAAGGAAGTGAAGATTTAGGTTTTAAGACGGCACCCTTCTCATGGTTAAAGATTATGTAATCCTTGTCGAAATTCTCGACACTTTTATAAAGCTTAGTCAAGCCACCTACATTGTCTATATTCTCACCTAAGAGTCCCATAACGGAACCTATCGGTAAAGTTAAGACACTAAACAGGAAATCGACGAAATCCTTACCGGCTTCTGCAAACAATACTCTTTCTCCCTTTTTGTCTATTAGAAGTTTCAACGTCACGTTTGAATGAGCCATAATGTATCAAATGACACCAAAACCAGAATAATATATATGAAACCCTAGCTAGAAATGAAAAACAAGAGAGAGAGACCTTGGCGGCTATATTTATGTATAACCCACGTACGTATCTTAACTGTTTTAATCCTGATTTGTATCCAAATAAAGATAGACCAAAACTTAAATTAAAATATTAGCATTTAAGTTATTGATATAAGTTCCAAAACTATAGTTACGCAATTAGTGCTACATATTTTAGGAATGAGTTTTGCTAACAATAATTTAGAAAATAATTTTTCTTTTTAATATGATTCATGAATCATGAGATGCATAACTATGCACCGTCTTAAATCGAATGAGAAACAAATCAAACATGCGATTCAATCGCGTGCATAGCATGTAAGCATGCCCACTTTTGGTGAAAATATAGTTTGGTGACACATAAAAGAAAAGAGTCCACACTAAAACATTATTGTATAAGTGAACCCAATACTTTTGATCTACTGGTGTGAGTTGTCCACCAACTAAAAAGTTGTAATTTCAAGTTTGACTAAAGACACTTGTGAGAATTATTGTGAGATAGTGAACATATATAGTGCTCGGAAAAAATTGTCTTTCAAAAAAAAAATATATATATATATATATATATATAATAATTTTTAACAAGTATATATACATGTACATAAAAAATGCATACTAATTTATGTGATATGTCCACCAAGTATACATAAGTCATCAATAAGGGGTTTTTATTTTTTTTTATTTTTTATTTTTTATTATTATTTTTTTTATTTTTTATTATTAACAATTTTATTAATCATTTCCATTAAAATTATAATTCTAGGTTTATAGGGCTCAACAATTGTGCTTGATATCAAGATGTTAAAAAGGCGAGTTAATTTAGTTGGATAAAAATATGGTTCACATCTTATGCTAATTAGTTTTGTTTAACGATATGCTATCCGTATACCGAGTATGACTTTCTAACGCTAGAAGAGCCAGCAGCCTGCACTTTTTATTTGTGGGCTAAAACATCTCTTATATAATAAAAGAAGATATAAATTGAACAAATAGATTTTTTAGTTAACCAATAAAATGGCTAAATTATAAATCGAGCTTTTTTATTGGCAAATAATAGCCAAAACTAAATTAGTTTGGTCAAACTTTAAAAAAAATATTGGAGAAAAAAATATGAAAGTTTGCGCGGCCTTTTGAGCTTTTTTTTTTTTTTTTTTTTTTTTTTAAAAAAAAATTTTTTTTTTTTTCAAAAAAATTTCGGATTTAGTTGTAAACAAACATTATATTTTGATTGGTTAATAGAATTTATAATCAAACCCTAAACTTTTTATAAGAGGCCAATCTTAAATCTAACTTTATGAACTTAAGTGTAAAATCCTCAATTTTCATAATTTTTAAATTTTTTATATATTAACAAAATCTCATATACTTTAAACTTTTTTTTATAAACAACTGCTATTACTATTGTTATCATTATTATTATAAGTATAATTATTATTTTTCATAATACTAAAAACACCAGCAACATACGCCGACATATTATTGAGTATATGAACGAGATTAAATATAACATATATAAACATTATATTCAATGTATTTGAATTATATTAAAATATCAAATTAAACTACTCAAACAACAAGATTATTAATGAAAATTGATCTTATTTTTAAACTCGAGCAAATATAGTTGAAATATTATTCTCCAAAAGTTTTAAATCGGTGGGGAAACCCTAAACTCGTGCACCCTTTTAGATGCCGACTGACCCTTCCCCAAGGACCAAGGCCCGACCAATGAGCAATTGTTCCATTGACTTTTTTAGCCAAGGGGTAGGATTGAACCCAAGAACTCCTTGAAAATTGATCTTATTTCTCCAAAAGTCCTCCTTGACCCAATCAACTGGACGTTTGAAATGTTATTATTAGTTATAGTAATTGATCGAACCTAATCCGCGTCTAATAACCCGTGCGTACAGGGGTTAAAAACCGGAATACGAATAACGATAAATAATTTAATTGTAATACCAAATTTGTAGAGGCACGAGATTATAAGTATCAAAATGAAAATACCACTTATAAGTACACACAAAACAAATTTATATAAAATATAATTATTAGTTGTACTTATATTATAAACCTCGTGCGTGTAATATAAAATGTACAAAACATTAAATAATGTTAAATTCATATATGCCCGTATATTATACAAAAAATTTAAATAAATTTGATTAATGTGTAATTAACTTTGAGGAAGAGTTAGAGAACTAGGGTATGTGATTTATATGAATTTGGTTATTGGTTATGTTTACTGGGCTAAGCTGGATAAGGGCTTGAATTATGTCCATGTGTTAACTTTGGTGAGATATTAGCCCATTAAGAATTACTATATATATTATTTACCATCACATACGACGTCGTTCAATGAACAGTACGTCGTGTGGGCTTCCCGCATTTTTTCGGCCTGATCCAATCGGCCCATTGTGAAAGCGATGATATACGATAACTCCAATCGGCCCATTGTGAAAGCGATGTTATACGATAAGGTTTCATCACTCTCCAGAACTCTCTTCATCCATCTCCTTTCGTAGGTTTTGGATCGATGTGTGCAAGTTTGGGGCTTTTGATTTATACAAGGTTTAGTGGCCGATTGGCTGCTGATTCACGCTTCCGGTGGTGAGAATTGTTGTTAATTAAATGATTGGTTGAAAACCCTAATTTTTGGGTTGATGTCTGCAATTAGTGGCCGTTTGGCTTTAGGCCTTTTGATTTATATGGAATTTAGTTGCCGTTTGCCTGCTAATTCATGATTTAAAATTATTAGTTGAAAACCCTGATTTTTGGGTTTTCGTTATTGCCTGTGGTTGTTTTTTTTACTACGATGGCTGCTGATTCATGATTTAAAATTATTAGTTGAAAACCCTAATTTTTGGGTTTTCGTTATTGCTGTGGTTGCTTATTTGTTCGTTGTAGATATTCGTGAACATTTCTTTCTTGACCTGTTCTAACCTGCTGAATTTATTATTTTTTGCGAGGCGTGGCTGTCGACTAATCTTGGCATGGCAACTCAGTTGGTTTGCAGCCATGTTGTGCGTAGTGTGGATAGCGCAGCAAACACCTATGTTTGCAGCCACCGGTAACAATATAGCTGCTATAGTGCGAAGGTATGCTAATCAAGGAATTTATGGTAATGCAGCAACTGCTGTTTTGTTGCCTTCGTTATATCTGCCCTTTTAAGGGTCTTACATGAATGGTAGTGGGTTCGTAAAAACTTGAGGAATGTCCGTGTCTTGGCGGGGCAACATGCCATGTTTGTAGCCATGAAATAAAAAATAATAATAATAATATGCTTGCTACACTCACATAGCAGTGAAAATTAAATTTGTTTTGGAGACGCTATTCTATACGCAAGGACAACAAAACTGATCATAACGTAATAGGTAAGGTTTACCTTACTGTTCATGCACAGTTTGTGTAAGTACTGTGATGCTAAAAAGGAGTATAAGTAGTGGCAGGCAAGATGCGAAATTAACTTTGCTAATGTATGTAATGCGTCTAATAACCTAAGTAAATGTCTACGGCAACGGTTTAGCATAGTTATTCCATCTACCTATGAGTACACAGAAATAAGCGGGAAGCACCATTTTTTTGTATTTCTAGCAAATCATAATCTAGGCTGGTGTACATGTGAGTAGTGAATGGTAAGGCAGTGCAACTATTGGGAGAATGTGTGGCATTGGTACATTCAATAAACATGCAGTTTTGAAAGTACATAATGTGTACATGTGAAATAAGCGGGAAGCACCATTTTTTTGTATTTCTAGCAAATCATAATCTAGGCTGGTGTACATGTGAGTAGTGAATGGTAAGGCAGTGCAACTATTGGGAGAATGTGTGGCCTTGGTACATTCAATAAACATGGTCGGAATAATAGGGTCCGATGATTGGTATATTACTGAAATTGTTTGAGGTCTGAGAACGTCCGTATCTTGGCAGGCCGTTTACACTAACGCAGCCATGTCGGTCGTTCCAGCTTTCTGAAATCTGTTCCGTATTTACAGATCCGAGTATGTGTTATCAGTTGTGATGTGTACAATTATCTGGAACATGTTCGATTTGTGTAAGATATGTGTGTTTATTCAATATGGTAGCCATGTCTAGAATATGTATATTTCATACTGGGTCTGCGGTAAGTGTGCCCGGAATAATACCCTCTGATGATTGGTATATTACTGAAACTGTTAGGTCTGAGAACATCCGTATCTTGGCAGGCCGTTTACACTAACGCAGCCATGCCGGTTATTCCGCCTTTCTGAAATATGTTATTCATGCATTCTGATATGCCACAAGTAAAATTGCATTTTAAGAAGGTTTTTATGGCTGTGATGATTGTTGGAATTTCAGCGAGATGTTCCAATCCTAACTTGGTAAGGCAATGACCGGATGGCATAGCATATATCCCAGCTATGCAACCGGATTCCTTTGCAACCGTAACGGAATTCGGATACTTCTATGACCTGACCACCATATAAATATCTGAGCCATATCTTTTATTGCACCACATTTCTGGAAAACAGTTCCGGCAATAACAGCTTTAGCCTTAGCGTTCTATTTTAAGTTGCTTTGTCTGCCACCGTGTGTTGTTTACCACCGGTAGTGATGAGTCTCTGAATAACGCCACTTTCTTTAGGCCTTCAGCTGATATAATCAGCGTGGCACAAAGTTTGGCCGAAAGTGATATGTCTCAGCATCGCTTGCCTTCTACTATGGCTACACCTGCATGTAAGTATACATTCGTTTCGATTGTTTGCCTTTAAATACATTTTTATGTGCGTTAATTATTGGTATGTTTTCTGTATTGCAGCGTATGGTTGTGTAGGAATGAAGAACAAACTGCCGTTAATTGTTGGTATGTTCCGGACCGCAGTGAAAATAGAGAAAGATCAGGTGAATAATCCACCTAGCTTACAAATTTATAACTATAAATGAATAATTTTTTCTACATTGTATTGATTGAAAGTTTGAATCTAAAGACCAATTAAAACTACTATTTACAGTTGAAAATAGAGCAAAAGGCAGGTCGCATTTTCAAGGGGTGGGAAGAAGGCAAGATATGTTTCACTCCTACGCATAAATACATCACCAACTCTGATAACTATGTTGCACAAAGTTCTACTCCTAAAGAAAAAAGACGTACATGCTTGGTAAGATCTGAACATCAATTATTTAGTTGTTTTTTAAATCTGTCATCCAAATAAAACTACGAAAATTAAAAATCAATGCGGGTTGAAATTAATTGCCAGCAAATGTTGACTCAATGCAACTTGATTTGGTCAACTCTCTTTTCATCTTAGAATAGTCAATTTTAAAGCATGTGTGAGTAGTAAACCATGTGAATCGTAAACCACTTGCTCAATAAAATGTCCATTTAAGTGTCATTTTGACTTTGAATGAAAATCAAACATTCAAAGCTGGCTTTTATTATTCCTTTAATCTTTGGCCTTATGGATCCCACAATGGTTAGATATATTATTTGTGGTTTTAACACAATCTTGAATGTTGTAGACTTATAGATAAATAAAAGTTGAGAAAAAAACTCTTCTGCTGCAATCATTGTTATGCAACTGAAATATGTGTCCTTTTTGCCTATATACAGGATGCTAAAAAATGACGGAAAAATGGAAAGGTTCGGTGGTGCAGGTTGAAATCTGTTAGGTTAAGTTAACTAGCAGCAAACAAAAGTCCATCGAGGTAGAGCAAAACATCACTCTTGCGTCAATTGGCTGACCTTACTGCAAAGAGGACGCTTGCCGACTTAACCATCGGTCCAGTTCTTACTGTTAGGTGCTTGCGATGCGGCATCCACATGCCAAACGAGTGAAGGTAAACACCATTTAATTTAAATACTAATGAAAGTATTTCTAAAGAGGTCTAAAAAAATCGCACAATTATCAACGTCAAAAAATCCGCGAGGCCGCAACGCGGCCGACCGTCGCCCGACTCGTTTACAATATCCGCCAAAGTTTAGTAAATTATATGGATAATAACATTAAAATTATCTAACTTATCTATTTTTTTTTTTTTTTTTTTTTTTTTTTTTTTTTTTTTTTTTTTTTTTAACACAAACTTTTCAAATTTTAACTTTTGTGCGTATATTATGACCATTCTACCCTTAAGTTTTTTAACCACCCTATTAGTATCGAAAGGTAAAATGGTCATTTTACATGAAAAAATACACACAAATGTCAAAATTTGAACAGTTTGTGTTTTAATAGCAAAAAAAAAAAAAAAAAAAAAAAAAAAAAAAAAAAAACGACATAGAACAACAAATATGAACAAATTAGATACATTTTTTTTGCTATTATCCCTAAATTATATCGAACTATAAGTCAATTACTAATTAATGTATCATGTTATCACAATGATTAAAGAACGTATTAACTTAATTTTTAATGCAATAAGAGTGACTTTTACACTTTAAATGTTTATATGTTGACACACGTGATTAAAAATTTCGTAAAAATTACTTTTATTGGGCGTAAAATGAAAGTTGAATACTTTGTCTTTATCATTTTGATAGTACTATAAATTAATTAGGAATTGATATATAGTTAAATATCATTTTTCTTTTTTCTTTTTTGCAGAAAACCCGGTTGATAAACATAGTTCTGTTAAAAGATAAGCTGACAAACATTTTTATAATTTTTTCACATTTGAATAAGAGGAGGTGGCTACAAATTTTTGTCAAATGAAAATTAAACCTTCAGCTTATTTTTGTCTATGATACAAGACACGATGGTTGAGTATTTACAGAGTGAGCTACACTTGAGACCTTTATTAAATACAATGAAATTTTTATTTCGTTATATATGTTTCCTTCATTGTTTCAGCTATATGTATAATCTCATGATTTGTTAATTGAAAAAGTTTTTAATGGGTTCTATGCGTCATGTAAATCAAGTATAGCTTACACTTAAAGCATTAGGTAAATATTGTACAACTATCGAATGTATGACTTGATGTGTATCAATCAAAACCAATTGAGTGCAAATCATTTCTCATATTTTAACCATTTCTCATATGATAGTTTTATATCTTTCAAGTCTAAGGATTGCAATATATTGTTTATGATTAAATCAGTAGGGACTAGACCAATTCTTGTAGATTGTGTGGGTTAAAAATAAAAACACCAGTTTTTTTTATAAAACACAGTGATGGGTGTTTATATTAACTTTTTTATAACGATTTTACTTGTTAGAAAAAGAAAAAAAATGAAAAAGACTTAAGACTATGTAATCCAAACACCGCTAGGAGCTATGGTTGAGCTGACATGAACAAACATATTCATGAGTCATGACTAAAGTTGAGATTAAAATATAAAACATGTCGAGTTCAACAATAAATTCAGTCTATAACGAAACAAAAGCCCCAAACTCATGCGATGTCAATTCCAACAAGTCCACTTCAAAAAATATAGTTACGCAATTAGTGCTACATATTTTAGGAATGAGTATTGCTAACAATAATTTAGAAAATAATTTTTCTTTTTAACATGATTCATGAATCATAAGAAGCATAACTATGCACCGTCTTAAATCGAATGAGAAACAAATCAAACATGCGATTCAATCGCGTGCATAGCATGTAAGCATGACCACTTTTGGTGAAAATATAGTTTGGTGACACGTAAAAGAAAAGAGTCCACACTAAAACATTATTGTATAAGTGAACCCAATACTTTTGATCTACTGGTGTGAGTTTTCCACCAACTAAAAAGTTGTAATTTCAAGTTTCATTAAAGACATTTGTGAGAATTATTGTGAGATAGTGAACATAGTGCTCGAAAAAAATTGTCTTTCAAAAGAAATAAAATATATTTAGTAATTTTTAACAAGCATATATACATGTACATAAAAAATGCATAATAATTTATGTGATATGTCCACCAAGTATACATAATGTCATCAATAAGTTGTTTTTTTTTTTTTTTTTTTTTTTTTTTTTTTTTTTTTTTTTTTTAATTATTAACAATTTTATTAATCATTTCCATTAAAATTATAATTCTAGGTTTATAGGGCTCAACAATTGTGCTTGATATCAAGATGTTAAAAAGGCGAGTTAATTTAGTTGGATAAAAATATGGTTCACATGCTAATTAGTTTTGTTTAGCGATATGCTATCCATATAAAGAGTATGATTTTCTAACGCCAGAAGAGCTAGCAGCCTGCACTTTTTATTTGTGGGCCAGAACATCTCTTATATAATAAAAGAAGATATAAATTGAACAAATAGATTTTTTATTTAACCAATAAAACAGCTAAATTATAAATCGAGCTTTTTTATTGGCAAATAAAAGTCAAAACTAAATTAGTTTGGTCAAACTTTAAAAAAATGTTAGGAGAAAAAGTATGAAAGTCTGAGGGCCTTTTGAGCTCGTTTTTTTAATTTCGGATTTAACTGTAAACAAACATTATATTTTGATTGGTTAATAGAATTTATAACCAAACCCTAAACTTTTAATAAGAGGCCAATCTTAAATCTAATTTTATGAACTTAATTGTAAAATCCTCAATTTTCATAATTTTTAAAATTTTTATATATTAACAAAAATCTCATATACTTTAAACTTTTTTTATAAACAACTACTATTACTATTGTTATCATTATTATTATAAGTATAATTCTTATTTTTTCATAATACTAAAAACACCAGCAACATACGTCGACATATTATTGAGTGAACAAGATTAAATATAACATATATAAACATTATATTCAATGTATTTGAATTATGTTAAAATATCAAATTAAACTACTCAAACAATAAGATTATTAATGAAAATTGATCTTATTTTTAAACTCGAGCAAATATAGTTGAAATATTATTCTCTAAAAGTTTTAAATCGGTGGGGAAACCCAAAACTCGTGCACCCTTTTAGATGCCGACTGACCCTTCCCCAAGGACCAACGCCCGACCAATGAGCACTTGTTCCATTGACTTTTTTAGCCAAGGGGTAGGATTGAACCCAAGACCTCCTTGAAAATTGATCTTATTTCTCCAAAAGTCCTCCTTGACCCAATCAACTGGACGTTTGAAATGTTATTATTAGTTATAGTAATTGATCGAACCTAATCCGCGTCTAATAACCCGTGCGTACAGGGGTTAAAAACCAGAATACGAATAACGATAAATAATTTAATTGTAATACCAAATTTGTAGAGGCACGAGATTATAAGTATCAAAATGAAAGTACCACTTATAAGTACACACAAAACAAATTTATATAAAATATAATTATTAGTTGTACTTATATTATAAACCTCGTGCGTGTAATATAAAATGTACAAAACATTAAATAATACTCCCTCCGTCTCAATTTATTTGTCAGGAAAGAGAAAACACAAAGTTTAATAAAAGTGGGGCCACTTTAATTTTCAACCACTAAAATGGAATATTCCTTCACTAGATTCTCTAGTTTTTACTAAATAAGGAAAGTGGACAATTAATTTGAGACATCCATAAAAAGAAATATGGACAATTAATTGAGACGGAGGGAGTATTAAATTCATAGATGCCCGTATATTATACAAAAAATTTAAATAAATTTGATTAATGTGTAATTAACTTTGAGGAAGAGTTAGAGAACTAGGGTATGTGATTTATATGAATTGGGTTATTGGTGATGTTTACTGGGCTAAGCTAGATAAGGGCTTGAATTATGTCCATGTGTTAACTTTGATGAGATATTAGCCCATTAAGAATTTACAATATAGTAGATTATATGGATAATAACTAGGGGTGTTCATCGGTTCGGTTCTCGGTTAATTGGTTTATTCGGTTCGGATTGTTCGGTTAAAAAAAAATTTTGGGTCATAACCGAAAACCGAACCGAACCGAAAATATTTGTGACCGAACCGAACCGAGAACCGAACCGAAGTTCGGTTCGGTTATGGGTCAAAACCGAAAACCGAAATTTTGTACTTGAATATTGAACAACATTTATATTTGCTCTAATATTGAACCATAACAGTCTTGCATACACATATTGATATGTATGTCAAATGATTAAACCTAGAGAATAGAACATACATCATCAAGATACATAAACTTTCCTAAGAAATAACTAATCATAGCACATGACCCCATGACGGTATGCCAAAATATATGCAAAACGACATACCTAGACAAGTTTTAACATCTATTGAACACAAAATACCCTAACATCATAGGACCTAGGGTTAGTCAAGTTATATTTTTTTAATTAATATATAAAAAATATTAAATATTAATTATAATTCGGTTTTCGGTTCGGTTCGGTTGTCAATATGCTAAACCCATAACCGAACCATAAACCGATTAAAATGTTCGGTTCGGTTCGGTTTTTACCAATTCGGTTCGGTTAAGAATTCGGTTTGGTTATTTTTGGTTCGGTTCGGTTTCGGTTTTCGGTTACTGCAGATATTACTCGATCCATGAACACCCCTAATAATAACATTAAAATTATCTAACTTATCTAATTTTAAGTTTTGTGTAGTGTTTTTTTTTTTATTATTTTTTTTTTTAACACAAACATTTCAAGTTTTAACTTTTGTGCGTATATTATGACCATTCTACCCTTAAGGGGGCGTTTGGTTCGCCTTAATCTGGCGTAATTGGTTGTAATTGTAATTCAGATTACATTACGTAGGCTGTTTGGTTTACAGAATGGAGGGAATTGTAATTCAGATTACATTACGTAGGCTGTTTGGTTTGCGTTGTAATTGTAATTCAGTCATTACAATTACATCAAAGGAGGGAATTCAGATTACATAGGATGTTGGATGGAAAGTTTTGAATTACGTTGTAATTCGAAAAAACTTATATAAATTCGAAAAATTTATAAAAATTCAAAAAATTTATAAAAATTCGAAAAAATTTATAAAAATTCAAAAAATTTATAAAAATTCAAAAAATTTATAAAAATTCGAAAAAATTTATAAAAATTCGAAAAAATTTATAAAAATTCAAAAAATTTATAAAAATTCGAAAAAATTTATAAAAATTCAAAAAATTTATAAAAATTTAAAAATTCAAAAAATTTAAAAAATTAAAAATTTTATAAAAAATTTATAAAATTCGAAAAATTTTATAAAAAATTTATAAAAATTTAAAAATTTTAAAATTCAAAAAATTTAAAAATTTAAAAATTTTACAAAAAATTTTATAAAAATTCAAATTTTTAAATTTTTATAAAATTTTATAAAGTTTTCGAATTTTATAAATTTTTTATAAAATTTTTAAATTTTTAAATTTTTATAAATTTTTGGAATTTTTTTAAATTTTTTCGAATTTTTTAAAATTTTTTGAATTTTTATAAATTTTTTGAATTTTTATAAATTTTTTTCGAATTTATATAAATTTTTCGAATTTTTATAAGTTTTTTGAAATTTTATAAAATTTTCGAATTACAATTACGTTGAGATCCAACCAAACACAGTGACAGAAAACATCAATTACAATTCATACACATTACAATTACAACACATTACAACTCTTTGAATTACAATTCATTCAAATTACAATTCCTTTGACAGATTACAATTCCTTTCAAAACATACTGCGAACCAAACGCACCCTAAGTTTTTTAACCACCATATTAGCATCGAAAGGTAAAATGGTTATTCTACATGAAAAAATATACACAAATGTCAAAATTTGAACAGTTTGCGTTATAATAGCAAAAAAAAAAAAAAATAATAATAAAAAAAAAATGAACAAATTAGATAATTTTTTTTTGTTATTATCCCTAAATTATATCGAACTATAAGTTAATGTATCACGTTATCACAATGATTAAAAAACGTATTAACTTAATTTTTAATGCAATAAGAGTGACTTTTACACTTTAAATTTTTGTATGTCGACACATGTGACTAAAAATTTCGTAAAAATTACCTTTATCGGGCGTAAAATGAAAGTTGAATACTTTTTCTTTATCATTTTGATAGTACTATAAATTAATTAGGAATTGATATATAGTTAAATATCTGTTTTTTTTTTTTTTTTTTTTTTTTTTTTTCTTTTTTGCAGAAAACCCGGTTGGGCTATATAAGTTACTTTACATAGTGGGAGTGAAATGAAGCAAAAAGTTTACCCGTGAAAATAGCTTATATAGATATTGTAGTGGAAATTATGTTGATGAAAATTATGGGTTGTTATACGAGTTCTCTATTTAAGGGAACGGTGTCATTACGATTTTGACAACATTCATCGATTTCCTTTTCATACTTGAAAATTTGACTTTTTAAAACAACATTTTCATCTTCAAGATTCTCAACTTTGGATGTGTGACTGTTATGAAAGGACATCATCTCATTTTGACTTTGCAATTGTAATTCAAAATCAAGACTCTGAGTTTGATGCCATTGTAGCTTCTGATTAAGTTGAAATTTTTTTTGTTGAAAGTTTACTTTGCACATCATCATTGTGTTTAATGATTCTCTCATTTTCTCTTTTTAAAGTCTCAACTTCGTGTCTGAATGTTTCAGTGTCAGCAATGTGATCATCAACAAGCATAGAATTGCAAGATTCATAAATCGAATTCATAATCACAGAGATAATATCAGAAGTTAGAACATCTTTCAAGAGCCGATCAACTTCATTTTGTAAAACTTTGTTTTGACGTCTTTGTTTTGAGATTGAATTTTCTGTTGCATTGAAAGTGTTCATCATTGATGTTACTTCTGTTTGGAGTTCTGATTCCTAGTGTGTAGCACAAAGACGCAAATGTTTAACGTATGGTAAAAATTGTTTTTGAAAAATTTCTCTCTTTTCTTTTTCGTAAGCAGATTGAAAAGTGGAAACTTTTATCTCAGAGTTACGTTTAATTGCTTGTTCTAAAAGGTTGATGTCTTCCATAAACGTATCAAAGTATCTAAGTACAAGACATCGTTTAGGTAATGGTGCAATTTCTCCAGAAGTTGGTAAAGGACCATTTATTTGTGCCACTGGTTTAACAGGACCAACATCAGAAGAAGATTCATGAATTTGCATTACAAACCATGGTTGTTCTGTTTTATCTTTTTGAGGAACGAATGTGTTAGAAATATGTGGCACGTTTGAATAATCAAAAGGTTTATTGAACTTAACATTGCTCATTTTTGATCGAATCTCTTCGTCCTGTTCATGTTCTTCCTCATAGTTATATACGACAACACGCATAATTGAATCATCAAAGAGCTGGTCTGCACTATACAACTTTGGATTTTCCTTGAGTGCTTTGTGTAGAAAACGTGGTTTGTCATCACCAATAGCAAAACCATAACCTTGGGGATTTTCATTTAAAGTAAACTTTTGAATTGTTGTTACAGACTCACCAGTTTTATAAACAAAATTTTGAAACTCTTTTAATTTACTTTCCAAATCTACGATTTCATCAAGATAAGAATCAATTCTTTTCCTAGACACTTGTTTATGTTCAGAAAAACTAGCTTGACAAGTTGACAACTGATGCGCGTGATGTGTCGTTGCGGTTTAGCAGTTTTAATGCCTACTCAAGTTTTAAATTTATATTTAGCCGACTTATCAATAACACACACACTTAACGAGCAGTGTACCCGGTCAGTATGAAGATAATGGTAAGTAGAGTGTCGATCACTAAGAGTGGAACGTATTATCTCGTTATTCTAATCAGTATTTTAATATCCTAACGCAAGGGGGTTTCAGCCTGAGAGACTGGCACGATTTGTTGCAATTAAATAATAAAATAAACCAATAGGCACGAATCAGCAAGTAGCACACACGTACACAGATAAATACTCGAGACAATAAGAGGGCTGTCCTTATGATTAAGTAGATTGTCACTTGTTTTATTGATAGCTTTATATGAAGTGTATGTAGTTAACCCTTTCTCGTTGGTCCTAATCTTATCGGCGAGTAAACCCTTAATGATTACTTATGTCTAAAAGTTATTCCTAAGTGATCAATTTAGTAATAACCGTGGGAGCCACATTATGTCCCGCAGTCAAATGCCCGCAAGCCACTAATAAACACAGAGGTTATCAATGCACTAATAAGTAGTAACCAAAGACATCATCATATAAACTTTAATTGATGGGAAAGCAAATATTAAAGGGAGTGCAATCTTTCGTTGTCACATTACACAAGCCACCAATCCTGATGAATTAAAGTTTGCTAACACAATAAAACAAAACTACTTAATGAATTAAACACATGCAGCACCTTCTTACAGCTCTTGTATCTTTGATTTGGGTGTGTCTTGTGCTGCCTCCCTGACTGAATTCGTCCTTTGTTCCTCCTGTTTGGTCTTCGGTTTTAGGTTTTCCGGCACTTGTAATTCGTCTGGTCTACGGGGTATTTATAGTTTCTGTCTGAGGGAAGATGCGGCGCATCTACTAAGTAGATGCGGCGCATGTACTTAACTTCGCGTGGGGTCCAAGATTATAATATTCAGGAATATTCGTACACCGCCAGAAGATGCGGTGTAACTCCATGATTAGATGCGGCGCATGTCCTCTTGTATCTTGGATCGTATCTGGTGATATCTTGATAGAGATGCGGCGCATGTCATGAGTGAGATGCGGCGCATCTGGAGCAGAATTGACTTGATCTTGTCCATGTCAGTAGACTTTCACTTTATGCACGTTTTGCCCCATAATTAGTCCAAAATCGCCAAGTTTCACCAAATGCTTGTTTTTACCTGAGAATTACAAAAGTAAACGATTAAGTATCAATCCTCATACATAATATAGTAAAACAAGTCAAATTAATAGGATAAATGATAGTAATGAAATGTACTTATTTGAGTTCATCAAATATCCCCCCACTTGAACTTTACTTGTCCCCAAGTAAACCTTAGAATTTCTTTTATGAAAATGTATCCTAAAAGATGTTAGGATTTATTTTTATATTTAAGCATGTATTCGTTTATTTCATAATCACACAACTAAACACTTAACGAATTAGAAGTAAAATAAAATAAGTCGATAAAAGCAAATCTAATCGTTTAACTGTCCAGTCGCGACGAATATTCTATCATAAGCTTGGCAAGTATACACATCTCCACCACTAAAGCTAAGGAATAACAAGTCTAAAGCGGTAAAAAGGGTTTTTAGGCTTAAGGGTTAATTATTCTCTTTCACTATCGATCTCAAATTCCAGAAAAGGCGACAAAATCACAAATACATGATCGAATCCACGAACACGATACTTGCAATTGCTCAAATCCTTAACTCGAATAGGCTAAAGATAGGTCCAAACTTCACCAATAATAATATATCAAAAAGGGCGACAAAATCATAAATACATAGCCGAATCCACGACTACGATACTTGTAGGAAATAACCATATTGATTGTGTGGTTGATTCGGGTGGTCTTAATTCATGAAAGATTAGATCCATTGTTAGAGAGATGAAGAACTAGAGAGAGAGGGAACCCTTTGAGAGAAAAACCTGAATATTAGATTAATGTGTGAAGAGTTCCAACCCTTCCCAAGTGTGGGAAGGGGTATTTATACTTCCTAATAATAGTGCCCCTAGTGGGCTGTGAAGTGAGCTGACAGTGGGGAAAGCCCCGACCCACTCCACAAATATAGATACGACTAATCTAATAAAACTAATAATACTAATAATACTAAGCTTATATAAATAAGCCTACGAGCTATATAAATGCTAATTAGATGCTCGGGGTGACCGAACCTTCATATGAATATTTATATTCCTAACAATCTCCCCCTAAGGGAGGTCACCCCGGAAATAATAACTTGAATTCTAGCATTTTGTCTTCTGAAGATGTCTTCATAGCTCGTAGTCTTTGATTCTTCAGTGTCTTGTATCTTTGTGCCTTTAGCAGTGATCTTTTGATGACCATTCTTTGTCTTGGATGATTTTGAGTATTCTTCGAAACTATCATCCAACTTGAGTCTCCAAGTCATCTTTCAGCAGTATGTTTCCATGTGATGTGATATTCTTCGAGCCGACATGCTCACACTATTTGGTGTCATGATCTTCAGCATCAGAGTTTGCAGAAGCTGTGTTAAAGGTCTTTAGGTTGATCATGACTTCTTTGATTAAGATGATGTAGTGTGAACATGTGGTAGAGGATTGGCATCTTTTCAGCAACCAGCTACAACTGCAACCAGCTACAGCATTCCACAGCTACAACCGCCAACAGCTGCAACAGCAATCAGCTACAATCGCCAGAAGTTCCTGCATACGATAGTTAGCAATAAAACGTCCGGTACTTACAGGTTCGGACTTCGAGATTGTTAACAGCATAGTGTGAAAACTCTCTCTAATCCTTACCAAGACCGTTCCTAATCGAAAACCCACAGAGGGCTTTTTAAGATCGAACCGTAGCACATCAACGATTAGGTGAGTCGCTGGAGATCACTCCACGACTGTAGACCGTTTGAAACCGCCGCGACCACTAAGCGTAATCCATAAAGAATTACCGAAGTGACCTGCTTTCAGGGCTGCTTGATGTTGACCCTGGCAGGAATTTCCATTCAATCATTGAGAATTACATTTGTAAATTCCCTCATAAATGTTCTGGCAGATTGCTAAGATCTGCGTAGGACTCTTAAGATTACAACTGGTGTCCTTAATGTTGAACACCCAATGTAGAAATAATTTGTGTCCCTATGAGATCTTATTATGCATCTCGTGGCTCTAGACTCTATTGTGCGTTTTGATTTGGTGATCGGAGGCTGGAGAGGACTGCCACCTATTCAATATCATCTAACTCGGAGTGAGAGAGACGATAGGAATGTATTGAACTCAGTGACAATTGAAACAAGAGTCCTTTGAGGGACCTTGAGTGGCTAAGGAGGGTTGTGCAGCGTATCACTGGGTCCATGATACTTTGTCTTCAATGCCAGCAATCAACTAAGTGATTCTGACAGCATATGTATTGACCCGGTTTCTGCCTAAGTTGTAAGGAGGGCTTCTTTCTTTTCACCCTTTATCTTTACAATTCTTTTTCATTCTTCAACCCCTTCAGTGCTTACCGAGACTTCATTACTAGTACCTTGTTGGGTTTGTTCCAGTACTAGCTCCATATTAGTCGGCACTCTTCCCTTAATCACACTTTTCTCCTTTTTAATCATACCTAAGGACTTCTACACTAACTAGTGGATTGTCCCTGGGTAGATCCCTCCGGCTCTGGCAGGATCGTGGGAACTTGAGCCTAACCTAACCATCCTTATAACTCCATGCATTAATTAAAATGGTCGGTCTTTGGTGTACTTCCACGATTGCCAAACCAAATCTTTGAAAAATCTCTCAAAGTGTTCATGATTCTGAAACACATTTTTACAAACACTTGAGAGTTTTATATATTTCAAATGCTCCCCCTCAACATGTGCTCGGTTGATTGTTTTATAAATTTGCACATGTTAGGTAGAACTCGCACTTTTTGAATTGATCCACTTTCAGTGAACATGACCGATTCGAGACACGCTTACATCACTGGTTAGGCCAGCTTGAAATTATTACCCGTCCTGGTCAAGTCCATAGAAAGTTTCTCGAAACGGTACACTCTACTCAGACACATCCTTTTCGAGACACGCTTACATCACTAGTTAGACTAGCTTGAAATTATTACCCGGCCAGGATATGTCCTTTCGATTCATGACAGTATATGTTTCGTCAATTCTTTTGTGAAGTCTGAGCCGTGCTCACATAAGATGCATGCCAAATCCTTTTTGTCAATTCGCTCCCCCTCAATATGTGCATCGATATACGAAAGAGTTTAGCACATATGGGAGAGCTTACATTTAAGTCCAAAACATCACATTTTCATCAGGTTTCATATTTAAATCACATTCTCTCCCCCGATCAAAAATTTCAAACCTTTTGAGATTTGTGATCCCAATTGATTTAAATAATTTAGAAAAACATGGGAGAAAATGTGGTCAGGTTTAACATGTTCTGATGATGAAACATACTTTGCTCCCCCTTAATCTAAGAGGGAGATTCACTGCTTATTTTGCACAAATTGATTATTATGACACAAATGATATTGACCTTTTTGCGCAGATGATGTAATCACCCACTTTTCTGAGTGAGTCAGTGGTCAACATCGATTATCCATCCACCAACAAATCTTCTCAAGTATTGTCGATCCCCACTTGACGAGATCTGAGTAAGTACTTCTTTGTTAAAATGATGGTGGTGGAGGTGAAGGTGTTGTTGTTGTTGTTGCTGCCGATGTTGTTGTCGTGGTGAATTTCGAGCCAATCAATAGAGTTTGAACGTCTGATCAAATGGTTAGAATGGGAACTGGCACATTCATTTTGGCTATGGAATCTGCATAAGAATATCAACACAGATATATATGCATGCAGATACCCTATTCCTTAATAGCTACCCTTCAGCAGCTTGCCACATTATAATACCAAGTTCATCTTATAATCAAACCCCAATCAGGAACTACGTCAAACCACTATCTAGCATGAAGAGCAAATAGCAATCATGCACATGGCAATTCACACACATTTCAATATTCAACTTAGGATCTTAGGAACATGATTCACGCATGATAACAATACACCTAAGCAAATCCTGATAGCATAAGCACTATATCAACAACCATTAAGCAGCAGAGACAAACAACATTTGAAACTCATTCACTTAGTTCATACAAATGTCAGTGGAGTATTCAAAAACATCAAACACAACTGGTTTTCTAACTTCTTTTAGGTTTTGAGTCTTAAAGCTTTTTGGGGATTATACGAGGATTCCAAAGTACCACAAATGAACCTTCTAGATACATAAAGCTAGGAAACTATAAACAGATTGCACATAATGTCCTAAACTTTCTAGCAACTAACACACTTGGTCATTTGATATATTTAAGCAAGATCCTCTTCAACTAAAATCCCATTAACTACAAAACCATTTCTAA
This sequence comes from Artemisia tridentata subsp. tridentata, assembly GCA_021014915.2. Lineage (NCBI taxonomy): Eukaryota > Viridiplantae > Streptophyta > Magnoliopsida > Asterales > Asteraceae > Artemisia > Artemisia tridentata. Next base: position 114,513,150 of record CP139509.1, on the reverse strand, counting down.
CAAGTATGATTTAAACAATAAATCCGTTTGATGATATAAAATTTGAATTCACTCTCCCCCTCAATCAATGACCCGTATTCTAGTTGAACCTCAACTAAAATCACGCTTAACCCCACAACTCATCAAACAAGAACTGTCGTGAGGTTTTGTAGTCGTTGATTGAGTGACAAATTTTATGCATAATCCAAGTTTAAACAAATTTCATACAACACATATTCACCAAGTGTCTCACAAATAATTTTCAGAAGAATCATAGAATGAAAACTATTTGTTATACTAAGAAGATTTCTCTTCTTTTACAAGAAATGATGCACTGAAACGTACATCAAATCAGGAAACATGGATATGAAGTAATCCATGCCCAGGTGAACATCACCCAGTTGGAGGAACAGCCGTCTTTTTGGCGACGTGCTTTCCCCAATATGAAGCGCGGGTTGCTATCTAAAGTAATAGCAAGCCATTTAGACATGTTTTAAGAATCCATTTTAACTTCTGCTCGAGCTTCATTTAAAGACCCGTGCCATTATTGAATGACATTTCTAAGTCCGTAAATGTTATCGATAAACAGAAGACATGCCTAGGTGAAACTATTTTTGGTATTTTCTAATTTTTTAAATTTTTATGGGTTTTTCTGATTTTAAGTTCCTCTATATACAATTAGCAAGATTTTCTATATATCTATTTACAAGATGGTATAAGATATGAACAAGTATATATATACAAGGATACGAACCAGAAACCATTACTCCTCAGCATTCTGAATCTTCTCCGCATTCATCACTTGACTTGCTGAAGAGCAATGTGAGCACTTTCAATCAGGGAATGATTCTGGCTTTTCACTCTCCCCTAATTAGTGCTCTCCCCCAATCTGACAACCTCTGACGATCACCCATAATAGGAAGAAGACTTTGGATGAACGCCCGAAATATGAAGAAGTCTTTTGATAACCAAATGCATGCCGTCTTTAATCTTCTAACACTCCCGTCCTAGAATGACTCCGTCAAAAACCTTAGGCAACTTTTCGGTAGTTTAAGTTGAGCCTCAACTGAAATTTAGCTTAACCTCACAACTCATCAAACAAGAACTGTCATGAGATTAGGTTAACATCAAGTTGGACTTAACCTTAAACTACGGAACAACTTGAACCTAACTTAACTCCACAACTCATCAAACAAGAACTGTCATGGGATTAAGTTAAATATCAAGTTGTAAGAAAAGAGCTCAACATTCTTGAATGTAGAGAAGACTGAAGACTCGACCTTCTTCAAGATTGCCCAATGTGGAGGAATAGAATACCAATCATTTTCATCTCACCAAATGTCTTCCAGTACCCTTACATATAACCCATCAGCCCGCAGCATACACATGAGAAGATAACTCCCAACAGAGAATGAAGAATAGACTGATGACTCGACCTTCTTCAGTCTTTAGTATAACACCAAAGTAACAAGTTGAACCACTGATCATCTATAGAATGTATCCATATTTGGATATTAAGCCCTGATCACATGAACCTGTTGTGCGTCCTTGATGTACACATTCTCTCTCCCCTGATGGTTATGATTAATCAGCACATAACGTAGCAGTGAAACGATAATACGAAGGTAACAAGTTGAACCACTGATCATCTACAGTATTTATCCATCCTGGATATTAAGCCCTGATCACGTGAACCTGTTGTGCGTCCTTGGTGTACACATTTCTCTCCCACATGATGGTTACGATTAATCGGAATCATCATCATGATGTGTACATGCAGCCTAATGAAGTGTGCATGAAGCATTGACTAGAAACCCTTTGTTACTGATTGTACCAGCCCGTGAGACGATGTAGATTAGCATTCCATGACCATGTTCTTCAACACCTTGATAGACGGAAGAAGTAGTGTTGGAGAAACATGGTTTGTACGACTCCTGAACTGACGTATTCAGGAGTCGTATGACCATTTCTCATTCATCAACTAACATGTAGATTAATATTCACCCTTTCCCCCCCTCAAAAATTGCATATGCCTGCCAACTGCAATTGTTGATGATTGAACTAGTGAATATGAATACCATCAACGGTAAGTAGCTCCACTTGACGGTTCTTGAAGACTGACATGTTGTTTATTCACTCTTTCCCCCCCTCAAAAATTGCATATGCCTGTCAACTGCAATTTTTGGATGAAGACGTGAATAACAATATACTCCAATATGCGCTGATCCACTTGAAGATTGAATAAGCACGGAAAGAGCATGAATCTTGTTGATGAGAATGGCCATAGATAAGAAGACTCCTCTTCTTTTGAAGATAAAGTGCACTCAAGCGTACACTTTTCTTTTCATTGATGAACGAGGCCTGAACTGATGTATTCAGACGTCATTATGATGAAGAACGAGGCTTGAACTGCTGTGTTCAAACGTCATAATAATGAAGAGCGAGGCCTGCACTGACTTGTACAGACGTCATAATGTTGAAGAGCGAGGCCTGCACTGACTTGTACAGACGTCATTATCTCTCTCTTTACAACTTCTCTCATCTAACTCGTTACCAACCCCATTATCATTTTGTCGGCTTGAAATCGTGACCACTGATGGAGAAAAACCCAATATGATGAACTTGAGATTGAAGTAATATAACCCGAACTTGTGACTTAAACTTGTACTAATGCGTGACAAAGAGTGGTGTAGAGACTTCGTGCAACATCGAATCCCCAAGTACTCTATACTCTTCAACCAACCAACCATCAAGTATAAGACGTACATCACCTCTTGGATATCCACAACTTCGTGTGACACTGAGCACTACAACGTGACTCCTTAAAGTGATAGTTATTTTGCAATAGAGAGAAAGAAGAAATAACTAGATATCCAAGTCCTCGTCATTGTAAATGATGAAAGCTCGAACAAGGATCTCGAAGAATCTTCATCCAACCTCCCCGATATCTTCAGATACTAAGTACACGCACCCATGAAATTTCACTTCAGCCTCAAATAAATAATAATGAATTCACGCCGTAGTCACCTTGTGGTCGTTTAAATGCCCCGATCAAGTCCTTCATGACGCATTAACTGAACATTGATAATGGTTTTGACCCAATCATGGTTAAGAGCGCATAGTCCATTGTCACGGAATTTTACAAATCTATGATTTAAACCGAGAAATAAGTTCTTTCGCGGGATTTTACAAAACCAAGAAGAAACCGTGAGGCAGTAACAGATTGAATGTGGCATGTCTGATTTTGATTTTTGGTGAACATCAGTTTGGGTAAAGAATATCTTGTGAAGAATTACAGATCACATCACAACTTTTAAAACCTTTGGCCAACTAACCAACCTTGTACATAGATTAGTGACCACTCGATGAAGAAAACCCGATATACCAATACTGAAAACTGAAGTAGAAGTCCCCAAATTTGTTACTTAAACTTGCACTAATGTTGGAAGAACGGTGTAGAGAATTAATGCTCCAAGCAAATCTCTAAGTGCTCAATACTCAACCAAAGTATGAGACATTAACACCTCTTGCGATTATCGACATCGTCATTGACGTGTGACACTGAGTACTCCAATAACTCTTAAGTGATAGTTACCCCGACTACTGGTAACTAGATAACCCAAGTCTTCAACTTAAATTTTACGCACGAGCAAGTTATCATTGAAGGTCATGCATCCAACCAACCCCGACTTACTTCAAGATAAAATAAGTAGACGCCTTCGTGAAATTCAACTTCAATCACAAATAAAGAATACCAGATTAACTTCGTGATCATCTTGTGCTGTTGACTAGCCAAAAAGAGAAGAAGCATGCGCTAATTCTTAGAAGTGCCCATGACTCATAGTCAGTCCTATCAAACAAAGCTGTCTGATCCAGCTACTTGGATGTGAAATAGATGTCGTACTGTGTACAGGATTTTACAGTTCTTGAGATTTATCTGAGAAATAAATTCAAGAACTAACTGCACAACAGTAAGCTTCAAACTGCTGTAGACTGAACCACTGAATCCTGAATCGCTACGATCTGACCCGCTGTAACCGACACTGCTAAGATTCAAACCGCTGGAGACTGACCCGATACGATCTGACCCGCTGCAACCGGAACCGCTAAAATTCACATCGCTGGAGACGGAACTTCTAGGAAACTTGCGATAATTCTCCCCCTCAAAAAGGACATGAAATGACCTTTTTGCCAAAGCTGAGAGTCCGTGATGTTTGTGAATTTGTCAGGCACAAAACATGGAAAGAGACAAATGAAACTACTGCAACGAAGATGGTGATTAAGACTCTCTTGTAGTAACCCCTTGCTTTCCTCATCATCAATGGTTTAGTAGATTAACAATTCATTGAAGCTCGTAATATGCCAAAACCGCTTGATGAAATGCATATGACTTTAAAGTGAGTAAAAGGTTAAAACATGTCTCCAAACAAATCACCTCTTGTCTTTAAGCCTGACTACCTCTTGAGAAGATCTTGAACAACAATCCCATTAGAAGCTTGAGAAACAACAATCACTTGATGAAGCTTGATAAAGAACAAGTCCGTGACTTAAACTTGCACTAAATTATGAATTAGAACCTATATTGAGCACAACAACGTAACTCCTTTAAATATAGGTAGTGATATATACCCAACCTTCCATCCTTAATTGTATATATCCACTTCATGAACATCCAAGTCTAATCACCTTAAATTGCAAATTGTGATTTAGAACCTATATTGAGCACAACAACGTAACTCCTTTAAATATAGGTAGTGATATATACCCAACCTTCCATCCTTTATTGTATATATCCACTTCTTGAACATCCAGGTCTAATCACCTTAAATACGCTTGAGCAAGGGTCAACAAACATCATGCATCCATCCACCCCGAGATGCTTGTGACACTAAGTACACCAACCCGTGAATTAACAAACCAACCAAGTTACCATAATTACCCAATTCCTGCTGATCTTGAAGCACAAACTTATCCCAAAAAAAATAGTCAAACCCCGTAATTTTAATTATGTCTAAATCCAAGTCCAGCCTACTTGTCCAAAAAATTAATTTCACGGGATTTTACAGCTCTTGAGATTTAAACCGAGAAATCGAATCTTTCGCGGGATTTTCTAAAAACTACAAGAGAAACCGTGAAATCAACCAGAATACCCAAGAGTAAGGTGCAATACCAATCTTCAAAATTCAAGTCACAGAAGTCAAATCACAACTTGATCAGATCGCAACAAGTCGAGTCACAGATTGTCAAATTGCAACAAGTCAGATTGCAATCAACCAAGTCACAATTAGTCAAATCGCAAGAATCAACTCGCAACGTCCAATCGCAACTGGTCAAATCGCAATCAGTCAAGTCGCAACAAGTCAAGTAGCAACTTGTCAAATTGCAATCAACCAAATCGCAATTAGTCAAATGTAACTCAAATTGCAAAGATCAGATTGCATGCTTGCTCAAGTGGTAGGTTCTAATTGGACTACGCAACCAAATCCGCAACTCTGTAATCCCGATGACATTCATAAACCCAAGTACTAGCCGAGACGTGTGTATCCTCGTGAAGTTTTGTAGATCCAAACATCCCACTTTTGTCGCCAAATATCATGCCAAAAATATAGCATTGTTAAATTTAAGCCCAAACAAAAACTTAACTTGTACTAATTTTCGGAATAGTGATTAGCAGCCCAAGACCACAGTCAATAACCAAAAAATAGATTGACACCAATTCAGTCAAGCCCAGTCCATAGCGAGTGAGATGAATAAAACTTAGGCCCAAGTAGTACTATGCGATTCATAAGCCCCAATCTTATTCTCAAACCCGGATGCAATTTACACGTATAACCAAATTGAGCCCAATTGAAACCCAAATCCAATTAACCCTAATTATCCGGTATTTAACACACACTCCTTAAACTTCACTTAACCCTAATCTCATCAAATCCCTTCGCTGCTAACTCCATCCTTTTGCTCAGCCACCACCAACAACACAAACCTTAACCTTAATCCCCCTTAAATCCGCCACCTTCATCCAATAATATTTTTGTATCTGATCCTATCAACTCCACAAGACCAAAACCATAACAAACAAGACCAAAACCATTTTGAAAATATTTCAAGCGGTTGAGCTTCAAGATCCATACCGGGTCACGGGTAAGGTTGTATCACTTTGTTTTCATTTTGTTAGAACGATATTAAGAATGATTATAACAGATTTGTTATTAATCATTCTTTATCATCGGATATTAACACAAAGCAAAGCTTAAAGAAAATGTCCCGTGATGGTTAAATTCTTTTTGTTCATATGATCCTTGAATAGTCCATGGGTTTGTACCACACGAAAAGAAAGAAATCTGAGACTTGTAGGTGATATTCATTTTGAATTCGAGACTTGTAAAGACCTATGATGATTGTTCATTCGAGCTGTTAAGATCTTTAATGATCTTCGTATCATTGTGAAACGTGGAAGAATATCTGAGATCTTTATGTTCTTATAAGTTTGTAGTCTCGTTTTATTTTATTTTTTTGTGTGAAGATGGGGTAGATGTTGTGGCTTGATGCCTTAGTTGTTGGTTGGAAGATGAGATATTAGTGTGGCTGCTGTTGTTATTGTTCATTTATATTACTTGGACAAATTATAGAATCGAACTGAGGTTTTGTTTTGGTTTATGGTTTGCTTTAAGATGTCAAGTGGTTTGTTGTTTTGTTTAGAATTGGCTAATGATAGGTATCATACACAAGCCGCATGGGTGTGGAACACACAAACCGAGTCTATGCAAAACACACAAGTAGCATAGAGGTAAGAACACAAACCGAGTTCGTGAGTGAATAGACAAACCGAGTACACTTTATGTACACAAACCGAGTCTTAGACAAACCGCGTTCACAACAGATAGACAAACCGAGTTCATATTAGAATGGACAAACCGAGTCCAGGGTTAAACAGACAAACCGAGTCTGTGAGCCAATAGACAAACCGCGTCTTTGACCAGTCAAAGCTGTCACTATCACCCTTTTGTCCCCATTATCCATTTTTGGCAAACAGCCAAACACTAATCTCATGTGACACAAACCGCATCCAAGAAAATAAAGCCACAAACCCAGAAAATGCTACGATGAACATATCATGAAAAACTTGAGTCAACACAGATTTGAAGACCACAATCTTCACCAAGAACAACCAAAGAACCAAGGACCAAGCATTTCCAGTTGGTGTTTCGACCCACAAGTGAATATCACTCTATCCTTCAACGAACATAGCTAACGCCAAGAAAAACAAACAGCAACAAACAAACTTATGATGTTGCTTTTCCAACCATACGTATGACTATAGGGATGACAAAAATTTAAACCTCAAGACACCCTCATGTATGAAACAAAAAGGTGTGACAAGAAAATTAAAACCTCAAGACACCCTCACGTTTATGTAACATGATATGAACCAAAAAAAATGAAACCGACTACACAGTTTGTGAAGCCCAAATACCACATAAAGATTTAAACAAATATGGATCACTAACCATGGATTTGAACGAACCAGTTAATAGCCCACACAACAACTATGTATGGATTTTCATGTGGTACTGTAAATGATTCGAACAACAAAACAAAAAATAGATTCAACCAGTTTGAGCGTTCATTACATTTTGTAGCAAGAATTACTTTGACCAAATCAAGCCTTTGACCGAATGACCAAACAAAAAGAATTATAGCAACCTTTAAAATCAAATCATTTACCACAGATCTGAGTTAAGTAAACAACCGAATAAAAGGCCATTGACCACAGATCTGACCAAGATGAGACCAACCGAATATACAGCCATTGACCACAGATCTGACCAAGATGAAACCATGGCTCTTGATACCAATTGTAGGAAATAACCATATTGATTGTGTGGTTGATTCGGGTGGTCTTGATTCATGAAAGATTAGATCCATTGTTAGAGAGATGAAGAACTAGAGAGAGAGGGAACCCTTTGAGAGAAAAACCTGAATATTAGATTAATGTGTGAAGAGTTCCAACCCTTCCCAAGTGTGGGAAGGGGTATTTATACTTCCTAATAATAGTGCCCCTAGTGGGCTGTGAAGTGAGCTGACAGTGGGGAAAGCCCCGACCCACTCCACAAATATAGATACGACTAATCTAATAAAACTAATAATACTAATAATACTAAGCTTATATAAATAAGCCTACGAGCTATATAAATGCTAATTAGATGCTCGGGGTGACCGAACCTTCATATGAATATTTATATTCCTAACAATACTTAAGATTGCTCAAATCCCTAATCTCAATAAATCAAAGGTTTGGTTGGATAAAGAATAATAAAGGGCATGGATAACATTTGGGATATAAATTGGTGTAAAATGAAAAATAAACAAAACAAATAAATCAAAATCCTAAGTGTGGTTAATCACTATCCCAACCATCCCATGAATAAGACTCATATCATTGAATAACTCACGCTTTAACACTTGAAACACACGCTTTAGGTAGACACGAATTATACTCAACAAGATCTTAATCAAAGAATAAACCTTAATTGGCGTTCCCATAACTGCCAATTCCCATTCAATCCATAGATATAGTACAACAAATAGTGGTGATATCGACCACTTACATAACTTTACATAAGTTGGTTAAAATAAACATCCAACTTTTCTTTCTTTCTTTTTCTTTTCTTATTTTTTTTCTATTTTTTTTTTTTTTTTTTTTTTTTTTTTTTTTTTTTTTTTTAATTATTAAACATAAACATAGATGTGTAAAATTTCACCACATCACTACAACTTTCTTTCCGGATAATTTTTCCATACTTTTCATGACTTCAGAAATAATGGTAATAGTGAAAGTAGTAAACACACGAAAAATAAACTCCAAAATATACAATATTTACTTTCACTCCAATTGCATTGTGCAATTTCCCGACCTAACCAAAGATAATGAATTACGCACGCGAACACAGGTAATGTAAGGAAACACACTTTGCCTATAGCAATTAACCAACCACGGATTCTAATCTACAGGGTAGGCTAAGGTGTAAGGGTGTAACGAAACATTTTAAACATAGGTGTAAGAAACGAAAGGAATGGCTCTGAGTGTTTTTCTAGGGGTATCTTACTCTAAAAATGAGAGTAACAAAAGGGTTTATACGGGGGTTAACTAACCAGTGTAGTTAGTTAATAACACATAACAAATAATAGGCTATTTGGGTGTAATCCTAGAATTTTACCAATTTAGACAAGTCATTCCAATTATATAAATAATACTCATTATGGTGGTCTCGAATAGTATACAAGCCAAGTTCTAAAGTTTACAAGTCACCGGCACACTCATAGATTTGTGAATTTTGGAAAATCACAATTTTTGAAAATAACGTCATGTGTGCAGCTATGCAACTTAGATCTTAAACAAAAACATGCTAAAAAAAATTTTAAGTTTGATATATTAAGCACATTTTAAGCATAATTTTTGAAAAAGTTTAGGACAAGTAATTGTTAAGTGTTCTAATTCTCCAATCCCCCCACTTAAGTTAAACAACGTCCTCGTTGTTTGTATAAAAGGTTAAAAACTGGAAAATAAAAGAATTAGAACAGAAAAACTCCCCTGAGATTTGCTCGGTATGATCCTCCATTAGTATAAGAGCAAAAATCAACTTCTTGTGGATTAGAACGTTAAAGCTTTATACTTGATGTATCCACAGGAAATCCAGGAAACTATAATACCACCAACACTTTAAAACACACCTAAGATAAGAAAGGTTCAAGCTTGCATAATACATTAGTAGTTAGGAAAAATAAAACTTAAAAATTAAAACTGAAAATCATCAGGTCAGTCGATGCGCCGTATCTTATTGAAGAAGATACGCCGTATCGAGCCTGGAATTAATACGGATCAGAATAAAGATGCGCCGCATCCTTAACCAGGGATGCGCCGCATTAAAAATAAACTGATAAATAGTTTTAAAGTCGAAAATAAAAATGCAGAAAAATAAAATAAGATATGACCATTGCAGGAGATGCGTCGCATCTCAGAATTGAGATGCGCCGTATCCTCATGCGGCCTGGACTGACTCGACACAGAAAACAGAATAATAAAAGATAAATCTCCGGGTTGTCTCCCGGTAAGCACTTATCTTTATTCCAGAGTCTTCAAGTTAGACTCACGTTCAGCTCAGCAATAAGTCCTTGTCACGGTCCATCCTTCGTCCTTCATCCGAAAGATTTTCCCGTATATCTCTGCGACGTTTTCTTCCGTTCGACTTAGTCTAGTATAACTCTTTGTCTTCACCGCAGTATATTCTTCATTAGGATTCAAAGAATATTTGATGATTTTAAATTTTTCAGAAATAATCATGGGCGGCTCATTGTAAGGAATCCCAAGTAGTTGACACTTTCTTTTGGTGAACTCTTCCTTGTCTTTATCAACAAACTTAAAATAAGGATCCTTAATCAAATAATCATCTAGTTCTTCAATCAACGACTCATTATTATTATCGTCTTGAATCGCCTCCCATTCTCTTTCCAAATCATATTGTAACCGTCAACTAAGCTTTGTGAAATCATCAAACTGTTTATGCACCCATTCCCAGAAAGTAGTATCCGATGTTCCCTTAAGTCCTTTCAAGTGTTCAATTCTGCCCTTTTCTTGTAAAGCCTCCGCCTTTTGTGGGCAGTCTTCAACATTATCGTACCACTCATAATCTTCAAAGGTTACATCGTTTCCAACCCGTCTCATCCCAATTATACTTCCCCCATTACAGGTTCCGTCACTTTTATAATCACAGGTCGGCCAAACATTACTCCCGTCCTTGAAAACGAAGGGTGTACAGGTGTGATTAATGTGCGCAAATTCCCATGGTTTATCCCAAACCCATGGTACTTGATCATTCCATTCATAGTACCAGGTGTTTTTGAAATCGTCATAAGTCTTAAATCCTGGTAGTTCTCCAGTAAGCACATCATCGTCGACTTGAAGAAGGTAGTTAAATTCCTTGAACTGCTTGCACAAGGGTGTCTCATAATCGAACACATCAACGTCTATTCTGAATAACTCTTCAATGCCTTCATTGATTGTTGAATCATGAAGTGACGACCCATAATCGCTTTCTACTTCTTCATCTTCTCCTCTCATCCAATATACCCATAATGCATCCTTAGTAGCACGATCCATGCACTTATGGTTATTAAACTTACTAGCCAACCATTCTGAAAAATCAACATCGTGAGGATCGTGGTTAACGTCAAAGCAAACCTTTCCAATCATATTCTTTTTTATCTCCATGAACTCGTTAAATTGCTTCTTAAAACTCCGAGTCAACCATGAAGTCATAATCTCCTTGACTTCATTTGCAGGGGCAAATTCCGGACTACCATATTTGAGTTCTAGCCAATCATTGAGGGAGAGGTCTATCAATCTTACCAATTTCCCATGAAATAGTAACTCCGCCAAAGCATAATTCATGTCATTATCCTGATAGTTCTCATTCAATCCCCAGTACTGTTCGGAATAAGGCATGTAAGAGTTTTGGGTATTGCCTCCACCATAGCTTTCGTTGCTTGAATCCATGTATGCAAGATAGAATTTCCCATCATCTTCTTCGATAGTAGTCCAGTTCAATCCTTCGGCTTCAATGATAGGCCATAAGAGCGACAATTCTTCTCCAGTGTACCTCACAAATACATCATAAGAGAATACCTCTTTGTCAATGTTGCATAAACGCATGAATTCCTTAAAAGCAGCTTCAAGAGGAGTCTCCCAAGAGAATAAATCTGCATCGATCATGAGTACATTGAATGAATCTGAAAACAAGCATTCCTTAGCAAGATATCCGTTAACTGACATGTCTTCCATAGCAAAATCTGTCATCCAAGGTAAAATCATCAGTAGGATTTGTTCGCTAGAAGAGAAATTAATGAATATAGAAACGGATATAAGAATAAAAATAGCTGATATCTGCAGAAGATGCGCCGTATCCAAAAAGTTGGATACGCCGTATCTTAATACGTTAAAATTAAATCAGACTTTATCCAGTAAATAGATACGCCGCTTTAGAATTTAAGAATGCGCCGTATCGAATTAATTAATCCAAAATCAGCTTATCTAATTAAAATTAAATGCGTCGTATTAACGAAAGTTAATGCGCCGTATTTTCGTTACGTTTAAAAATAAAAGATTTTTGATTCAGTAAGATGCGCCGTATCGATAGAGATCGATACGCCGTATCTGTTTAATAATTCGCAAACTGTTTTTAATTAAAATAATAGATACGCCGTATCTGCGAAAGCAGATGCGTCGTATGGCGTTAACGTTTAGAAATTTTTTTTTTATTAAAAACAGATACGCCGTATCTGCAAAAGCAGATGCGTCGTATTACTTTATCGCTTAGAAAAATTTTCTTATTAAAAACAGATACGCCGTATCTTGGGGAAAAGATGCGTCGTATCGAATTAATTAAACGCGTTGTATTAAAAAATTAAACGCAATACGCCGTATCTGAGAGATCAGATGCGCCGTATCGTTTGATTTAGCACAGTACAACGATAGCAGAACAGAAAAAATACGAAAAATAAAAACAAAAATTAAACACACAAACGAAAATAAACACACAAAAATAAAAGAAAACAATTAACACACAATACAACAAATATGCAAAATAATACAATGATGCAATTAATCTAATAAAAAAAAGAAAAACCTAATTAAAATACTAATTAAATTAACAGATAATAACAATTCACTCCCCGGCAACGGCGCCAAAAACTTGATGCGCGTGATGTGTCGTTGCGGTTTAGCAGTTTTAATGCCTACTCAAGTTTTAAATTTATATTTAGCCGACTTATCAATAACACACACACTTAACGAGCAGTGTACCCGGTCAGTATGAAGATAATGGTAAGTAGAGTGTCGATCACTAAGAGTGGAACGTATTATCTCGTTATTCTAATCAGTATTTTAATATCCTAACGCAAGGGGGTTTCAGCCTGAGAGACTGGCACGATTTGTTGCAATTAAATAATAAAATAAACCAATAGGCACGAATCAGCAAGTAGCACACACGTACACAGATAAATACTCGAGACAATAAGAGGGCTGTCCTTATGATTAAGTAGATTGTCACTTGTTTTATTGATAGCTTTATATGAAGTGTATGTAGTTAACCCTTTCTCGTTGGTCCTAATCTTATCGGCGAGTAAACCCTTAATGATTACTTATGTCTAAAAGTTATTCCTAAGTGATCAATTTAGTAATAACCGTGGGAGCCACATTATGTCCCGCAGTCAAATGCCCGCAAGCCACTAATAAACACAGAGGTTATCAATGCACTAATAAGTAGTAACCAAAGACATCATCATATAAACTTTAATTGATGGGAAAGCAAGTATTAAAGGGAGTGCAATCTTTCGTTGTCACATTACACAAGCCACCAATCCTGATGAATTAAAGTTTGCTAACACAATAAAACAAAACTACTTAATGAATTAAACACATGCAGCACCTTCTTACAGCTCTTGTATCTTTGATTTGGGTGTGTCTTGTGCTGCCTCCTTGACTGAATTCGTCCTTTGTTCCTCCTGTTTGGTCTTCGGTTTTAGGTTTTTCCGGCACTTGTAATTCGTCTGGTCTACGGGGTATTTATAGTTTCTGTCTGAGGGAAGATGCGGCGCATCTACTAAGTAGATGCGGCGCATGTACTTAACTTCGCGTGGGGTCCAAGATTATAATATTCAGGAATATTCGTACACCGCCAGAAGATGCGGCGTAACTCCATGATTAGATGCGGCGCATGTCCTCTTGTATCTTGGATCGTATCTGGTGATATCTTGATAGAGATGCGGCGCATGTCATGAGTGAGATGCGGCGCATCTGGAGCAGAATTGACTTGATCTTGTCCATGTCAGTAGACTTTCACTTTATGCACGTTTTGCTCCATAATTAGTCCAAAATCGCCAAGTTTCACCAAATGCTTGTTTTTACCTGAGAATTACAAAAGTAAACGATTAAGTATCAATCCTCATACATAATATAGTAAAACAAGTCAAATTAATAGGATAAATGATAGTAATGAAATGTACTTATTTGAGTTCATCAACAACTCTGTTTTTGTTTTTGAAAGTTCAGAATTGAGGTGTTCAACCTGTTGTTTGAATTCTAAATTTTCTTGTTCCATTTGAGAAACCAAGTTATTTTTGGAAGCATCTAATTCTCGTATTTGATTTTGTAAATCTTGTTATTTGACATAAGCTTTTGGAAATGCAACTTCAAAACCTTGTTCTCGTTTTTCTTTTATTTCAAAATTTGTGAGTTGTATTTTACAGCGCTCAAGATCCGCAGTTAATGATGCAACTTTTGCTTTTAACGTTCTGTTGATTTCATTGCATTTTTCAATCTGAGATTTTTGTGAGTCCAATTGGGATTGGGTGGTCAATAGTAAGGTCATGAGTTCTGATCTGGACCGAGCAAAGGTTCATTTTGTTAAATTTAATCGTTGTTATCGTCATCAATTGGATCATCAAATGTAACAACTGGGTTAATTTGATCATCATTAAATGTAACAAATGTGTTCATTTGTTCATCTTCTTGAGGAGATAATAATCAGTCATTTTGTACAACTTGCTCCTCGTCTGATGTAGATGCAGATGGTGATGCAATTTCATGTATTAGACATGTTGTTGGATCAGGTACCTGAGACAGACCATCAGTATCATACACTGGGCCTATGTCACTCATGTGAAGTTCCTGCATGTTTGTCATTAGCATCACAGCTGCATTTGCTTCCAAATCCTCCATGTCATCATCTGAATATGCATTTTCCATGAAGCTGTTTTCTTTGTCAGTGAGAGTGCCCCCTGATTCATCCTGCGGAAAACTAGAAGGGGGGTTGAATAGTTTTAACGTTTTTAAAATTAATTCGCTTTGAATACTTAACGTGATTTCAACTTAATGCAAACAAACAACAATATAAATAATGCAAGTAAGGAAAGAAATGATCAAACCACAACACGGATGTTTATAGTGGTTCGGTCTACAAGAACTCTCTTCCTTGCCCTACCCCACTCCTCGAGCCTCTAACTCGAGAGTTTTTCTTCGCAAAGAAACAAGCTCCCTTCTCGGCGGAGAAAACCTTTACACACGTCGTTTACACTTTTTCCAGTACAAAGCTAGATATCGAGTTCTTTTACAAGGGCACAACCACTCCCGACACTCTATGTATTTTAAGGACTAAAATACTAATCAATCACTACTGAGGTGTATGAATGTTTGGTACAACCTATGATGTGTGAAAAACAAAAAATTCACATTATGACTAATCTAACAAGTCTTGCAACGGTTTGTTGAAGCTTGTGATGCTTTGATCTCTTTGCTACAAAAGAAAGATCACTACAAATGATATATGAATGGGTTAGTAATAAATGAAAAAATGAATGAAGTTGTTTATGCTTAAGAGTGATGAATGAACATGAATGAGTGTCCTGATATTTATAGGCAAAATGAGATAGCAGTCCACGGATTGGGCGGAACCAAATTAAGGGTTCCATCCGTTATGCTGTTTGGTTCCGCCAGAGCCTGACAACAAATCTCCAAATATCTTTCCAAAATCTAACAAAGATATTTCCAAATCTAATCTTTGTGTGAAGATCAATCCAAGATATTCTTAAGATCTTCAAGATATCCTAAAGATATCAATATGATGTATGCAATGATGTTATTGTACATATTTCCATATTAAGAAATAAAATGTAATATGTAAATGTAAATGTATGTAATATGTATGTAACATGTATGAACTAGTGATCATGTATGTAACATGTTATGAGTTTTAAAAGCTTGTAACTATATATGTAAAAGACTTAAATTATATTTATGATTTGCTAAAGATAAAGTTTATAATTGTCATTAATAAAATATAGCAAAGATCATAAAATATAAATAACGTTTTTTAGACGATATTTGTATTAACAATATCCCTCTTTTTGTTGATGACAAAACATAAAGTTTATTTTTAAGCAATAAAATAAATAAAGTGAAAGTCTTTTAAAAATATAGATTAAACTAGTTTTATGCAAGTTTTGAAATCAATTTAGGCATAAAACATGTAATGTATGAGTTTAATATTATCTCCCCCTTTTTGTCGAAACAAAAAGAGGAAATGTAAAGCGGAATGTAGTGTATGACCCTTGGTCAAAACTCCCCCTAATTGGAGTACCAAGTAGAATGATGCATGCATTTTGAGTGCTTGAATAGCTCCCCCTTGAACAATACTCCCCCTAATTGGAGTGCCAAGTATATGATGCATGAACTAAGAAAGCTACAAAAACAAAGGTTAGTGCATGATTAGCTCCCTCTTGATCAGTACTCCCCGTTGCTAGGGTACCAACGTATATGATGCAAGGATGAAGAATCCTACAAAACAAAGGTTAGATGTAGATAAACCAACCAAGTAATATGATGCATGAGAAATGAGTGTGACAACACAAAGGTTCAACCAAGAATTATAGTTCAACCCATTCAACCAAGTATGATAAGTCAACCAAGAATAATTGTTCAAACCAAGTCAACCAAGTATAATTGTGCAAACCAACCATATAATGCACAAAAAGTGATCACAATCAATACATGAACAACAACAAACACCTTTCAATTTGAAAATTATTTGTGAAAAATGCCACAAATGAAGATGCTTACAAAGGAAATAATAGTAGAAAATAACTAATAAAGAAAAAGAGTCCTAAACATAAAAATCCTAGAAGAAAAAATTCTAAGAAAAGCTCCTAGTGAGCATCTATTGTGGTGGGTGTAAAAGAGCGTTAAGTTGCTCAAGGATATGGTTCAAGATGAACCTCATCTCATTTTTCAACTCATGAACCAAAATGTTGGTTCTTTGAGTGAGATGGGCGGTTCGCTCACACATGGAGCAACCATGGCGAGGGAAGTTGGGTGGAAGGGTTGGTTAGTTTGTTGGTGGTGGTGGCGGTGGTGTTGGTTGGTGGTTTGATGGTGGAGGTGATGGAACATAGGTGGGAGACATGATGGATGCAAGCAATGTGGATTGTAAACCCATTGCTTCATTTAGGTGTGTAAAACCCGGAAATTCGGATTCCTAATTTTACGTCAAAAAAAAAAAAAAAAAATACATATATATATATATATATATATATATATATATATATATATATATATATATATATATATATATATATATATATATATGTTATAAATGTAATGACAACTAAAATAACATAATCTAACTACACATTAATAACATTAAGTTGCTACACAAATTAAACCTTCCTAACATCACTAAACTACCACACGTTTAATAAGCTATTAGTGCCCAAATAAATTGTCTTCTTTGTACACAATAACAGCCATAATACTCGGCCCAATCATTCCATATTTAACCGAAATTATTTTGTTCCTTTTGGCACAATCCATTCCTTAATAATAGGTCAATCATCAACATGTATAACCGATCTTTCATCAAGCCCATTTAATGAAAAAGTTACTACCTAAATTAAATAGAAGACGCTCCTCTACTTATTTTACTTATACGTTTTATTCTTCCATTTAAACCCTACAACAAACCACAAGAGAATAAACACAAGTCTGCCATTTGTTTTCCTCTAAGATCAAGTAGTTGAAGTTGTTGCTGTTGGGGTTTTCCTCTAAGTCGTGCTCTTTTCTTCGTCTCGTTATCACAAGGTAACACTCGCTCATATTTTCTTTGATCCATTCGACATATATATATTCATACGATCTAATATAACCAAGATAGCTAAAACTCTAATCGTCATTTGAAAAACTGAATATGTTATTTAATTTGTTATTCAAGTCGTTAACCAGTTTTAAAACACATGAATATGCCACATAAAATTATGGGGGATGGTACATGAACTAACAAATCTAAAGCCCCAATATGAGAACCTAATGCATCTTGTTTTGACCCTATTATACGCATCATTGTGACCCCAAAACACACGACTAAGGGCTGATGAAACTGCCCCATTCGAACAGAAAATAAAAGAAGTCACATAAGATCATAACTTTTCTACATAAAATAACAATTATATAAGTTCTATATGAATCGACCCATGTTGCTGCTTATCCTTTTCGTTAACACAAGTTATGTGTCACACATAAAAGATTATACGCCATATGAACGATTAAGAGTTTGTGAAAAGATATGTCGAGTCTTCCTTTCTTTTCTTTTTCTCTCTCGATGCCAAACCACCTTCGTTTCCAGCCCTAATCTTCGTAACAGTTAAGCCTTATCGGGATCATTAAATAAACAACTAATGTGATGTGTTAATATGGAAACCCAAATTGAGAGTCATATTAATGAGGGACGAGTCTAAACAGGTTGTGGGTTGTGTCGTGGCTCACAAATTTCTGCTGTCAGTATTCGAATTAGTGTTGTGCTAGTACTCGTGTTCGCATGTGTCTTCGAGTCAGTCTCGGTTTTGGTTTTACTTGTCGGACCAACTGATGCTGCCTTCCTCTTTTTTTTTCTTTTCCTTCAGTCGAATAGTATAAATCGGGATTAGCTACCACAAGCAAGACACCAACACCAATTTAGTCTATTATCATTATGTTACGAGGTAACCGATGTCGCCTCGAATGAATGTGATTCGTATATGTTTTGTATATTTCGAGTTCGATATCGGGTCTCGGTATTACTCTGTTGAACGACCCTATGAAGAAGAAGATTTCATGATTTCCATAATATTCTTATCAAATAAATGAAGCTTGCTTTCTTTTACATGAACTGATATGAATGAAATTGCACGTGATCGACTTCAAAAGCTAGAAATAAAATAAAGCTTATTATTTATGTGAACAATAGAATGAAGATTGCATGCCATTAGCATATCATGTATTATATATAAGCCTAAAGACTAATTTGACAAATCTAACCCTAAACAATGATAAATTTACATCTTAGACCCTGGATTTTGCTATATTAAAATTTTAAACCCTAAACTATTATAAGGTGTCATATAAAATTCTAAATCATTATATTAAACACTAAAGTTATTAAATTGCCATTTGTGAACCTAATTTATTAAAGTACTAAAAATGGAAAGATACTAAACTGGAAGGAAACCCTAAATAAATAAGATAAATGAACTGTTAAATAATAATTGGTTCATAATTCATGTAGATTCTCAGGAGAAGGAGTGACTCCCGTCTCTGTGTTCTTTTCCTTTCGTTGTCATTACTTGCTGAGGTACAGATATTCTGCCCTTTTAATAAGGAGCCTTCGCTTCCTTTTTGATTCGTATTAGGGTTTCCTAAACCATTGCTATGTTCCCTACACTTTGATATGATCCTTTGACATTTGAACCTTTGATATGAACCCTTGCTATGAACCTTTGATATTTGGACTGTGACTATGATTCGAAGACTTAGACCATTTGAACCTTTGCTTTGACGTAAACTTTTGACCTGTGACCCTTCAGTTTGATACCCGAGCCAAATGTGTTTCCTAGCCATGAAGGTAACATGGCCATGTCTGTGATGCACCACTGGCATGACTAGTGTGTAGCCCTAGTGATTTGGTTACACCGTCCCCTTTGTGATTGTGATATGCATGCTTTATATTATTATGGCCAATGTGATTTGTGTGGGGGTGCATGGATGCATCCTAGGTACGTATTTGTGATGTGATATGTGATATATGTGGTGACTGAGGATGGGTGCAATCCACTTCTTTCACAAAATGTGGGAGCTAGCTACTCCAATTTGATACATGAGGCCACCCCTCATATTATCTGGTTACTTAAGAGGTATCCCCTCTAGATTACTACAGGATTGTGATATGTGATGTGATATGTGTGGGCTCGTGGTGGATTACTGACCTAACCTTTTCCCTTTCTTACTTGTACCTTTGTCTATACCTTATGTTATTCCATTGCACTATACCATATATGTTCGTTTCCTTTTGCTTTCGTTTTCGTTTATATATATCTGTTCACTGGCTTTTTAAGCTCAGCCGCATTTCTTTTCCTGCGGCAGGTTTTAGTAGGAAGCTGGGAATGAGTGGAGAGTACCTTGGACTTAGAAGACTTAATAGTTATTCTGGATTAGAGTTAATTAGAAGTTATTATGTTTTAGAATTTGTATTCGCATTTTGTAACCTTGTAATTTCAGTATTTCATTTGTAACCTTTGAGATTCTTGTATTACTTGAAGTGTATGCTTTGTTTTGATCTGATATGAAACCATTAGTGTGACATCTTTACCCTTGTCGGGTTGGGGTGTTACAATTATGGTATCAGAGAGACAGGCTGCGATTCGTAATACATTTACCCTTGACCTGTGTAAGTTAGGACCACTAAGTTTTCCCTTAAGGCGCTCGCAAGACAACCTTTGAAATTTGCTTAAGGATCTCCCCATAGGAACCTAAGTTTTGACCGGTGAGGAATGGGTAGACTATAAGGCATCTGTTTAGTTATCTTTGCTTCCGCGTCACTCTGATTCGTGCCTTGCTTTTGGTTAGATCCTGTTTGACACCACTTTTGGAAAGTGAAAGCTTATGCTTTGCACCACCTAAGATTTGAACCTGATTAAATCTTGAAGGCATTGAAAAGTTCATAATAATTGGCAGACACTATTTGATCCTTATCTTCATATCCCTTTTGTTAATCATTTTGATAAAGACCCGCATTTCACTCTGATTCTTTTGTTAATCACTTTGACGCCTCTTCAGGCATTCCGAGAACCTCCATGGCGATGACGTACTGGACATGTTTTGGTTAATTGTCTTTTTCTTTTGATAAGTATCTATGAATCTTCCGACACTATTTGATTTCGTTTCACCCGTCTCTGTCCCTATGAGAAGTCTTGTGGTGTATAACCACGAGTATAAGAATGTTTTCGCCTTCACTTTTGAATGATAAAGCTTTGATTTGCGAACCGTCTTTCTTTGGATAGTTAACTTCGATTTTATTCTGACAAGGAATTTGTTGAGTGATCAGTCGAATATTGACAACTACCCTCCTATATCTCACCTTTAACGTTTGCAACAAATTTTGAACTCCCTACCATGATTACCGATTGTTAAACGTTCGCTATAACTCTGGAGACTCGTGTGTTACTTTCGCGGTTATAATGTTTTCTTAGAAACCATTTCGTACACCAATGAATGAACCTTATCTTGGGAGCTAGTTGGCACTTGAGTCGTCTGAGCATGAACCTTGTATTGAACGTTATTTGGCACCCTGCGTTTTCTGAATATGATTCCTGGTAGAACCACCAAAAATTTTCCATCAGAGCGTGAAGTAGGATTTGACATGATACCGAGAGATTTCTAGTCACAAAACGAAGATGTCTTTCGGATCATACCAATTGATTGGAGCAACCGGGAAGAGCAGCAACCAAAGACCAAGAAGTGAATTTTACTTAAGTGTATTCCTGTGCGTGTTTTAGTTTCGTTCACGATGGAGAAGGATGATGACTGGAGATAGGTATCGATTACAGGAAGCTGAACCGTAATACTGTTAGGAACCAATATTCCTCCACCCTGAAACGACTATGTGGTTGTTTAAAGTCAGAGCGCGAAGTTTCCTTCTGATGAATTGATTCTATTCTTGGAATCGACCCCCATATTCTTAAATAACTGCTATGACGGTTGGTGACGCTAATAGTATTAGCTAAAGATCTGACTGTTTTGTGAATCTGATAAATGATATTTTTTTCTCGTAAGTACTTGGGCAAATGGTCATTGTATGACTTAATGGTACATTCGGAGACGAGGAAGAGCATGAAAATCATTTTTGCACCTTGTTAGAAATTTGACGATCATTTGTGCATTCTGGGAGATGGATATTTGTTGAGACCACGATGTTCTTTGCCTGACCTGGAGTTAACAACAACGGAGGCTACCCTGAAGAGTGAAGACATTCCTTTCAATGCAGCAGGGTGGGCGGTGCAGAAGATCTAGTATAGATGGCGAACCTGGAACTGATGAAGATGTACAGTCTCACTTCCCTATTCATCTTGGTTGTACTAAGATGAATTGAGAGCGGAAGCAGACTGGATGATGAAGAGATTCAAAGATCGTGCCAGAAAGCCACAACACTCCATCACATTCCAGGAAGAACTGCAGGAGGCTCGATGAACCAGACACAAGTTCCCGATTTTGGTTTCACTTCCCGATTGATGGACAGACGAAGACAGATTAACCGGATTTGAAGAGATTGGAGGTGTTTTGAAACAGACCCTTCATGTTTGGAAGATTAGATTTTATGAAGGCCGAAGTTCTTGACGATTAAATTTTATTTCTGTTGAATCTCTTAAGTTTCGTGATGAAGTAATAAGACCCTCTAATGATTTGAGTTCCCTAGAAGCATTTCAGTTCCTGTTTATTTTTTTTTCGTATGTTCGATGATGGCTTTGTTTTGAGGGATTTTGACGAACTGTGGAAGATATGATGCTTGTGACGGCGTACCTCACTTCAATTTGGCTATCTCGGATTTTGATACTCTTGCAAATAGTTTTGTTTCCCTGTTTGACTTCGACATTCGATTTTGGTTGACCTTTGATGACTATAGAAGTACTAGGTGGATTAAGATAGGGGGTTTTGATTACGACTTGAGATAAAGTATGACCATCATGAAGGCATAATTATGTGGTGCTAGTATTATGACGCCTGATCAACGTGATAATACTTACACCATATAACGTGCACTCATTGTGGACATAGGATATCTTGGTGAGTACCTAAGAAGTTTAGAATTTGATCTCCGTAGGATTACTCGTGATTAGTGAGACTTTAGGTTCATTCTAACTATGCGTATACTCTGCCTTCATTCATTAGATATCTGGATGAGTTTGGACTCTCGTTTTGCATTCTGTTGACCTCAGTTATAAATCTTGAGCTCTTTGTAGAGATCTCTACTGTTGATACAGTTAATTTAATTTGAAATTTTGTTCGTATTCCATATGAGCTTTCCAGAAGATTCACCTATCATCCATTTTATGTTGCATGGGCCTTTTGATCAGAATCAACCTAATTTGTCTCCTTCTGAGGATTTTGAACCCACCTTGTTTTGATTGAGTCATGAGAAACTATTTGGTTTGAAGATTCTTTTTGGAAGAACCTCCCCGGGCGTGAGAAAGTTTGTGACGACCTTTTGCGATTTGCTACGACTTCGTCTAACTTTGCGACTTCAATTTTCGAGGACGAAAATTTCATTTTAGAGGGGAAGAGTTGTAAAACCCGGAAATTCGGATTCCTAATTTTACGTCAAAATATATATATATATATATATATAATATATATATATATATATATATATATATATATATATATATATATATAATATATATATATATATATATATATATATATATATGTTATAAATGTAATGACAACTAAAATAACATAATCTAACTACACATTAATAACATTAAGTTGCTACACAAATTAAACCTTCCTAACATCACTAAACTACCACACGTTTAATAAGCTATTAGTGCCCAAATAAATTGTCTTCTTTGTACACAATAACAGCCATAATACTCGGCCCAATCATTCCATATTAAACCGAAATTATTTTGTTCCTTTTGGCACAATCCATTCCTTAATAATAGGTCAATCATCAACATGTATAACCGATCTTTCATCAAGCCCATTTAATGAAAAAGTTACTACCTAAATTAAATAGAAGACGCTCCTCTACTTATTTTACTTATACGTTTTATTCTTCCATTTAAACCCTACAACAAACCACAAGAGAATAAACACAAGTCTGCCATTTGTTTTCCTCTAAGATCAAGTAGTTGAAGTTGTTGCTATTGGGGTTTTCCTCTAAGTCGTGCTCTTTTCTTCGTCTCGTTATCACAAGGTAACACTCACTCATATTTTCTTTGATCCATTCGACATATATATATTCATACGATCTAATATAACCAAGATAGCTAAAACTCTAATCGTCATTTGAAAAACTGAATATGTTATTTAATTTGTTATTCAAGTCGTTAACCGGTTTTAAAACACATGAATATGCCACATAAAATTATGGGGGATGGTACATGAACTAACAAATCTAAAGCCCCAATATGAGAACCTAATGCATCTTGTTTTGACCCTATTATACGCATGATTGTGACCCCAAAACACACGACTAAGGGCTGATGAAACTGCCCCATTCGAACAGAAAATAAAAGAAGTCACATAAGATCATAACTTTTCTACATAAAATAATAATTATATAAGTTCTATATGAATCGGCCCATGTTGCTGCTTATCCTTTTCGTTAACACAAGTTATGTGTCACACATAAAAGATTATACGCCATATGAACGATTAAGAGTTTGTGAAAAGATATGTCGAGTCTTCCTTTCTTTTCTTTTTCTCTCTCGATGCCAAACCACCTTCGTTTCCAGCCCTAATCTTCGTAACAGTTAAGCCTTATCGGGATCATTAAATAAACAACTAATGTGATGTGTTAATATGGAAACCCAAATTGAGAGTCATATTAATGAGGGACGAGTCTAAACAGGTTGTGGGTTGTGTCGTGGCTCACAAATTTCTGCTGTCAGTATTCGAATTAGTGTTGTGCTAGTACTCGTGTTCGCATGTGTCTTCGAGTCAGTCTCGGTTTTGGTTTTACTTGTCGGACCAACTGATGCTGCCTTCCTCTTTTTTTTTTCTTTTCCTTCAGTCGAATAGTATAAATCGGGATTAGCTACCACAAGCAAGACACCAACACCAATTTAGTCTATTATCATTATGTTACGAGGTAACCGATGTCGCCTCGAATGAATGTGATTCGTATATGTTTTGTATATTTCGAGTTCGATATCGGGTCTCGGTATTACTCTGTTGAACGACCCTATGAAGAAGAAGATTTCATGATTTCCATAATATTCTTATCAAATAAATGAAGCTTGCTTTCTTTTACATGAACTGATATGAATGAAATTGCACGTGATCGACTTCAAAAGCTAGAAATAAAATAAAGCTTATTATTTATGTGAACAATAGAATGAAGATTGCATGCCAGTAGCATATCATGTATTATATATAAGCCTAAAGACTAATTTGACAAATCTAACCCTAAACAATGATAAATTTACATCTTAGACCCTGGATTTTGCTATATTAAAATTTTAAACCCTAAACTATTATAAGGTGTCATACAAAATTCTAAATCATTATATTAAACACTAAAGTTATTAAATTGCCATTTGTGAACTTAATTTATAAAAGTACTAAAAATGGAAAGATACTAAACTGGAAGGAAACCCTAAATAAATAAGATAAATGAACTATTAAATAATAATTGGTTCATAATTCATATAGATTCTCAGGAGAAGGAGTGACTCCCGTCTCTGTGTTCTTTTCCTTTCGTTGTCATTACTTGCTAAGGTACAGATATTCTGCCCTTTTAATAAGGAGCCTTCGCTTCCTTTTTGATTCGTATTAGGGTTTCCTAAACCATTGCTATGTTCCCTACACTTTGATATGATCCTTTGACATTTGAACCTTTGATATGAACCCTTGCTATGAACCTTTGATATTTGGACTGTGACTATGATTCGAAGACTTAGACCATTTGAACCTTTGCTTTGACGTGGACTTTTGACCTGTGACCCTTCAGTTTGATACCCGAGCCAAATGTGTTTCCTAGCCATGAAGGTAACATGGCCATGTCTGTGATGCACCACTGGCATGACTAGTGTGTAGCCCTAGTGATTTGGTTACACCGTCCCCTTTGTGATTGTGATATGCATGCTTTATATTATTATGGCCAATGTGATTTGTGTGGGGGCGCATGGATGCATCCTAGGTACGTATTTGTGATGTGATATGTGATATATGTGGTGACTGAGGATGGGTGCAATCCACTTCTTTTACAAAATGTGGGAGCTAGCTACTTCAATTTGATACATGAGGCCACCCCTCATATTATCTGGTTACTTAAGAGGTATCCCCTCTAGATTACTACAGGATTGTGATATGTGATGTGATATGTGTGGGCTCGTGGTGGATTACTGACCTAACCTTTTCCCTTTCTTACTTGTACCTTTGTCTATACCTTATGTTATTCCATTGCACTATACCATATATGTTCGTTTCCTTTTGCTTTCGTTTTCGTTTATATATATCTGTTCACTGGGCTTTTTAAGCTCAGCCGCATTTCTTTTCCTGCGGCAGGTTTTAGTAGGAAGCTGGGAATGAGTGGAGAGTACCTTGGACTTAGAAGACTTAATAGTTATTCTGGATTAGAGTTGATTAGAAGTTATTATGTTTTAGAATTTGTATTCGCATTTTGTAACCTTGTAATTTCAGTATTTCATTTGTAACCTTTGAGATTCTTGTATTACTTGAAGTGTATGCTTTGTTTTGATCTGATATGAAACCAATTGTGTGACATCTTTACCCTTGTCGGGTTGGGGTGTTACAAGGTGGGAATCCACCATGTTTGAGAAGGCGTAGAGGCGATCAAGTTCCTCATTAATTTCGCCTTGAATTTGTGGTTGGTTTATCCACATTGACTCATCAATGGCTTGAAGGGTGGAAGTTGGTGAGAAAGGTTGAGGTTGAGGTTGTTGTGGTTGAGCTTGTTCACGATATAGAGGACCATGGATGTCCCTATAGATGGGGTAGAAGAGAAGTGGTTCTCGTTGTGAAGGTTCTACATTATAGGTCATTGGTGGTGGATTGGTGGATCTAGGTGGAAGGTCTTTCAATGTTTCTAAATATGGGTGAGGAGAGGTTGGTGGTGTGGCAAACAACTAAATGGGTTAAAGTTTAGGTGATTGAGGATGTGATGGTGCTCTTGTTGGTTGAGATGGTGCGAGAGGTGGTGTGGTGGCCACTGGTGTTTTGGTAGGTGGTGGAGTGGTGATGATGATATGTGGTGGTGTTGATGTTGACAAGGTAAGGAAGTTCTCATCTCTTATTGGTGATGAGATGTTCAATGGTGATGATTCGGAGGATGAAGAGTTGACGTTGACAAAGCAACATGGTTGAACACTTATCCTAGCGGTTCTTCGTTGTGGTCTTGATGTTGAGGAATTGTTTGATTTGGTCATTTTAAGGGAGAAGATTGAGATATGCAAGAATTTGCTATTAGAAGTGATGGTGAAGGTGTGAATTGTGATCATCCTA
The DNA here is from genome assembly GCA_021014915.2 of Artemisia tridentata subsp. tridentata. Lineage (NCBI taxonomy): Eukaryota > Viridiplantae > Streptophyta > Magnoliopsida > Asterales > Asteraceae > Artemisia > Artemisia tridentata. Next base: position 114,486,065 of record CP139509.1, on the reverse strand, counting down.
AAGCTTCTAATTTATAGACTCCAAGGTTTATGGAAGAGTGTGTTTGGACTTGATGCTAAACCATACAAATATGGTGGTTTACAATGATTTCGAAGTGGAAGAGAAACATATCAAATCATCAAAGTCAATCCAATAGGATTGAATTGAGTGAGAAGAAGAATATATGCAGTAAATTCATAAGGGTGAGTGGGAAATCTAATGATGTGATTGATCTAAGGATTGCAAGGAACCATTTTGAGGGATCCTTGCTTGTTAGAGAAAGGTAACTTGAGTGGAAATTTGAATTTTCAAGTTTTGGTGGGAAATTGTATTCCTATTTGTCTGAGGTTGCTAAGATGATTCTAATGTATTGAAATATCAGTAAAGGAATCCTAAATCAAGAATCAATGATCTAAAGTGCGGGATTAAACGAAGAATTTAAAAATATGACTGTTGATCCGCGGAACCAAACGACAATACAGGTGGACCCCTGTTTTTGGTTTCGCGGGATCCGTTGGGTATATTTTGGCGGAACCAAAATTTTGGATCGACGGAACCCAAATTTTGGTTCCGCCATATCCGCCAAGCCAAAATTCGAGGCAGTGGGCATTTTTAAAGGCCCGAAACCCATTCAAATCTCGAAAATTTTCCTAAAACATGTGTAATTAGTTAGTTGTGATTGATCAAAAACAAAAACACATGTATTAACACATCTAAGCATATAGATCAAATTGGGGCTAATGAACTTACTAATATTAGAAGTTAAGCCAAACAGTGGCTTAAGCATGGAAAATTGATAACATCTATAAGTTATCGCCCTGCATGATCAAATTAGTTTTCATAGTTGTTCAACGACAAGATAATATCCTACAAACATAAAAATTCAACACATCATTGTTCCAAATCTTTTGTACCAAACATTCATAATAATCTCACTGCTTGTCTAGTTTCTTGTTGATCTTTGAAATCCAACGCCCGATGTTCTTGAACATCCCCCTTGTTTGCTTAAACTCTTCAGTTTGTTGTTTAATGGATGGAAGTTGACTCATATATTATGAAGGTGGAAGCCTAGAGTTGGGGAGTCCGTCATCCTCACTCATGGATGATAAAGATGAGGAGGTTGGTGGATGAGGGCGTTTTCCTTTCAACTTGGCTACTCTCTTGTCACTTAAGGGTACAAAAGTATGGGGAATGAGAGAGTAGTCTGGGCAAAAACCTATGACAAACGGTAATTTTCCCGACTAATATTTTAATAATAAATGTCAATTTATTATTACACAACTATTAGACTGAACATTTATGTGTTTACATAAATATTACGGGAAGCAAACCCGCACGCTGTAGCATACAATAACTCACCAAAACTATTTGAATTTATCAGAAAAAGTGAATTTATCACTTTCTGACAGTTACAGACACAAACGTAACAAAAACGAGAGGTTATCTTGTTTTTCTCGAAAAACGACACCACACGCTTACCGACACCACATTTGATAAGATCGTTTAAGGCTCTTCTAGGATATGTTTTACAAACATCATTGATATGCACAACGGAATTAACAAACATCAATAATGTTAAACAAGGTTTTTATTCAAGCGCGCTCATCTTTATTCCATACTAATAAATAAACTAACCACTACTTACTAACTAACGTGTACACACACATGTTTCTATTAGACTCTCATTGAAGAGTTATATTTTTTCTGGATGTCTAAAACCAGCCGTCTAATACCCTTTATAAATAGGGTTTACAAGAAAATCTATCTTTCACAGAAAGCTAACTAATTTATTACATTAAGTCCCTGTTGTTTCATATTTCTTCATTTATGCATATGTAGTTTTGTAATCATCAAATCTAATTCCCAACAATCTTCCCCTATTTGATATTACAAAACTATCTTCATGAAACAATCTTCAATGCTTCCTTTAGATCTTCTTGAACATGTCACCACACATAATAAGCTGCAGATCAATCTTCTTCCCCTTTTTGTAATAATCTAATAGGGGTCTTCCATGCAACTTGAATCGAAACACTTCCCCTTAAGTGGTGCATGTAGATGGTTAAACAAGCTTCCCCTGAAACAAATATGTTCACCATCTCTTGAATTACGAACTCCGTAGGCTTTATGGAATGACTACTGATGAAGAAAACCGAGTATAACGAATTTGATGAAGAAGTAGAATTTCCCAAACTTGCGTCTTATATCTTGTACTATCCACGTGACTCCAAACTCATACTAGAAGTAGGTCGCAACCTCTTGATAAATCCTCAACTATATGAGACACTGAGCACTACAATGTAACTCCTTTAAGTGATAGCAAATGTGAGCATTAAGCACCATCAGTTTGTAGATCACACACTTTTGCTAGATTAATCAAGTCTTTGTCACCGCATTAACATACAAACAAGTTATCTCCAAATGTTGTGAGCCATTTGAGATATGATAAGAACACGCACCTGTGAAACTCAACTACAACATCAAATAAGCAATATTCAATTGTCTTCTTCAAATAATCCCCAAAACGAGCCATAAAAATAAAATTGTTTTGTTCGAGATCCAAAACTGCTCTAGCAGTACAAACCAGCAGTACAAAGTTTATAACCAACAGTATAAACTTTTCAATCTCCAAAGCTAGCAGTACAAATTGTTGTCGAGCAGTATGAATTTTCTGGGCCAGCAGTATAAATACGAAAACCAAGCAGTACTAACTGCTAAGGTGAGCAGTACAAAGTGAAAAGCTCAGCAGTACTAATATCCAAACGAGCAGTAGTAACTGTCAGTATAATCAGTAGAAACCATCAGACCAATATCTGATTAATGTGATGACCCACAACTGACATAATAAATACACACCAAAATTCGATTGACCAACTTGATGACTGAGCGACAAACCGAATTAAATATACCACTATCACCAAACGACAAACAAACCAATTAAATTCGTCAGTACGAGGATAAAGAATTTAATTACCGATCAGATACACTTCATCTTTGCACTTGTTGCCATAGGTACGAGGTTTGATTAATTACATCCAGCCCCACAAATCAATTAATTATACCATGCAACCAATTCTCCACCGAACCAATAACATTGAATTCGATCAGTACGAGGCTAACAAATCAGCCAATCAATTTGTCGTCACACAAAAACTTAAAGATCGATACCCTTTAATTAAAAAATAACGATTAACTTGAATAAAACATTACCGATCATAAAACCTTTACCAGATCTGCTCCTTTTCCTTCGAATCTGCTTCTCTTCGACAACAAACAACCTTGTAGATCCTAGATATCATGAGCCCCCCGCTCTGGAACCAATTGATAAGATCGTTTAAGGCTCTTCTAGGATATGTTTTACAAACATCATTGATATGCACAGCGGAATTAACAAACATCAATAATGTTAAACAAGGTTTTTATTCAAGCGCGCTCATCTTTATTCCATACTAATAAATAAACTAACTACTACTTACTAACTAACGTGCACACACACACATTTCTATTAGACTCTCATTGAAGAGTTCTATTTTTTCTGGATGTCTAAAACCAGCCGGGTTTACAAGAAAACCTATCTTTCACAGAAAGCTAACTAATTTATTAAATTAAGTCCCTGTTGTTTCATATTTCTTCATTTATGCATATGTAGTTTTGTAATCATCAAATCTAATTCCCAACAACATTAGTAAAGGTTTAATTCTATAATTCATTTTCGGAGTCAATAAATTTTATTCTATGTCAGTTTTATAAAAACGACTCCAGATTTATGATTTTCACATTTATGTGAAACCGGGATACCACGATTGCACCACAGCTCAACAGAACACGGGGTATACAAAATACAATTATAACAATTAAACACCCACCCACTCACAGACACACACACGTGATCCCTTTTCTTCCCTTCTTCGATATTATCACACAATAGTCCAATACATCTGTTTGACTTCTTCTGGTGATAAACCCCAGGAACTCACCATCGACAGTCCCCATCACCATCAAACCCTTGGACTCTCATACTTTTGAGCCTTCCTAAATTTTTTTCGACTCTAAAACTCTATCCCATAAGTCAACACAGCTTTGAGATCGAGGAAGGAGGGGGAGAAGAGCTGATTTTGGTGGAATCTTATCCTTTGGAGATCAAAAGGAAACCAAAATCTTTCCACTAATTATTCTTTATGTACCGCCGGATTTCCAGCAATGCACCACACATCCTCATCTCACCACAAATTATTCTTATCAGTCGAAGGATTCGAGAGGAAGCAGGGGTGTGTTGAATTGCTTGGAAATCGGATTGGGTTTATTCGTGTCTCCTGTAAATCGACTCTTGATCTTCTTTGTAAGGTTAATCCTTTTTATTGTTTTGAAACTCGATTTGATGTGATTATTATTTGCTCGAATCGTATATCAATTCTTTCTTGTTGTTGATATGAGTTATGTGGTAAAAAGGTTATGTCGAATGATTGTTATGTTGTGGTGTGGTAAAAAGTTTAAAACTGGAAAACTAGAACTTGAATTAAAAACCAGTGTTGGCTCAAGATCATGTAGTGTATGTCGTTAAAAATGTTGTGTTTGATGTCTTTGTTAATTTCTTATGATCGAACCTTAAGCAAAAATAATGTTAATTAAACCTAGGATAAAAGGAAATCTATGCTTAAGTTATGCTTGAATGATGGTGGGTATGATGCGTTCGAATCCGTGTGTTTGCGTTAGTTTCACATCTCGTCTGTGGTTATGTTCATCCTGTGTTTATGTTCATGTTTGGGTTTGTATTCATGGGTTGCTAAAAAATGGTTGTGTTTGTGTTAAACTTGGACTACTTGGGTTCCTAGTTGAAATACATGCTCATAAGGTGTTCGAGAATAGGTCCGAATAGGATGTGTTTGATACTAAAAAACCTGAGTTTTGTCCGAATTGGCTTACCTTTGTGCTCGATACTTTGGTTGTGTTTGTACTCAGCTCGAGTGTGTAGGAATTGGAATTTGTATGCTTGTAGTTGTAAGTCAAGTCATGTTGTTTTTGGAACCTTGTTTGAGGTTATGCTCGGTTGGATGTTATCTCGAGTCATGGGTATAAGTAACCTTAGTCTTGCGTGGAAGTTACCACGGTTTGTATGTTTTGTTGTGTCACGAGCCGAGAGACCATGGATTATGGTCACCAAGCTCAAATCGAGCCTTGGTTGGCTTGCTCTTTTCACTTGTCTTGGTTCGACCATTGGGTCAATAAAAACACCCACGGGATGCTATTTTTTTACTCGCTCACACAAAAGGTTCACACCCTATGATCGAGCTCTTTTAAATCATGTCCTCGTCAAGTTCAGGGTTCGAATCCCTTTCCTCACACGTCTACATAAAAAAAACACTTATAATCTATATGTTGTATACTGGACTTTCTAGTTGCAATGTGTGGGCTGAGATTCTTAAATCCCATGGTGGAGTAGTATGTTAAATTACCAGGCCACAATCTCTTTAACCTTTAAATGGCAAAATTGGGCCGAAGCCCATGTAGCAAAAATACAAACCGCCAGTCATTATTGTAAATCCACAAGAGTGAGTTAATTTTAGTCCGTTTAAAGCCAATGTAGGGCCACAGCCCAACTTGCCACAAACCTTAACATAATAACGAATTTGAATGAACCGTTCGGAATACACGAGTTGTGATCACCATCGTTCGAGTGGTCGTAACAATTATTACAACTTTATATTTTAAACAACTCGACTAGTTATCGTTCCAATACACGTCACAAAAACTTAACAACTCGATATATATATTTAGACCATACAACATAACTAGAATTTAACGTGATTACTGTTTTTACCATTTTGGTTGTCGTAGCACATACAATGAAAGACATTTTTACATATCTAGCGATATATGAACAAGGTGAAAAACCAAATTTGTAAATATAAACTAGTTCATTGATTTGTTTGCATATAACTCGATGTGTTTTATCAAAACTTATATAAGTCATTAGATTATGAAACGATTATTTTCAAACACAAGTCTTACAATTTTTGTCAGCACGAAGATTACTTATTATCCAAGAGCTCATATACATGAATTATTAACTTATCATTAAGTGACATAAATAATGATGAGGAGTTTTCAAACGTAACATTACCTTTACAAAAACTATATATGTGTACAAGTATATATATACACACACCATCATTTTCATACACACACATCCACTTATAGTATACATACATGCACTTGGTAATATATACTCACTTAACGACAACGTTTCCATATGACGTCTACATCCAATATGTGATAGTAAAATTCTTCCGTACATAGTCTTTCGGTTACTATCAAACCGGAGGCTTATTCGTCTTGATATTTATCTAATATACACTTATACACTTCCAAGAGCCAATACATCCAAACGTTAGAACATTGTTCCAAACTTAAATGCTGCTACACCAGCAACAATAACATAAATTCTTTAAAACTTCTAAAGTTCTTAAATTTAGACTGTGAACTAAAACAAACCTTACTAATCTAGATCGCGTGTTGGTGCTGAACACTGTTTGAACTATTGTGTTATCTGACTGCTATTTACCAAGGTGAGTTTATAGCCCCACTCTATTTAAACTTGTTTTATAGGGTGAGAAACATGCAAAAAATTTTATGGACCAAACTATTGTCTATGATATTACGTGGATTAGCTTAAGCCCTGTTATTTCCCATTATGCCCAACTCATGAACCGTCAATTCTCGCTGGGAAGCGCGAATGTTATAAATAGATCTATTAGGAGTAATGTCCCCGTTCGGGTTGACCGGATAGGCAAACGAACGTATACCATGTCGAAACACAAGTGTCTGGGATAAACACTTGCCGGGCCTTTATATTTCACATGCTTTGTAGGTCCAAACGAGTTATGGATCTAAGTAGCCTTCGTTACTTATTAGACAACTTGAATAATTCCAAATTGATCGAAGTGAGAAACTCTAACAGATTGTTAATTGCTAATGCGGAATCTTAACAATAACAACGAAGAACACAATATACTAACTTCGTATTACTATTAACTTTCAATCACTATGTCGTACAATGTCTTGTTAACTATTAAGCCGTAGGGTTCCTTTTATACTCTAAGGAAACCCTAGATACAAAACGTGTAGAAGGATAAACGTATCTTCTAATAAGATAACTATATCATACGTATCCTTTCCTAACTTATAGCTAACTAACTTTACTAATAAACATAAATAGACTTAACTAAAGACTGTCTACCAGACTTAACTATGTAACTATG
>CP139509.1:114354730-114478727 GCA_021014915.2 Artemisia tridentata subsp. tridentata | reverse complement strand
GGCATAAATTAGTACTGGTGGTATAACCACTAATCCCTGTTATTATGGAAACTATTATGGTATGAGTAATGGGCCATTAATCACTCATAATTTCATGGGCTAGAGTTTGAGTAATCTCTATTATAAATAGAGATCATTACATAACTGCATGTATATACAACATACAAACCCTAAACACTTGAAAGCGAACAGGTTCTTGATTTGTGCCTAAAACAAGAACACCACTTGGTTTTATCCTATAGAGATATTTGTTGGATATTTTAATGTAATTGGATTAACTTGTTTGACCAATTTAGTCATAATAACACAAGTAGGGTTGGATCAGTTGGAAAACCCCTTTGCCTCTCAACCGAGAGGTCAAGAGTTCGATCCTCACTCCCTACAAAAGGCCGGGGGTCTTTTTCTACCTTTGGTAGAACCGGAAGCAGCCTCTCTACCTTAGGTAGGGGTAAGGCTGTCTACGTCTCAACCTCCCCCATACACCGTCTTCGACGGTATTGGGACCCATAACCCGTGGAAGACGGTATTGGGAGTTACTTTACTTTACTTTCTTTTTGGATTAACTTGTTTGACCAATTTAGTCATAATAAGACATTATTTAGGCTTGGAGGTGCGGAGTGCACGCCTATTTGAATTTATTATGATCTTAGGGGCGAAGCCTCTAAGGGACGGGGGTCCGGGGGAAGCGCCCCCGAGAGCGGGGTCCAGGGGCGGCAGCCCCTGGCAGGGTCCAAAGGGTAGAGTTCAGGGGCGTCAGCTTGAAAATTTCTTATTTCCACTAAATTGTTATGGTAAAAGTTTCTCAGAATATTAAATTTTTGGAAATTAAGGGACTAATTTTGACAACTTTTGAAACCCTTGGAAAAACTGCCTAAAAGGCAGTTAGTGCCCTAATCCCTAATATATATATTCATACGTATTTTTTCTTGGTCATTAATTTTTCCCTCTGGTTCATCAATCTCAAGCACAAGCATTCAAAACGTTATCAATCTCTGAATTGTATCCGATTGAATAATTCGGGAGAACCACCGAATTGATTCGATCTAAAAGTGTTCACACGCCTTTCAGAGATTCAAATAATATCCGGTTTTGTTCGTTTATTCTATTTATTCCCAACAATAGGGTCGAATAGTTTCTATTGGAAAATGATAACACGATTTCAAGTGATATCCAGTACTCATTGATTATCTATACCCTGTCTTGGGAACACACGCAACACAAGATTACCAACATGGTGGTGATGGGTTTAGGTCGAAGTTGATGATGACATGGTTTGATGAAATGCGTGAATTAAGATTGTGATGATGTGTTTGTTAATGTAGTTGAATTATTGTTGGAGGTAGAAGATAGGAAAGAAACCATATTAGTTATGAAGAATGACAATAAAAAAAGTAAAGCATGTATAATGAGTCTTTTTTTTAAGCATTTATGGCTTTTACTTAATTGATAAGACATATCTCTTCAACTGTGACATATTCAATACTAAATCAAAGAAATAAAGACATGTCCAACTGTGACATATTCATTCACAATGTCAAGTAATTTCCATCGTATTTCCACTGTCTTTTGTTTAGCGTATGTGCGTATCACTAAATAGCTTAGATATATTTGTCTTTAACCAGTCTGTTATTTCTAGCAGGTTGGTTCGTGACAAAGCGGATTGGTGCTTATGTCCATTGAATGTTTTGGTGAAACTTGTGCCTTATTTTAAGATGTAAGCTTTTTTTTTTATTATTATAATTTGTGTTCATGTCTCTTTTAGACCTTTTGTTTTGTTCGCATACAATATTTCCCAGCACTGATTTTGTTTTGTTTGCTAAAATCCATATGTAATTGTACTTTTGTCTTTGGATGGTCCGAGCTGATCTACGCATGTAGAAAAACTCTGCTGTCTCACTTGTTAATTTAACATTTAGAAGTCATAGGGTTTTTCAAAAAATTTGGCATTTTGCAGGTCAAGGATCCGCGACAATTATATAAGCAAGTTACCAGATGAAGTTCTAGCAAAAATCCTCTCAATTTACCCTCTGGATTCTGGATCAAAAAGCGTAGCACTGCTTACAGGTTTATGGAACAGACCTTGTATCATCATCAAGCATGAAGGAAAAACATCTAAATATGTATTTGAATACGTAGTTATCAAATTTCTTGTTAATTTTGATAAAAATAATCCTCTAAAAACGCCAAGAAGGCTCGAATTCCATTTTAATCAAGGTTTGATCCTCAAAGCGAGAATCGGGTTGAACAATAACCTGAATCTTGATTTTTCCGAAGGAAATCAAGATTTCTCAAAAAAGAGTTGGTGGAATGTTGGGGTGAATCCCAAAGGAGGTTTCTTATTTAACTTTTGTTTCAAGACCCTAAAATTAACTTCAGTTAATTCTTTAAATTGTGCATTTGTTTCGGCTTTGATGAGAATGTTTCAAAATGTAAAGAACTTGATCATTGAGAAGTCTAACGGTTTGGTATTAGGAGTCGATTCTCTTACTAAGCTACTGAATCTAACTATTCAAGATTGCGATCTTGACACTCTGTTTGTGGATGCTTTGGAGCTCAAATCTCTTCGATATAGTGGGTCATTAAGCCGGTTTAGGTTCTATAAAATAATGAATTTGAAAGATGTAATGTTTGATTTCAAAGTAGGTTCAAGTTGCTATGGTGAGAAGGAAAGGTTTGACTATGCAGGCATAAGATCGATTACAGATGTCGAAGTACTTACACTTCATGGATGGATGTATAAGGTAATACAAATTTTCGATAGCCAACGGTCAAATTTTTGCTGATATATAACTATTCTTGTTTTAAGGGCTAATTGTCTAAAAATGTGTCATATTGTCACCGTTTGTAGTTGTGTGTACCATTTGTTCGAATCTGATTATTTTGTGCACATCTTTTCAAATTTTGATTATTCTGTGTATCGATTCTTAAAATACTTGATTTGATTCCCAAAAATACGTCAATCAATACACAAAATTAATCAAAATTTGAAAAGATGTGCACGAAATAACCGGATTCAAACAATGTTACACAGAACTACAAAAAGTGGCAAGTATGATATATTTTTAAACAATTAACCCTTTTTTAAAATATTTCATCGAACTATATCATTGTACTCCTCCCAACGCATGACTTAGGAACTTGGATTTCTACAAAAATGATAGTTCTGTGATATGCATAGCAAAGAAATTGAATATAATAATAGTGGAGTGAGGTGCATTAAAAATGTATAATTCATTAACCGATCTTACACTGCAAAGTAAGAGTATGTTACCCAAATTAGCGACAAACTGATACTTGTTTGCATTATTGCATACCACATGATTGACCATTTTCAGAATCCCTGCAACAAAGTAAATATTTTTCGTTTTCTTGTAGGGACTTTTTGAACCATGGCTGAGTTTAACGGAACATTTCACATTAAGCAAACTTGAAGACTTGTGGTGGATTGATACTTGTATGGATGATCATAACATCAATTCATTATTTTATTTCTTGAAGTTGTGCACTACTCTCAAGAGGTTGTTCATAACGGTAAGTTCCATTTTATGTTTCAGACATTTAGAATATTTTGTGATAGATGGTTCTTGGTTAATGGGTGCCTTTAACTTCAATAGTAACCAATTAAAACTTACAGATTGACCCTCGACGCACCTCATCCCCAAAGCCATCTGAAAGTTACCATGAAAGCTCCAAATTCATTCAAAAGGGGAAATTGGACAAGCTCGAAATAGTGAGACTGGAAGGGTTTTCTAGGGAAGAAGATATTATCTCGTTCAAGGAGCATTTGATGAAATTTTTTGATGCTGAACCTTATGTTATACAAGTGAGGCCGGGAATGCATTCCAGGCGGTTGATAAGCATGGCAGTGGAATCAGATAATCCTTCAAAGTTTTCTTACAAGTTTTTGGATGAAGTTAATGATAACATAAGTTTGTGTTTGAAGCATCCTCATATGCCATAACATGTATCTTTTGCTTGTTCTTTTCTATGTTTCGTCAACAATGAATTGTAATCTGCGGGTTGAAGTTATTGATACATTTCTTGAAGGCTTATGTTCAAAGCATCCTCATATGCCATAACATGTATCTTTTGCTTGTTCTTTTCTATGTTTCACAAACAATGGATTATAATCTGAGGGTTGAAGTTATTGATACATTTCTTACTGTTCAATGATAATGCAAGTAATTTTTTTTTTCTTTTTTTTTTTTTTTCTTTTTTTTTTTTTGAACGACAAAATTTTATAAAAAGCTAGCAAGGAGCTAGAGAAACAATTACATATGTAACATTGGGTTTTGCAACCACAACATCCAATTTTTATTTCAAGAATATTTATCTCACTAACACATACTCCGTATATGATTTTAAGCTATAGACAACAAGCATTTTTGGATTAATTTTGTTACAAACAGAGTTAAATCAAGTTCAATCCTATGGCTGATACATGATTCATCAAGATGGCAATAGAAAAACAAACAACCAAATGTTTTGTGTTCCAATGTACCCCATGTGTGAGAATTAATGTTCCCAACTAAATGGTTGCGGGTTAAGTCCTGGTGACATATCAGAGATCCAACACAACCCAAAAAGGGCGATTGCGGAAGCTCATGAAATTGGTGAAACTTGAAGGATTTTGCGAACGAAGAAGATGCCATGTTCTTTAAGCCTTAAGGAGCCTTTTACTGAAGTTCCTTAAGTTTTAGTTTTAAGGAAGCGAATGTACAGTAGGTGTTTGCGGAGAATCCCGAAGCGTCAGGCGATTTTTAAAGCAACAAAATCAAATAATTTGAAGTTTTTGTACAAGTTTGTGGAAGAAATTTAAGATAACGTACAAATTGTGAAACAGTGTCACGAAAACATGATTAATGAAGATCATACTTTAAATAGCAAAACCAAACAAGACCATCTTATTTAATCCCCTAAAAACAATTAAAAATCCTTAGCCTAATTTGCAAAATGGCAAGATTAATTCCTCTACCGTTCTTTTTCCATAATCAAAAATTAAACTCGAAAACAAAATGATCAATAATCCGTCACTGGGAGTTGCTCATGATCGTCTATGAAGATGTTATCATAGATAAGGGCTGCAATGGCAGCACCAAGGAACGGACCAACCCAGTAGACCCAATGATGCTTCCATGTCCCACTAACGACGGCTGGACCAAAACAGACTGCTGGGTTCATTGATGCACCAGTAAACGCACCACCAACTAAAATATTTGCACCAACAATCAAACCAATCGCCAATGGTGCAATAATTCCTATATTTCCCTTCTTTGGATCCACTGCAGTGGCGTACACTGTGTACACTAGGCCAAACGTCATCACGATTTCGAAAACAAGGGCATTTCCAATTGAAACATCCGATGATAAGCCAAAAGCTGCCGTTTCCTACAGGTATATGTAATTATCAACTGTCAGAAAAGAATAATCAAAGTACATGTCTTTGAACATCATTTTGGTAGTGTTACAATGTTACCATTCCGCCTGTGGCGTATTGGAGAAGTAAACACGCAACAACAGACCCAAGTAACTGACCGATCCAATAAACAATGGCACTAAGGAACGAGATATTGCCACCGATGAATGAGGCAAATGTGACAGCTGGGTTTACGTGACCACCTGAAATGTTAGCACCAACTGAAACCGCCACAAATAAGGCGAAGGCATGGGATAATGAAGCTGCAATTAGTCCTGATGGAGTGCCAGGGGCATCGTACGTCATCTTACCTGATCCAAAAACAATTTCTATGTCACATGTGTCATTACAAAACCTTTACATATACTTTTTTATTAAAAATTTAGTAACATATATAGAATCAAATTATTTTTATAAAATAACAAAATATTTGAAAGTCAGTTTTAAATCTAGAAAACAATCTTTCAAAAGAAAAAAGAAAAAAAACATAACTAGAATGAACAAATACAAAAGTTTTAAATCTAGAAAACAATCTTTCAAAAGAAAAAAGAAAAAAAAAAAAACATAACTAGAATGAACAAATACAAAAGTACGTCGGTACTTTATGCATATATCTTTAACACAGGTTCACAAACAATAAAAATGAGATGGGTGAATTACTGTAAGCCATGGCAGATCCTGAACCAGCGAATACAAAAATGAGGGTCGAAATGAACTCTGATAGACCGGCTTTGAGTGTATCGGGGTGGCTTGCCTCCCCTGGAGTTCCAATAGTAATTCTGTATATTGGCATGTTGTTGTGGGGATAATTTTGTCTCAGAAAATTTGATCAGTTCTATTAGCTGAGTGGCTTTGGGTGTATTTGATTTTAGTGAGTCTTGTGTTTATAAATAACAGAAATAACGCCAATTTGAACCGGTATTACAGGTTACTAAATTAGTAAGTCCGGTCAAAAAGTGGCTAAATAGGTTCAAGTGAAGACACGTGTATGGTTGCAATTAGTTGAGTTAGTGGTAAAAGTGAGATTTGAAGTGTTTGACATACCGCCAAAAGTCAATTGTGTCCCAGGTTATTAGTGAAGTTTTAGTAACGTTACCTCATGATTTTACCTGTCAATTAGATTCATGACTCAAATTATTGACACTGATCCTATCGAGAAAATAAAGTTATTTCTCGTTTGTTTACGTACATACCATATATAAGATTATCTCAGTAAGTAACAGGTTCATAAACCCAACAAACAACTTAAACAGACAAGACTACAATTAAGTAACTAAAATTTCCCAAATCATATAAAGAGACCGCAAAACAAACAAACTGAATGATTAAACCAATTACTACAAAATAGACTAAGATGCCAAAAAGCGAATCGAAAGAAAAGAAGTTGCAAGCCTCTTTATATACACAAGGGGTTACAATAAATACCTTTACTTCCTCCTCTTTAGCCTCAAGAACTCACTGAAGTAAAAAATCATATACAAATCTACAAAAGGGTCAAGACAGTAACTGGAAAAACAAACATATAAAAGAAACAAAAAGGGGCAGACTACCTACGACCATTCTACGATCAACAAAACAATATATCATGAAGGCATAGATTCAATACTTGGCCTCCAAAAGAATATGCAATCTACAACCCTATTTCTCACCTCATAAACCCCGATGTGCCCCACTACATCCACCACGCTGAAAACCGCTCATATTTGGCAAAAGAGCTAAAGAAGCCTATGTTGACGGATACCCTTTCCGAAATGAGGTTGCATTAACCGGACATACAAACCATTATTCGACATTAATGAATCATGGGAACCCTCCTCAACAATCCGACCTCCATTAAGAACAACAATATTATCAACATGTCTCATCATAGCAGCTCTATGGGCTATAAGAACTGTCGTTTTGTTTCCCATGATAAGTGTATCAAGAGCCTCCTGAACCACCCGACTTGACTCTGACTCGATTGCTGAACTCGCCTCGTCTAATAACAAAATTGGTGCATTTTTTAACACAACCCTAGCTATAGCAATCCGCTGTTTTTGGCCCGGGGTTAAGTCCACGCCCCTCATTCCCACATGGGTATCATAACCATGAGGCAAGTTGCTGATAAAATGGTGAGCATTTGCTATTCTCGCAGCCTCTTTGATTTCAGCTTCACTTGCGTTATGTCTTGCATAAATTATATTTTCTCGTATGGTTGTTGAAAAGATGATGGGTTCTTGTTGAACAACACCAAGGTGATTCCTTAACCATCTCAAATTGAACTGCTTTAAATCCCGACCATCTAGATTCACCTGGCCAGCAACCGGATCATAAAACCGCTCGATCAACGAAATAATCGTGCTTTTCCCAGATCCCGAAACGCCAACGACAGCAACAGTTTGACCACCGGTGACTTTGAGATTGAAATTGCTCAATACCAGAATCTCGGGACGAGTCGGGTACGAAAAGTCAACATGTTTCAACTCAATACTTCCATAAACATTTGGAGGCTTCAAAGCAGTGGTATCATCAGGTTCAATTTTTGGGACTCGATCTATTATTTCAAAAACCGAAATCAGAGACTTGCGTCTTTTGAGAATATATGGAGCCAAACCGAAAGGCTCCACTAGTGCAAAGGTAGCAAAAGAGAAGACCATGTACTCCTTAATAGCAGTCGGGAGATCCACATCTCCATTTTTAATAGAGAGTCCAGTGTACCAAAGAAGAACAGCATTGCAGGCAAAAAGAAGAAACTGTGATAATCCGAATGCAAAGCCGATTACCATACCATGCCAGAAGCTTTTCGTGAATATTTTACGTAGTTGCAATCTGTAAAGCTCCATTACTTTGTTACCGGCACAGAATGACACAACGGTGTATATATTTCTAACAGCATCCTCAAGGACCAGTGATGCTTTCCTATGCATTTCTTGTATCCCTTTCGAAAACCCAGCTAGCCATAGTTTCTGCAAAATTTAAATTGGTGTTGGATTTGAGATCACAAGATGGACAAACGGGAAGAAAAAAAAATATTTATAGAAAAGCGGGTAAAAAAAGGTCCAACGTGTTTTTTATGAAATAATCAATACCTCCTATACGATTATATTCATAACATAAAGTATTCGTAATGAAAAATAGAGTTCATGTCATCAAAATCAACCGCACCCACTAGGTGCTTATAAAAGATTGAACAGAAATCGGGTCAACCCAGCCAACCCAACCTCATTTTCACCCGTACAAGGATTTAACATTTTGACCCGTTAGACAGCCCACTTTACCCACCACACCCATCCATTTTGTAACCTCTAGCTAATATCTTGGAATGTTTTATTTCAATTGCAACAACAAACTCTTCATTCTTGATACATCAATAACACAGGAATTTTACACATGGGAATAATACTTTTCATTCATTGAAGGTTGACGTTTAGAATGTTTCTATTTTAATGTGATGTAAGGTAATAAAAGTACTAGTTTCTTGATGCAGGGGTATTTTAGTACTTGTGTCTTGTAGAATGACACAATAATCTGTGCAAAATTATTATCTGCAATCTTTAAATGATAGAAGAAAAAGAAAAAAAACTATACAACTGCACTTATATTATCTGACAGAACTGTTCAAAAGAAGTTATTATAGGATAGAATGCAAAGCTGTTGCACAATAACTGATGTGTTCATAATGGATGTATACCTGAGCAATGGCAGAAAGAGTAAGAATCGGAAGTGTGGCCAATGCCATTAGTGCTAACCGCCACTGTAAGAGCATCCCTATTAGAAACGCCACAATGATAGCTGTAAAATCTTGTATGAATATTGAAAGTCGGTTGCTAAAAGCAGCTCTCACGAATGTTGCATCATTTGCTAATCGCATGGACAAGGTATCAGCACTGTTCTCCTCTTCATCAAACCATCCAACTTCATTGCGGAGCATCGCTGTTATAGAAAACACAATGATTAATATCATTTGCATTGGAGGTGGTAAAAGTAAAACACAGGAAAAGGAGAGTGGGTGTAACAGACTAACAGGTTGAAAAATGTAAAACATTTTATTGTCGTTGACCCAGAAAAAACTTTCTATCCAAATCTGTTATCATGAATTACTAGTAAGAGGGTGTCCGGGACTTTTATGCATTAGGAATATAACATAACCCAAAATTGACCCATTCACAAGCAAATGGGTCAAACTGGTCACTTCTAATCTGCATTAATTAATAAGAATAAAGGAACAACAAGTATTTGCTAGAAAAGGTAGTACTAACCAGAAAACATCATTCTCCTAACTCGCTCAGTCATTTTCTCCCCCATAATACCAAAGTAGAAGTGCTGCAAAAAATTTGCAATTACCGTAACAACACCCATGCAGGCAATGATTAAGCACCATTTATCCACTTCATTTCGCATATGTTTGTTACTCTCATTTCTATAGTACTCGGTCACAATCAATGCAATCACATAAGCAAGAAGCGGATTAAAAGAACCAAATATTGCAGCACCTGTGCTTCCCAGAACAGCATAAAGCCATTCAGCAAAGCTCAGCTCTATGAGCCTCCACATAGGTGGCTCTTTTCGCTTTTCCTTGACCACTTCGACCATGACTGGATCGTCACCGAACTGAGAATTAGGCCGACTAAAAGTTTGCGAATGTGAACGTTCGTTATTCGGATCAGACGTTAAAAGTGGTGAAACAGGTGACTCGGGGTCCGTCCCGTGAGATGATTGTCTTTGAATAGAATGGACATCGATCTTAGGTAACTCGGGAAGTCTCATCTCGAAACTATCTTGCCGTTTTATTGATGGCTCTTTGTCTGCTCCGTCCACATGTGAACCGTTTTCACCTGTTCTTTCTGGTGATCTCGGGTTTCTTGGAGATTCGTGTGAGTTATAAGCAGAATCTGGAGACCTCGCTGCATGTAGGTTGGAAGCTCTTTGAAGTGACGGTGATTTGGCAAATTTTGGAGATGATGGTTCTTGCAAGCTATGACTAGTAGACGAATCTTTTTCAATTTGGAAAGTTGCAGTCTCATTGTAGTTTCTCACAGGCATCCTAAAAGGATAGGAAACAAAAATCACATATTTATAATCTACTAATCTGTAGAGATTGCATTTTGAAACGAGTTTACTTATGAATGGATTGATTTTTTTGGTTTATGTTTTATCTCTAACGAGTCTAACAGGTATATTAATATACATAGCTAAAAATATAATTTGATTGAACATGTCAAAAGTCGCCCAAAGTTTATTTGTAATGCCAATAAACTCATACATCACTTTATTATTAGAAAAACTAGACAAAAAGTGTTTCAAGTCAACCCAACCTGCTTTGACTCATCAGAAAGTACCATTTTCATCCTAATCTGGCCTAACCAGTCACTTAACCCACCCAAACTATTAATTTTGCCACATTTACTCATCTGGATGAATTTGTAAAATTAACCAGGGAGTCATCAATAAAAGGACTTTGTTTGCATCCGATTTTACCTTCTTGGGAGTTTAGCTGCTTCCTCGCATCTTAGAAGCTCCGCATATAGCCCATCTGAAGCTATCAGTTCATCATGCGTCCCGATCTCCATTAGTTGACCTTCCTCCATCACAGCTATAAAATCAGCATTTCTGATTAAAGAAAGCCGCCGAGCAATTATAATGGTTGAACGACCTAACATTAAAAGGTCTAGCGCCTCCTGAACGGATTTCTCAGCTTCAAAATCAAGTCCACCTGTGACCTCGTCGAGGAGAAGAATAGATGGATTGGAAAGCACTGCCCTAGCAACAGAAAGTCTTATCTTCTGTTCTTCTGTCAAAGATAAACCAGCCCTTCCTACCTGGAATACACGTTTTCCGCTAGAGATTAGTATGATGAAATTAATGAAAGAAAATATAACCACTATTAGAATACATGGTAAAAATTAGAGGAGACACTTTCGAAAAAATTTGTTAAGAGTTAAATAAAAAAAGAGGTGTTGAAAGCTACCTAAATTGTACTGCATTAAACTTCTAAATCATTTAAATGGAAAGTGTAGATTATTGAAATAACATGAACTTACTAATCATATTTCAGGAACTAATTATTCATAAGAACTTCAGAATTTTGGAGAAAAAGTACAACAACAAAAAAAGGAGAAGTTTTGACTTGTTACCCAACCCGCCCATCTTGCCAGCTAGAGCAAGAACATATTCCTTTAATCTCTACCTGTGTATCATATCCTTTCTCAAGTGAGCTGATAAATGTATGTGCATGAGCGATTTTAGCTGCATCTTCTATTTGAAGTGGAGTAGCGTCTCTGCCATAGGCAATATTGTCCCTGATACTCAAGCTTAGCAAGGCAGGTTCTTGAGTCACTAAACCGATTTGGCTCCTTAGCCATTCCAATTTCAGGTTCTTAATGTTCTCACCATCCAGAAGAACTTCCCCTGGAAAACAACATTTATAAGAAAAAAAATCTACAGAATAAAAAGTGGAAAAATATTGTTATCTCGAGAAGAGATGATTGATTACCTAATGTAGGATCATAAAAGCGTTCCATAAGTGGTATAATGCTACTTTTACCAGAGCCATTTCTTCCAACAAGTGCTACAGTTTTCTTGGCAGGAACAGTGAGGTAAAAGCCACTCAAAATAGGGATTTCAGGACGAGACAAATAACTAAAATACACATTTCTGAACTCGATGTTCCCTTGTACAGAATCAAGAGTGTTTCCATCATGATCTACCGTAGAGGATGAACGACTAATCATCTCGTAAAGTCTATATGCAGCAATCCTCCCTTGCTCAAATGAATAGAAGTTTGTGGCTGCTTGATTCAGCCCACTGTCAAAACCAAAAGACATTTGAAAGTTAATTTAGCATGTAGGTATCATGTATGGTTAATACAGGAGAAGTGATAATAAAATGCTTACAGTCCACTTAAAATTATAGCAAACAGGGCAGTTACGATTTCTCCACCATGAGCTTTATTTTGTTGAACTAAAAATCTTCCAACATAAAGTTGCAAGGCACACGAGCAAATTGCAAGCCCATATGTGAACCCAAGTCCAAGTCCTTGAACAAGACTTATTAGTATACCATATCTCAGTGTAGCTTGTAAAGAGGCTGCATAAGAATACTTCGCTAATGTTTCATTTGTGAATGCATATAAGGTCCGAATGTATGAAATTGCCTGCAAAATAGAAAAAATACTTGAATTACGCAACCAATAAACATATATAAATAAAGAATAGAGGAAATGAAATCACCTGTTCAGCAACACTGGCTGCTTCAGCATAAGCATCTTGAATATTCTCAGCAAGCCTGTGGAGAAATATATTTGATATTCCTCCCGCTGCAACAATAAACGGACCTGTGGCTAAAGTTATGAGGGCAATCTGCCAGCAGTTAATAAATCCAATTGCAAGCCCACTGAAGAATGTAGCCATGTTATGGATATAATTACCAACCTGCATTAATCATAATGATATATAACACAACATTACAAACTAATTTAAATAAGCAAAAATCAGAGAAGAAACTTCAGGGTAAAGATGTCAAGATGGGTGGGTCACGTCAGGAGTGTGGGTAAAATTTAACTGGGTTCAGGTTGATACAAGTCAATTTTAGGCGGTGTTTGGTTAGGTGGTGGGTATAGCCATATGGGTATAGGTATGGGTATCATTCAAGACGGAGAAAACCCAACCTTCATGATGGGTTTGATCGATGCCTGTATAACAATATTTGTGGGTTCGATACCAATTATAAATTTGAAGTACAAACCTTCCAACCAAACAATTTTTATGGAATAAAACCCATTCTTCATTCCCATAAAACAAACACAACCTTAGTATCGGTAGAACTGGGGTTGCGTTAGGTTTGACCAGCAAACAATTTTGATCAATTATGTAATTCCGTAAAAAATAATTAATGTATTAGACTATTAGTCGCCATTACACTAATAACCTAAAACTTAGAATGTAACAATTTAGAATGTTGTATGCATTAACATCGACTGGAGATGACTTTCACCCGTTTAACTCATTTGACATGTTCATCTTGTTGCAAAATTATTTAATTTGGCGCGTTTAAGGTAAGCACAGCACAAAATGACCCAATTCATAAGAATATATGGTTTGAAATTACCACCTCTACGAGTTGTACATGAACTTACTTTTTCACTAAGAGCAGATTGGATGAGCAATACATCGCTCAATACTTGACTCACAATGTCTCCATTGTTCCCATAGGTGTCAAAGAAACTCATATCTTGATTTAGAAGTACTTGAACATATCTAGACCTAATAACAGCAGTCTGCCTTTCCCCAGTAAGAATCCAGCATGAAACCTCTGAAAGCAAGAGTTATTCAAAATATAATGGCTGAAAAGAAATACTGTAAAATGAAAGATGAAAGACGAACGGGACTAATTAGATATTTACCTATCCAACCAGCAATAAAAACACCACCAGCAATATACATAAGTTTCAGAGCAAGCTGCAAAAATAAGAAACATTCAATTCAAGTAGAAATATTAAGGGTGTTTAGCATGAACCTAAAAACAAGAAATTAGATTGTGAGTCTGATGATCACTTAAGAGATCTACACTGGCAATGGGACTTGATTTTCCTTTCTTTAGACGAGCTGCAACTTTATTCCAATGAAATTAAGTTGTGCAATATTAAAATGGGAGAAAAAAAATCAATTTTTTCAGAGTTAGGAAAAAAAAGTACGATGGTGCAGTTTAAGCTTTTATTGGACGGCGTCTGACTAGCAGAAAAAGATTCAAGAGCTACAATAGCAAATTAATTACAACTCCACACTTCTTTCAATTATGCATGTGTTCATGTATTCTGAACTAGCCAAATAACTGTTATTTAGAGCACGTTTTCCATCAAATCTAACACATGTCATTTTTCTATTAAATTTATTGCGACAGAATTTAGTTGGATATTCCATGACTAAATGAGTATCAATTCATATAATTAATACAGTTCGAGACTACAAGTGAACATCAGATCCAAATATCAAGTAATAAATACTTAAGATGCAGGGCCTTCTTCACTTAAGTCTCTGTCGATAACTTCTTAACGGCCCGATCTTCATGGTTTTCTAACCAAGACAACAGAAGATTTTTGGTTTGCTTAAGGCATGAGTTGCCAAAGTGCATGACCCCTACCTCTGATCGTACGAACATTTAAACTCGTTGAGCAAAAGGTTGTGAATCTTATTAGCAAATCCTTATGCATCATCCTATTAGTCACCTGACCTTGCAATATTGCAACCACCAGTTGATCCACTTTAAGTATGAATCCAATCTACCTATGAATTTAACCTTGTTCAAGAGATTTCTAGGGTCAAAACTCAAAATTCTATGATCAAAAACTTATTAGTAGCCACATGAACCACAAAATATTAATAAATGTATTTGTTAGATTTGTATTTACAGGTGGCAATATGTTGGGTTGGGTAGTACAGGTTCCTGTCTTTACAGTCCATCTTAAAAATAGATCAAACAGGCATGGGCCGGTTAACCCATAGGGCCAAAAAGCTTATTCCCCTTATTAAATGCATATATAAGTGACCAAAAGCTTTATTGCCGCCTCAACCAACTTTTAATGCCGTATCACTTAGCCTTACTTTCTCAAAACTGTTCCCCTTTCCCCTTCCCACACACTCCAAAAAAGCACCTCCTAATCGCAACACTCTATCATGCATAGAGTTGTACATCACAAGTTCCACGTTGAACAGTTGTAATATATTATTTCGGGTCTAAATTTAGATCAACTTTTTTGATTGGTTTTTCAAGTTATGTTTGGTGTAGGTGAATGCGAATGGTAGTTATCGGTGGTGACAATTTTGGTAGTTGTTAGGTGGTGATGAGTATGCGTCGGTGGAATGTTGGCGGTGATGATGGATGCTGAATAGCTGGCAAAGATAGACAGTGATTGAATTTGGAGGAGTGAGTAAGCGGTTTAACCAATATGACCCATGAGGCATAAGTTGGGTTTTGATTTTCACTCATTTGAACAGATGAGATATAAGTGGCTGCCCACACATTAACAAAAGTTTATCCAAATGAAGTCGACTACATGTTTGGGGCAATTGGGTCAATATTCACTCCCGATTCTATATGCAATCGAAGAGTAATGACACTGGACAAAGTTCTCATGATTAATGCAGGATTTGGCAAGATGTCTAAATCCGTGACAAGCAACAACAAATTCGATTTGCTCTTCACTTAAAAATAATAAAATAAAGAAACTTGTGGCTTATTCAGACAGACCATTGTATCCCTCTATCGAACCTCCTCAACTGATTCAACAATACTGAACATGCTTATCCTCTTAATAAATTGATCACCTTAATATTTCCCAATGTAGCCATACACAAATTGATAGTTGTATTACATTTGGAACAACCTTTTCTGACCTTTACCACAGAACTTCATTAAATTATAACTAATACTATGAGTGATATATCTACTTATGTGACAGGTCGTAAGTTATGTTGCACATGACTGGCTAAAACTATTACTACTATAAGTGGATATATCATCTATCTTCTTAGAACGCTATCTACTACCAACCAATCAAAATAAGATGTGGGTGAAAGAAATTAACTAGTGAAATGTTGGACTCAAGTTCTACCAATAAAGTTTACTGCATGTCTTGTGTTGACTCCATTGCAGATAACCCAAAGTTACTGCCAGTCTGCCACAAGACAAAGATTGATTTTATTTTCTATATTGACATAGGAAACAAACACATATGTATGCATCTTATGGTTAGGGTACAAGTATTTGAGCTAACACAACACACTGAGTACATGGTCCATATCACACTAAGCAAGTACTCAGAGGCAACAAGATTCAACCAGTTCAATAATTAGTTAATTACAAGATGGGAGAACTTGCTATGTGCACAATGGTACATTTTTCACATTAAAGAGTGCAAAACAACAAGGTAGCATATAAAGCCACTTAAATTTCTTACCAACAATATAAAATACTAGTAATATGTCAGCCTCAATTCACATAGTGTTGGGTCCTATTTATTGACTTCATATACAACTTCATACTACAAGAGTACAAGCTCAAAGCATACACAAAACCCATAGTTGTATATCTTATATTTACTCCTTTAACTTCATAAAGATCACTACAACAATCAAGATCTCATCTAATTTCCACAATTATCCATATCGCCACTAATTCCACAACTTATAAATATTCAGCAGATGCTAGCAGTTAGAAATGTATAACCAATATTATCATGCCTCCGCTACCTTTTCAAAACCGTCTAAAACTTATAATCTCAAGCTTTCAAGTGTGACAAAAGGAGTGTACATATGCATCGTCATGTCAAAGGTGTAACAACTAATCCTCTCATTATTTAATTGGGTATAGAAAGAAACAAACTAATGACGTAACATACATATTAGGGCACCACATTTGAGTTCGTACAGAAAGATATTTACCAACAACATGCTATAAGATGAAATTAACCATCATCCACTAACTAACGATAACTGAGCACAGTATAGAAAGAAACAATCAAACAACTTACCATAATAATATATACTAAAGGCACACACATACTTAACATCATTACTCCCTAATTACACCTAAACCATTTACTCGCTAGTCATAAAATTACTCCATATCATAAAGTCAAAGAAATTACTCCATAACATAAATACAATCTGCAAATATAAAGCTCCCTACATCTTCTCACATAAACAAATCTTAAATTCATCTCAGAAAGGAAGCTAAACTCTCTACTTCATTCTATAAATGCGAAATCTATTAGCATTTCTTTTTCAAGTTGCTACTAAAATTCCTAAAGGGCTTATTAAGTTAAAATTCAAATCCTCTTTTTTGGCATTCTCCCGCCCGTCCTAATGTATATTCCTCCTAACTCTCCAAGTCGCAAATAAGTTACAATTAAGTTCACTTAATACTTCTCTTTCGAGTTTCACATCTACAAAATAAATCTACTTCTGGCAAACAAATTACACAAACTACCTCTTTAAACCGATGAAACAGCTCCGCCTCAGTCTCCCCACCCCGCCCCAACAGCTGCACAATCTTCGCAAAATAATGCAAATAAACCACAAGAGCCGTCCCATGCGCCGCAGCCGCAAACGATCCAGTGACCATAAGACACCAATCAAACTTATCCGCACACGCAAACAACCGCGAAAACGCAACGGCTTCAGGCGCGGCTTCGATCTCCTCCATTTCATCCTCCACGTCATCAACTTCCGGTCCAACCGGCTCCGTAGTTATATCCATATACGGTGACGGTGATTCCGGTGGCTCGGAGACTTCAGATACCGGTGTTAAAGGTTGCTGACGTGGCGGTGACCATCCGAATAGACCGCGTGACGTCATCATTTACAAAAAGTTAACTGAAACCCTAAGATGAATCAGTTAGAATGAAATTAAAGTTAAGTTCATCGATCTGTAACTGATTATTGTTGAGTTTGTTAAGTTTGTTATAAGTTTGTTGTGGTGGTTAAAAGTGTGTGTGTTTTTGAGTGTGTGTTTAGTGTGTGTGTGTGTTTAGTGTGTGTGTGTGTGTTAGTGAAGGGAGACGAGAAAGTTGACTGGGGAGGTGAAGTTTGTTTGATTCTTTTTGGGGGTTAACGACGTCGTTTTGGGGGTGGGAGGCTGATGAAGGATGAAGGAGGTATTATTGGGGTTAAGTTTTTGCCTTTTCGGAAAGTTGTTTTTTGCAAAAGGTGTTAATTTTTGGAAATGTAATGGGGAGTTTGTGTGGTAAAGTCAAACTTACTAGTCAAATGCTTACTTGTACACTTTTTTATTTTATTTTTGTTCTTTTTTTTTTATTCACATAAATGCAAAGGAGTAATAAGTTGAGCTGTAAGCTCTTTTTAGATTGCAAAACTAATTCTTTTAAAAATAACGTTTGTGGATCTAAGCGTCATAACATTACTATGCATAACTTGTTGGTTGAGGAACTCCACTGCCTCAGGTGTAAGGAAACCAAAAGTATCAAACGCGAAAGGAATAAAAACATGTTGAATTTTTGTTGAAGTAAAACCTTGTAAGCAGGTCTCACTTCTATGTTTCGTCCTCTGGACTTTGCTTGCTCCTACACACAAGAAGAACACGCGTTAGGCTCGCCCCGGGTTTTATCCCAGGACCAACCTCCGGCGTGAGAATGAGTATTGGGTGATTATATTATGAACAGTGATATGAGAGTAACAGTAGTAGGTGTTAATTCCATTCTATTACAAATGAGGTGTGGGTATTTATACTACCCACATCTACTGTACCTGTTTACCTTGAGACTTGTGCGTTGACCTATGTCTGACCTAGCAGGTAGATGTCAGATCACGTGGTGGACATAATCCCGTGGAATCTGGAGAATTGACAGTTTGATGGGACTATTCAACACGTAAGGCGGCGGGTCTGTCGGAGACCTGTCCGAACGTAGAAAATAATCCGGACGGAATGTGACGTCCGGACCCGAGGGTATCGTCCGGACCAAGTGTGTATCGTTCGGACCAAGTATGACGTCCGGACACATACACCAACAATTTTAATGCATGTATTCTCGTTTATATATATATATATATATATATATATATATATATATATATATATATATATATATATAATATATATATATATATATATATATATATATATATATAGTGTTGTATTCTATACAATACCAATATTAGATACAGTACTTTACAGTACCATCATTGACCAATCAGAATTTAGTAAATTAGTTTCCATTTATTTAATTCATGTTATTATCCAAGGCTATTTATGGTAATTTACATTAACATAAAATTCGTCCATCTATTCAGGAATCAGTTTATCTTATAACTCCTCCTCACTCACACACATCTCTTCCTCAAACCCTAGTCTCTCTCTTCCAATCTCTAAAACCTATCCTTCCCTTTCACAGCCTCCATCCACGAAATCCGGATCCAAAACTGATATATAATCATGTATACTCGTTTTCAATTGAAAAGAAAACCACGAAAACAAAACCATGGCATCAATCTCTTCAATTCAAAAGAACATCACGAAAACAAAACGATGGCATCAATCTCTCGTACGACTCAGTCTCGACATGACCTCGTACGACTCAACCACACAACAAAATACCAAACGCTTACTAGTTATTTTTAGTTAATAAAAACGTGAAACCCATTTGTTTTTAACACCCAATCGAACTAAAAACTGAAAAAAATATACTCGACAAGTCTCGAGTTATTGCACACCGAGTCACAACCACGGGTGACTCGGTGTTACCCACCTTTAATACTCTCGGATCTCAATGAATCTTGGTCGGAAAAAGGTATAGGTGGCGCGTGGTGATGTTGGGGAGAGCTTTGGGCGCGTACAGTAGTGAACAATGATAAGGGGTTTAAAAGACAAGGTTTGGTGGTGGAGGTGTATGGAAAGGAGGGGCGGTGGCGGCTTGTGGAGATGGCCGGAATATATGGCCGGAGAAGAAAGGGGAAGAGAGAGAGAAGATAGGGTGCGGCTGTGTAAGTGAAAAAGAGGGTGGAATACCCTAATTGTGTTATAATGTTTCTTTATATAGTCAAAGGACTAGATTTGATGTGCATATATGTTATGTGCATATATGTTATGTTACTTGTAATGTTTTTAAAAGCAACCTTTTGATATAACTAGTTTTTTTTTGTTTTTTTTTATATAATTTTTTAATATATATTTGTTTCAGTGGGGATGACTCAATCATAGGAAAGACGGTGTGTGATGAAGATGACCAACGAATGCACTTGTGTTTTGAGAAGGCATGCACATATGTTCTCAAAAGCCGTGCATATATGTTTTTGGAAGACGTGCATATATGTTATAATGAATTTAATAATACTTTTGTTTTTTATTGTCTTTTTATCTAATATCAATTTCTGTATATGATATTTATGTTTTTGATCCTCTATAAATTTAGAGGTCATATGTATAATGTTTATATTGGTGGCTTTAAACTTTGAAGTTTAAAAAATATATATTAGAAACATATACGCGGTTACCTTCTTGAGCAAAAAGCCTTCAATGTTAAAAAAAATTGTAAATTGTATACAATGAACACATATAAACTTACATTCTTAACAAAAACACATATACACACATGTTTTTTGAAAACTTGTTAGAAAAACACATATGCACATATGTTTTTTGAAAACTTGTTTGCTAAAAAAAAAAAACTACAAATAATTATTTTTTAATTCCGAAAATTAATGGATTTAAAAAAAACATTTTTTTATTGAAAATATTAAATAAAAAGTAAAAATATAGTTTTACTATTATGCCCTTTTGAATTAAATAAAATCCTTGAATATTAAAAAAAATTACATAAATGCCATCATGTATTATTAACCATTGATCAAATGATCCAAGGGTCTAGATTGCTCTAAAGTGGTACTGTAAAGTACTGTATCTAATATTGGTACTGCATAGAACGCATGGTGTTGTATTCTATGCAGTACCAATATTAGATGCAGTACTTTACAGTACCATTAAAATAAATCTGGGCATTGGATGAGTTTGATCAAAGGTTAGGATTAAAAGTGCCAAAATTGTAATTAAACAAAAAATAAGGGTTTCTTTTTCAATTAAACAAATGGCTGAAAGGGTATTATTGGGATTCCATATTAATCTATTTCAAAACCGTCCCTAAATTGAAGGAGATATTTAGAATAACTAAAAATACGTAGTAATTCATATCTCTTTTTCACTTTCACACTTACATCTCTCTCTCCTCTACCAATCAAACATAACCCTAGTTCTAAAGTTAGCCGCCGCCGGATCTCGTCATCGCTCCTTCTTCAATTTCTGGTAATACCCACTTCCTATCTATCATAATTATTCTTTGGGTCATGTTTGTTTTTGTGATTTTTAGTGTAAAGATTACATTTTTACTGTCATTGCTAGTGAAAAGATGACATTTTTAGTCTAAAGATGATATCTTTGTTATAGTTTTTGTTGAAAGATGTCATTTTTAGTGTAAAGATTATATTTTTCTTGCAATTTTTGGTGAAAAGATGATATTTTTATTACAGTTTCTAGTGAAAAGATG
Source organism: Artemisia tridentata subsp. tridentata (assembly GCA_021014915.2). NCBI lineage: Eukaryota > Viridiplantae > Streptophyta > Magnoliopsida > Asterales > Asteraceae > Artemisia > Artemisia tridentata. The sequence goes on along the minus strand of CP139509.1, from coordinate 114,457,281 downwards.
ATTTTTTTTTTTTAGTGTAAAGATGATATTTTTATTACAGTTTGCTAGTGAAAAGATGACATTTTAGTGTAAAGATTATATTTTTCTTGTAATTTTAGTGTCGCCGGATTGTGGCCGTCGGATCTCGTCATCGCTCCTTCTTCAATTTCTGGTAATACACACTTCCTATCTATCATAATTATTCTTTGGGTCATGTTTGTTTTTGTGATTTTTAGTGTAAAGATTACATTTTTACTGTCATTGCTAGTGAAAAGATGACATTTTTAGTCTAAAGATGATATCTTTGTTATAGTTTTTGTTAAAAGATGTCATTTTTAGTGTAAAGATTATATTTTTCTTGCAATTTTTGGTGAAAAGATGATATTTTTATTACAATTTCTAGTGAAAAGATGATTTTTTTTTAAGTGTAAAGATGATATTTTTATTACAGTTTGCTAGTGAAAAGATGACATTTTAGTGTAAATATTATATTTTTCTTGTAATTTTTGGTGAAAAGATGATATGTTTATGGTTGTGAACATATATGTTTAATGTTGATATAAAATCAAGGAAAAATGTATGCATATATGTTTTAAATTGTGCATATGTGTTTAGATTGTGAATATGTACATCTTAGTTGTTTATGATAAAAAAAATAACAATTGTTTTTAATTTCAGGTACGAAAATATTTGATAAAGATGAGGACCATGACTAGTTTAAGGAGTGCACATGTGTCTTCAACTAGTACATACTTTCTAAAGAGAAGTTGATTATCATAAAGATGTAAAGACACAATTGCGGAATGAGACACAAGAGCACATTGAAGGCGTGCATATATGTTTGACTTCTAAAAATGTTGATAACAATTAGTGTGCACATATGTCCGTTTGCGTTAAATATTATTAGTGCACACATGTATAGATCAATTAGATTCATGTATTTATGCTTTTTAAATTTTGTATTTTAATTGTATTTCAATCGATATCGAATTTTGTGTTTAACATTTATGTTCGTGGTTTGTTATAAATTTACATTATCTAAAAAAAACACATATGCACCTTACTATTGAAAAACATGCATGTTGTCAACATTATTCCAAAACAATTGTACACAAGAAAGGGTAGGGATACAATGAGAAGGGGCTTAAAATGAGAAGGGTAGGAAGGATTGTGAGAGTGACATGTGTCATCCCCATGCCACATCATCATGCCACATCACGGTTACTGCATCGTGATGCAGTAAAAATTTTGGCGGGAAAATTTTTTTTTTCCAGCCAAAAAAAAATTTTTTTTTTTGGGCAAAAAAAAATTTTTTTTCCCGCCAAAATTTTTACTGCATTACGGTTACTGCATCACGATGCAGTATATTTTTTTACTTCATTACGGTTACTGCATCACGATGCAGTATAATTTTTTACTGCATCACGGTTACTGCATCACGATGCAGTAAAAATTTTGGCGGGAAAAAAATTTTTTTTGCCCAAAAAAAAATTTTTTTTTTTGGCGGGAAATAAAATTTTTTCCCGCCAAAATTTTTACTGCATCACGATGCAGTAAAAATTTTGGCAGAATGATGATGTGGCAAAGTGACACATGTCACTACCACAATCCTTCCCACCCTTCTCATTTTAAGACCCCTTCTCATAATATCCCATCTATATATATATATATATAATATATATATATATATATATATATATATATATATATATATATATATATATATATATATATATATATATATATATATATATATATATACTAGATTTCGAAGCCCGCCCGATGGGCGGGCATGACTTATAATTATCGTTGGAAGGTATTAGTTATCGGAAAATAATATATAAACTTACGTAGACTTGGTGCAAGCTCGCTACCAGACACTCGATATGGACTTCTCTAAGCTCTCCAATATTCTCATAAGTCTTATCACTTGTAGCAAGTATATATCAATTCCTTAACGAACACTTCAATGCATTCTGCACCACATTTACGGGAGTAGGAGTCTTGTTGCCCGATGGGCGGGCAAGAATTATGAATATCGTTGAAAAAAATTAGTTAACAAAAAATAAGATATAAGCATAGAATGTTATTTATTGAATACATTAATAACGGGAAAAAATAAATGTTTATCGAATATGAAAGAAACAAAATTACAAAGTAGTACATAAGAAAAAAGTATACAATCAAATAAACTCAAATGCGAAACAAAACTTATTTGTTGTTTTGCGTAATTGCCATCCTTATCACACAAAAAATCTTCAAGTCCTTTATGCTCTTCACTCTTGAGACATCCACTTATACTTCTTTGTGTGAGAAAATTGGCCAACATATTTATCGAATGCATAAACTTACATGGGCTTGTAAAGAAGGAATGTAATGAATCAACAACTATTTTCAACTAAAATTAATATCTTTTTAGTAATCTGATTATATTGCTATAACAAAATTAGAAAAATAATGTATTCTATTCAAAATCTAAACAACCATCATGCATAGTAGAATTTCCGTAGGGAGTATGTGCATAATGGCTCTTGGTATTGTAAACTGGACCAAGCCCGCCTTTTCCCAGCTTGTTGTCGACCGAAAAGTTTTGATGGCCTTAGAAACTTCTGATAAACTAAAAAATGACACCTCTATATCTTATTTGTCGCGAATGTATATGTTATCTTTATCAAGGATCATCGCATGCCTGCCTAGAAAGGATGAAAATGAGACCACAATCTTATTTTCAAATAATAACGATAAAAAGGTATTAAATTGTATCTACATCAATTTAGATCAATCTTTATTACCTACTCGTTATGCATCTCTGTTCTTCTATTTAATCCAAGTGTAGAGTGCCCATATGCCGATGAGGGAAGAGTTTGTGGATTCCAAATGTTATCATCTGGTTATCATTGGAGGATAGAATGCCATAAGCAAATAAAAACATACCTTTAGAGGATATTATTAGGCTCCACAGTTTGATCACCTTTAAATGCAATATTACATTCTACAATTCTATCCTCCTACTTTAGATTGAATAAAAAACCAAGTAACTAAGATTCTTAAGATACATCAAAAATGTTACGTAAAAAACCTGAATTAAAACTGATCATTAAACCAAGAGCCCCATTCCATCAAAACTAAATGCATAATCGTCATCTCTTCCTTTTGAAAATCACTAACAAAAAACAAATTTAAACATCCATAATCCAAAACTGGTGTTAGTAATTTAAATATAGCGTGTAGGGTAGTCAATTTTGAAGAAAGATAATACCTAAGCTTGTTGTGGCTGGAGCTAATGGTGTAAAATTAGTTGAGAGCAACGATGATTGGATAACCGCTTTACTAATTGGAAGATCACCTGTGCTCACCCATCGGGTTGCCACTGCAGCAATGGTGAAGGATAGGAAGGTATATATCAACCATGCACTTGATATGGGGTTCCCAAAGAAGAAACATGTTTTTTGCGAATATGCATTTTCTTATATCCTTGTTTTTTCTACTTGTATATTGATTAATGTTGTAATCTACGATTCTGTCTGGGCAAATTAAAAAACTCTTTTTCGATGTACACTTGGTATTATTCAGTTATTGACCATTTCAAATGAGTCTCTAATACACTTTACCATAACTGTAGTAAGTATATTACACACCATAACAGCACTACCGGACCTCGTATTTCTCATAACTATACTATATGGAGAGGCCAAGAATGCTACCAGATTATTACTTTATGCTATCTTTATATTATTCTGTATGCCGTATAGTCCATAACTTATATAACATAAAATGAATGATGTGAAAATGGGTTATCTCAATATATTAATGCTTCTTAGCTCGAAAATAAATAAATAAATAAATAATAATAATAATAATAATAATAATAATAATAATAATAATAATAATAATAATTAAAAAAAAAAAAAAAAAAAAAAAAAAAAAAAAAAAAAAAAAAAAAAAAACACTAATTCTCATTTTCAAGGAGAAGATGATAATATTATTGAAGCTTACCTTTTTATCAAGTTCAAACATCAAAAGAGAAGATGAAATTTTGGAGTAGATGATCATTTGACTACACGCTTAATGAAGAACCTGATCCAATGCATTCAACCATTTTCCAAGTACCATAAAAACATAACAGAAATTTTTGGGACCATCTACTCCTGTCACCAGTAGTAGTTTGTTCCAATCTACACAACAAATCATCATTTAATAAATAGCAAGCATTTAGCGTCCGAAACATGCTATCAAGGGCTGTTTGGATAGCTTATCTCCAGCAGCCCTTTAGGTGTCTTGACATGTTAATAAGGGCTGCTTGAATAGCCAATTTCAGTACATGTGATCGAAAGATTACCTTTTAGTATTGTACCTCCACTTTTTGTCATGGGAATTGGCGCCCCATCATATGAGCTATCCTCAAAGTAGGTGATTGCTTATCTTTAGTTGCATTTTATTGAAGCCTTGTCATAGGCCCTGATTAATTCGGGAAAAATCACTCAGCAATGTAAAACTGAGGACCAAACGAATATGAAAGTTAACCAAAAGACAAACGGAGATGAAGATTATGAACTAACCTTGCAGCTTCAAGTTCACTTTCAAACAACCCTAGGTAGATGTACCTGCATGCTAAAAAGACATTGATCCCAATGTGTCAATTAATGTAAGTTTAATTTAGTTTAACTAATGCTCTCATTTTTTCCCAAAAAACTGGCCCATTCGAGATTCCTATCGACCATATTTGTGCAGTGTAACCCCTCTATACTTTGAGTTTCCTCTATAGAACCCTGAGTTTGGGTAAAAAAAAAAAAAAAAAAAAAAAAAAAAAGGTGAAAGAAATGGATGATGATTACAGAAAAGAAGGATTGAGAAGAAATTCACGCCATCAAAGGCATGGACACGGATGGAGGCCTGTTGCACCACAAGCGGATCTATAACCAATAAGTAAAGAAATGTAAGTGAAAGCGCCAAAAGAGCTTGAGAAACAATGTGTCAACAAAATAATAAACCTGCATAGCCTCAATTCGCCTCAAAATTGGTCTGATTGATTCAGGAAATTGGATTACCAGCTCTACACATTTACGCTCATTTGCCTATAGTTTAGAATGAATAATAAAAACATATTAGCAGTCCGATTAAAAAAGAATCAGAACAATGTGTACTTAAATCATACTTGATATCATTTTGGAGGTCGCCAATGTCTTTCTTTAGCATATCTTCTCAATAAACTGTCTGCAAGTCAAGCTTACTATAGAGAAACCTGCTGTTCCTTGGCTCTTTCAATTTTTATGAAGAAACCCCATAAAAGGCAGCGTATAATTGGAAGTGTTCTATCAGATAAAAAAGTTACCTTTAGCCCATTGGTAATACCATGGGCTGCATAAAAGCATACACCTAATATTCTTCGATTCCATGTTCGCACAGTTCTGGTCTTGGTGCTTCCCCTAATGTTGCTTCCTGATATGAGCCAATCACATTGAAGTATCTGGAATTTGTCAAAGGTATTTCGATGGGCGGGCAAGTTTCATAATTTTCATTTTTGAATATCTACTGTGTAAATTTATGGAGAGGTTCAAGCTTTAAATTTGTACTTGTATATCTTGCGTAAATGTGAAAAACAATTTCAGTAACATAGAAAATGAGTACATGAGTTGGTTTAAAAATAACCAAACTAAGATAATGCGCAAAAATTATACAAAAAGAAGTTGTGTTCGACATGAGTTTTGTTTCTTGCAAAGATTGGTAAACGCAGATATATCTGGGCCGTGGTGTAGTTTGGTGGCATCTACACCATACATGACAAGTACCCCGTATACCTCCTTCGGTTCTGTAACATGTGTTGTCCCACACTTGTAGTTTGCCTTCAACTCATCTATTTTGTCAAAATCAATCCCATGTCAGTAAAACAAACAAACTCTAAGAAACTAAAGGCCCGTAGTTGTATTTCATTAAAATAATCATGTAGTCCTAATAGTCAAATCTGTAATTCATATTTACTGCATATAAGTGATTTTGAAGAAGTTGTGCCATCAATCAAGCATTTAGTAATACCCATAATAGTGCTAGCTGGGTTTAAAAGAAGGGTAAAAATACACAAGATATATTAACAATCTGTAATGCATACTCCACATCTTGATATGTCAAAAACTATTGTAGGGAAACCGGTTTAGAGATGTTGATGCTACTAAAACTATCCAATATGATCTGTGTACTTCAACATTATCCGGTTTGATACTAAAGACCTAACAGAAGCTACGGTCAATATTAGGCTCATCAAGTGTTAAATTATGAGCCCGTGATCCTAAACATAACTTTTACTCATCAAACAAATAAAATCACATAATAGATGTAATATAGTGAATGTTGGTGACAAATGACATGACATTTGAATGGAACTGAGACCGTAGGAATACAAAAAATTACCAGGAGGTATTTTTACATGTAAACTCTTAATTAAAAAAAAAAAAAAAAAAAAAAAAAAAAAAAAAAAAAAAACTCATTAATTATCATTCACGAATAGGCGCTTTATGAATTTTGAGTACCTATACGACTGTACTAATAATTCCAATTGAACACCTAACATATAAATGATGATAAAGTAAAAATGTGTCTATATGCCCTAACAAATGCAAGTTCCAAGGATTAAATGTAACTATCTTATACAGATCATCATGTGAGGATAAAGATCCAGACATGTGGGGTTTGTTTGTTCAAATCAGTAACATAACTAAGGGTATTACCTGGATGTACAACCCTGTGGTGTATTGCAAACCAAAAGTTGATGAAGATGTTGTGTGGCTAAGTTCCCATGTTTTGCACTTTCGTTTTCCATTCGTGATTGGTTTCCTAACAATTTGCAAACGTTTGCAATGTCAAATATGGTTAAATGAATATGTATAAGAGAGCTATATATTTGTACATGAGAGAACAACCAAACATTACTTCACGGGTATCAATTTCATCATAATTATTATTGCTATATTATTAGAAGCCGGAAAACTAAGAATAGTCAAAATATAGAACCACGTATTGCAAGTGTTTACCTGATAGAATGATTGTTCTATCAGAGTGGGTGCAACATGATCTTCTTCTGAATGCATGATATTTTGTTCCCCGACTAATTTACTTGATGCTTTGTGGAGGAGTGTAGAAAGATAAAAGTTGTAACCACATATTGGCTCCGTTTTTGGCTTATCAGTTCTGCCCAATGAAGCATGCTTTTGTGTTATTGGCGGCCGACATTTTCTGATATTTCCTTTTCTGTCTTCAGAAGCAGGGCATCGTTGGCGTGAGACTTGTAAAATACAATTGGTTTACTGCAAATATTTGCGTGTGCGTAGTTGTAAATAACTTTGTATGTGAAATACTCTTACTCTGCACTTCCGCAGTCATAGTTCAAACCTCGCCAATCTCTGGAATGACGTATATATGTGTTGATGGAGTTCCTGATAGTTGGCGACGTCTTCCAAATAACATTCCTATAAAAGTCACGAAAATGTTACAGTAAATCTTTATTAATAAGCATGTTTATCAATGATTAATCAAAAAAATCCATATTTCACAACTAATATATCATAAACTCACTTGTTACATTTGGCTTGAACAGCAAAAATCTGATATTAAAAAGAGGAAAACAAATGAGAATAATGCAAAAAATAAAATGCGTAGGTAACTGATACATGCTCCGTTTGAGGGTCAAAGCATGCTAGCATCTACTCTAATATCTCAGTCGTTGTCAATGCAAATTAGCAGATTAACTTACCTATTTGCGGTACTTGAGAGCATAAAACATTTCATGATAATGACAAATCTCAATCCTGTCAAGCTTTGACACACGCTTCCAGAAACCATAAACTCCAGCAAGGGTCAACAACCTTTCTGAGTAAATCTGCCATGTGTATCTGTCCAACAAATTTCATGTTAGAAACAAATATCCAACATATAATTAAGGCGACTAATAATTAGATATGAGGTTTGTGGTTTGCTTACTTCTCCTGGATACGCTGTAGGCCACCGTTTCAAATGGCATCCCAATGCGAAGGGTCTTGTTTGGTTTTCTCAAAGAAGTTGACAAGCAACTCGGTGACCTGGTCCCCGTGGTACGGGTCAATGTGGAAGTCAGATTTCCCATGAACAATGATTTCAGCAGGTCCTCCTTGAAGTGTTGCAAATGTGGGCAACCCGCAAGTCATGGCCTCCACCAGGGTCAACCCAAATGCCTCGTATGTTTTCGTTTATTAAAAACATTAGTGCTTAAAATAAATGGTTTTGCTTTTGTAAAGATTAATGAGATTCTTGGTACTAACCTGTTTATCTTGGCTGAACCGATTGATGATATCAACCTATGTAAGCCAAATCGGAAGTTGTAAAGTTGCAAATTTGTCAAGAATGGCCCGCATTAAAGGAAGGTTTGGCAAGTCAAAATGAATTTCCAATCCTATCCCATCCATCCAGACTCCGAATCTCCTCAACTCCCTCATCAATCTCTAGTGATCAAGGGCGCCCTACAGTAACAATGAGAAGTCTGTAATTTTATTTTTGAAAAGTTTGAAAAGGATGTGTGTATATATGTTGGGTAAAAACACGAATTGCAATTTTTTACTGGTAACCTTTAGTGCAAATTCAGTACTACTAATTTAGACAACAGTTGGACTATATAGTGTCATGTTTTAACAACATATATCGATTTGATCCAGAATATTAATAGATTGTAGAGCATCCCTACCACCAAAGACATTATAAGTGATGATTGAGTAAAAGGATCCTGAGGATCAAAATCTGAGTTAAAGATCTTGAAGTGAGAACAGTCTGAGAAACCAAACAATGACTTGAAACAAAACATCTTTTAACTGGTATAACCATCACTCATAATGTCTCCAACATACATAAAATTCATCTAGTCTCCTTGTGTACAGATTTCCTTACATATAAAATCTCTGATTAAAGAATAATGAGATTTCTTCAAATACGCACTAAAAAACTGATCTGGACAATGTAACTTGCATGAGAAATAACACTTGATGGTATGCATATCAGAGAAAACTGGTGATTAAGAACGCTAGCTCAGGGTGGAGGAAATTGTCGATTAACCTAGCCTGCTTTAAACTAAGGTGGTGTTTGTTTATTAAGAGGGTCTGAATCTGAATCTGAACCGCACGTCTGAATCTGAATCTGATGCGTAAATGTCTGAATCTGAATGCATCTGAACGGAAAAAAAAAACTCATGTTTGAACGGGATTTTTTTTTTTTGGTTATTTTGTGTCAACAAGAGGCATTTAGACGCGTTAAGACACCCCTCTCAAGTCTTGACCATTAAGATCTAACTGCATCTGAACGCGTCTGAACGAAAAAAAAAAAACAAACAGTCTGAACGACAAAATGTCTGACCGATTCAGACATTTTGCCCGTTCAGAGGCTGTTCAGAGGCATTTTCAAAAAAACAAACGCAGCTTAAGATTCTCGAGGGGATATCTTCCAGATACCAGCCCTATATCCCAGAGACATGAGAGACATTTCCCACACCATGTTCAGGATACTTAATGGACTCACCTTAGATCCCGGAATTTCAGACCAGGTTACCGAAATCTCTACTATAGGGATATGAAAGAATTTGCTCAAATAAACTAACTCGACATCAAAGCACCACCTGTATAGACATCATAAATGAAGTGTCAGATCCACCGATAAAAGAGACAAGCACCAGAACTTGATGGAAAGTAGCTATAACATAGGTGCGGCAGGATGGGTGGTTGGTGGGTTGGACAACATGTCAAATTCATACCAGGTTCTTTTACAGGTCAAATCGGGCCGGGTCGATTATAAGAGAATGGTTATAAGCATGTTAAAGCATAAGAGAGTGTAATAAGCTTTTTGCAAAAGAAAATCGGGTATGTCATGCTAATGTGCTAAATCACTCGTCTATTTATTTAGCCAATTTTCTTTTATCTAAATTCTGAACCCTGTCCAACATCCACCCAGGAACACTTACTTTAAAAACAGGACGCAAGTCAAAGCATGCTCACAAATTTCATACCTTTTTAAACGAATATTAGTAAAAAGCTTCCTTGCAGCAGCTCTTGTGAACATCTTAAAGCCACACTGCCATGTCAAACTTTGTATTAATATAAATCCAGCAGATCAACATTGTAAAAGGATATAAAAAATCATAATCAAAAACAAAAGTCTGAAGAACGATTACCTGTGTATCACGAACTCCAGGACCAGCAGCTAGGAGAACCACGACATGGAACCCTTTCATCAAAAAGTTGCGATACCACTTCCTCTGAAGCATAAAGCGAAATTGTTCAGGAAAGAAAACTAAATACTAAATGCCACAATAGGGATATCCTCTATGACTTCACTTGATTCTCGTCGATGTGTTCATATATTGTACAACGACGGATAATTAACATCCTTCATCAAAAACTCATCAACAACTCCTAATATATGTTAAATTAGGGTTTGTATGATATGGCTTTTTTCTGTATGTATCGTATTCTTTCTTCTGGATCATAAGCCCACACGTATTATATAATTCCCAAAAATAAAAATATAAACGAAAACAAATCCTTTTTTTTTTTTTTTTTTTTTTTTTTTTAAATACGGTATTAATTTTTTGTTCAACATTATATATATGGCTTTGCAAGATGTAACTCAAAAGTTAAGTTGCTCTAGTGGTAAGCATCCTCATTACTATATTAACAGATCCTAGGTTCGAATCCTCCTACTTAAATTTTTAAATACGAATTAATTAACGAATTTTAAGTAAAAATATTTATTACGTAAAAATTAAATTAACGTCTAATACAATCATTTTCGAAATTAATTAATTAATTAAAAAAATGCAAATAAAATAAATTTAAAAAATTGCTTACATGGCGACAAGGTGATGACATGGCTGATAATGAATTACTGGGCAATGACATGGCGTTTACGTGGTATTATCTACGTGTAACGCCTCCTGTTATATATATATATATATATATATATATATATATATATATATATATATATATATATATATATATATATATATAATATATATATATATATATATTTGACTAGTTTACAAGGTTTGAATGTTAATATTATATGAAAGTGACGAATGAAACTTTTGTTAATCACTTAATCTAGACTATCTTATTATATGGGTTAAACTTTGCGAGGCTCTTTGCTTTTGTCAACTTGACAAATAAATTTTGATCTTTACACACCATTTAGCAAGATCTAGAGTTAAGACCTTCGTAATTCTAAGTCACAAGGCTAAAGTCTGTGTTTTAAAACATAAATACATTTGCTTTTTGGTAATGTAACGAGACTTAAGATCAAATGAGAAAAAAAAAAAATAGAAGAAAGAGAGATAACTATAACTACAAATTAGAGATGCATCGACTTGAATTAGATGCATCCTTAATCTTTTAGATGCACTCTAATATTTATTGTAGCAAAAAATTAAATTAGATGCATATACATATATTTGATGCATTTCATCAAGTTAGGCGAATCCGATGTATTTTTCGTCCCTTGCGGGTCGAATTTGTTGCTAGTACTACTTTGTGTAGTTTTCACTTCAAGATCACTTTCGAAATGAATAGAGATGCATCCAATTCAAGTCGTCACATCTCAAATGTGCAGTTATAGTTATTTCTCATCCATCTCATTTTATGTTTTGTTCCCGCTTGATCCTTACCATGTAATGCATTGTGAATTGTACATTGTAAATAAATGACAATGGCAACAATGTGATTGTTTAAGGCTTCTAGGTATAAGAACATCAATCTCAAATGCAAATGTTTGTCATCCCATCATCATAGATAAATATAAATTAAAGCAGTGGATTTGTTTAAGAACATCACTCTTGACTATTAGAGTTCATATTTTTGTCTTTCCTATCATCATAAAGGATTGGATTGGGTCCATGATAGAGTAGTTCTCTATTTTGTATGTATGTTAATCCTTGAGTAAGCAATTCTCAAAACAACCTCAGCTTGACAAAATTGACAATGTTGCAAGACTGTCATGGTGTCACCAATTACACTCATGACGTCAATACAAAGTCACAAAGTTATGATGTGGCACGGCCATAATGTTTAAGTTAAGCCATATCATTGACAGTGTGTAAGACTTGTGACAAAATCATTCAACCAGATTATAAATATGGTACTTAGCACAATTTGGTAATCAACTCAAATTACAACAAAGGGCATGTTCTCAGTACAATTTGGTAGGCATTTGATTCGGTAGTCAAATCAGGCTCTTTTTCGTTTACTTGAATCTATGTGAAAGTCAAATTTGTTGCTTCTCGAATCATGCATTAACTATGACGCACATAATGTGTACAAGCTGAAAGAAAGCGGCAAAGTGTTTGGGCATGCGCATATAAGAGTTTACATGTTCTGAAGTTCATTTACATTGAAGATTAGTATCTTGTGAGTTTGTATATGAATACAAAATCTACATGTTCAAATGTACAGCTTGCATAGTATCATGACCATGCAAAATAGCCAAACAAACAGGATGGAAACTTGGTCAAAGGCTCAAACCAAAGATGAGCAAGTGTAGACTAGTTTATTCTTTGCTACAAACAGAAAGACCAATCATGCTTCGAGATGATCAAGTCTACCCAACAAAATCAATAGATATGGCCAATAGTTTACTGAGAACCGGTTATGAAGTATATGATCCGTCAAGTATATTGTATAAAATACAAGGCGATGTTTAGAGATGCCATCGAATCAAATGGCTGGGAGAAGAAGTGAAAAACCCTATATACAGCTTGTCTAAAACCTCTACTTTCTGCATTTGTAAATGCCTAAACCTAACACTACAGAAGGCACTTTCCAGTTAAATGTTGATTATCTGACTAAACTTTGTTTCAAGATTTTTATTTTTGTTTAATCCTTCATCCATCGGTACATAACTTTTTGCCTTCTCAAAATGATATTATTCCTGAACTAGTAATATTAATCAACTCTAATTTTGTTAAATTTAGAAGCACCGTAAGAAAGTAACTCCAAATCATAAGAATGCGATAAACTCATGACAGACATTGAGACATACAGATCATATAAAAAAAAAAAAAAAAATAAATAAAAAATAATAAAAAAAAAAAAAAAAATCAGAGTATTCCATTAGTCTTTTCAAACTCTCATCAAACTTGCTTACCCCATCTCTATGCTACAATAGAACCTAAACAATCAAAAACTTAACAAACTTGCATTTTTTATGATGGAAAATTTAAATTTATCTCAACGAATAGAGTAATATGACACTTCTATAGCATCGAAAATAAACTAAATCTACCTCAAAACCATAGACTAATATGAGCATGGTCAACAATAACAGCAACGAGCACATGCTAAAATCATAAGAAAACGCATAAAGAACTAACACCAAGGGGGGAACCGGGAAGCACAAACATAACAGAATAAGTTGAAGCAGCTAAAGTACGCTCCATTAGCAAAATTGTATCCAAATAAAAAATAATCTCATTAAACTTGAAGTACTATTTAGAATAGCAAAACTAACAAAACTGCCACAATGAGCATACATCTCGCATCCATACTGAAATGACATTTTTAGATTATTCCAATCTTGTTGGCAACATCCAAAGCATCATAGTCTGGAGTTAGCTTGACATAAGCTTTCTTCGTTCCATCAGGTCTGCATATCACAAACATATAAAGATAAACATAATGTTGCCATCGAGTAGTAAAAACACATCCAAAGTTTAATAAAATTTATAGTACCTGATCAAAGTATTGACTTTCTTGGTCTGGATGTCGTACATCTTCTTCACTGCAGCTTTGATCTTTTTCTTGTCAGCACGGAGATCGACAATAAAGACCAAAGTGTTGTTGTCTTCAATTTTCTTCATTGCAGATTCAGTGGTCAATGGGTACTTCAAAATCTGATAGTGGTCAAGCTTGTTTCTTGGTGGGGCGCTGATACGAGGGTACTTGGGGTTTCTGTCAGTCTTCAAAGTCTTTGGACGATGGAAGGTGACCTTGGTTCGGATCTTCTTGGCCTTCTTTTTGAAGGTTGACCCGGTCTTCACAGCCTTTGCTGTCTTCAAGGCTTGAGCCTTAACATCACCTTTCTTCACATCTGCTGTAACATGAATCAAAAGCACCAATGTGTGTTATTAAAAATTATCCAAACAACAAATATAACATTTAGTCACTACGATCATCATATAATAATGTTTAGCCATAAGTTTCCCATTTTATCCTAAAGTTGAAATATGTGGTCTAGTTTACTGACAAAGGTGTAAAACATCATAAGCACAAAGAGATGAAAACTTGAAAAAGAAACACAGTTATTGTATCAATCTGAGTAAGCATTGATCTCAAAAAAAAACACAACAAAGCGACTCACATATTAGTTACTTTTCTTTCTTTTTTTTAAAGGCGACTTACATATTAGTTACTACAATCATAACTTAACACTCTTTCACAACATATAATAAGCGCGCATTTCTTCAAAACAGTAAAACACTGCTAACTGATGCAGCTCAAGAATCTTTAAAAAAATAGCAAAAAGCAGACCAAACAATACATTTACAGCAAATGATATACGCCCAAAAAAAGGAACTCCCAAAACCAAACACAACAGTAGCATTTGGGCATACGTTTCAAAGAGTAACCCAAAACTTTACCATAACCCAAGCTCGACTCAAGTGGATTAATTTAAGCCTAATTTTTCACCAAACCAACTATCAATATAAAAAACAACTTTTCCGACAAAGTACCAGACACATTCCAATCATATCAAAACCATGTTTTTGTGTTATAACTAGTACAAATTAGCCTACTGAGTACTGAGCATACTTCTAATACGGTTTTACATTTACAATCTAAACTTTAAACATTTTTTTTTTTTAAAAGTACCAACTAAGCTCTAATCTTATTTACTAACAATAATACAACAATTTACAAATAAGCTCAAATCAAGCAAAAATGCCAACAGAAAAAAATTCAATAAGCTGTAACAATATAAAAAAAGACAAACCTTTTGGGGCCATTAGTAACCAAATTTACTCCAAACGATTAACTGAAAATAATAAAACAAGCAGGTAATGGATTAAGGATAGATCTAATATTTTAAACATACATAGTATAGCCTTAAAAAAAAAAAAAAAAAAAAGCCAAAATAATTTTAAAGAAGATGGAGGTAGTGTACATACATACCCTGCAAAATGAAGACGATGAAGAGTAACTAGGGTTTCGAGATATGTTATAATGAGATTGAAATTTATGGGCTGGGCTGGGCTGGATGAGAGCTTGAATTTTGTTCGTGTGTTAACTTTGATGTAGAATAAGCCCATTAAGAATTTACAATATCCGCTAAAGTTTAGTAAATTATAAGGATAATAACTTTCAAAATGTATCTAACTTATTTACTTTTTTTTCTGTAGGTTTTTTTTTTTTTTTTTTTTTTTTTTTTTTTTTTCGTTATTAAAACACGAACCTTTCAAGTTTGATTTTTGTGTGTATTTTGTGATCATTCTACTTTTACGTTTTATAACCACCATATTAACATCGAAGGGTAGAATGATCATTGTACATGAACAAAATACACACAAATATCAAAATTTAAAAGGTTTGTGTTACAATAGCACAAACATAAAAATAAAATAAAAAATAAAAATAAAAAAAAAAAAAAAAAAAAAAAAAAACCTACATAGTACAAAAAAAATAGACAAGTTAGATGTTTTTTTTTTTTTTTTTTTTTTTTTTTTTTTTTTTTTTTGTTTTGTTATTATTCCTAAATTGTATCGAACTATAAGTCAATTATTAATAATTGTATCATTGATATGTCTCACACTACGAGTTTTAAATTTATAACAAGGTTTACCGGTTGAGCCAAGAACACATTCGGGCAAGTATGACCCAATCGTGTGTAGCTAGTGGGGTTGGAAAGCCGAGACTGTTCGTATGGATTTGAGTGTTTTCAATTGTGAAGAATAAATTGTAAATAAAAAATAACACGAAAATGGTAATTTGGATGTCACAAGCCAAAGTACCATATAAGTGACAATTAACACGAAAAGATTAAAGACAACACTTGTTTGGATTGGCTAATGATAATCGGATTACTTAATATGAGGGTGGTTTCGACATATTGATTACAAGTTTAGGAATATGATGGTGACAAATTCGAATCTTTGATTTTAGAGCATATGACCCACGGGTAAGATCGTAAGACAATAAAATCAAGCATTTAGCACAATCAACCAATTCAAGGCTACATTACTTTAACAAATTCGATATGCGGTAGTTTCACAAGTTTGTTAACAATCACTCACACAAGTTTCTTTATAATATCAAATTATTTATGAAATGGTGTAACACCCCCAAAATCATAATATTGCGGAAGCATACACTTTGGGTGCTACTAAATCGATAATCACAACACAAGATATAAAGAACGGATTAAAAATTCGTCTTAAAATACATTACAATTTCAAAGTCATCTTGTCTTACATAAAATTCATTTCAAATAAAATGTAGCCCATTTAACAAAGCGGTCCAAATTTCAGAGTTAACGCAATAATAAAAAACATTTCCAACAATTATTATGACCATCACCATGCCCTGCCTTCAGTAAAACACACCTCAGTTTTCTGAGAAAAACATGCTAAAAGTCAGCTAACGCTGGTGAGTTCATAGGTTTAAAGTAAATAAGCACATATGGACCATAGCAATATTCAGCAAACAATTCAGCAATAACACACTATCCTGCTATGCAAACACTAAGCCTCATCTAACCGAACTAGACATAGCAGCATGCCAAACTGGCATTAGCAAATAAAGGGGTGCCCGCGAGTGTTAATCCCCAGACACTCGGACTATTTGCATATGGTATACGTTCGCATTGACTATGCCGAGCCAACCGAACGGGGGTGTCATCCCCAATAGATCTATTTATATCACACGGTTTCCCAGAGAGAATTGACGGTTGATGATAGTGGGCGCAATGGGATTCAGCTAAACTTAGGTTTCTGCATACAAGTGTGTATAAAAACAAAATCCATTTTTGGTCCACCCCAAAGCTTATAAAACAAATCGTATAAAAATATGGGGCTATAAACTCACCTTAAAATAATAGCAACCTGCTAATCAGTCAACAAAACAGTGCAACCGCTCCGACACGCAACCTAAATCAGTATGGTAAGTCTTAGCGAAATATTCGTGTCTTATATGTCTTTACTTTATTTGAAAAGTTTACGTGTGACCAGTGCTCGTGTATTTCTTGCTTGCTGTGTGGTAAAGTATATTTCAAAATGATTTATCGTATGTAACTCTTGGTGGTGGCTCATGGTGAAAGTGTACGGTGGGAATACGTGTGACGGAACATCCGTGCTAGTATTCATCGTTAAATTTCATAAGTAATATATATATATATATATATATATATATATATATATATATTATAATATATATTATATATATATATATTATATATATATATATATATATATATAATATATATATATATATATATATATATATATATATATATATATATATATATATTATCATACATATATATTAGGTAAAGTTTAGTGGTTATGTATTTAATTAATTAAGGTTATAATTAATTAAATAGATTTTGAGAAATTAATAAAATAATAGTGTTAGTGGAGGAATATTATATTATAAATATTGTTTATTATTTATAATATAATTTTAATTATAAGAAATTTGGAATAAATGTTAAGTATTTAGAAAATTAAACAAGTATAAGTATTTTTATCAAAAATACTCTAAGTGTTGGAATTTTTAGGAAAATTGGGCATTACCCATTCGTTTATTCAAACGTTTTCATTTTCTCATATGTTGCAATTTCCTCAAATAACTCGCTTTGTTAACTATATTTGCAAAATTTGTTCATAATATATATTTTAGTCGTTGTAAGTATATTTATCGTTATATATATATCGTTATCGTCATGTTTACTTATTAATAATAGATTTCGATACAAAGTCAACATCTAGTCAATATACTTTCAAAAGTCAACATTTATAAAGATTTGGTCAAATTTTCATTTATCACCCTTTATGAGACTAACGCGTCTCAAAACAAGTCCAAACTAGTTTTAATTATATATATATCGTATCGTTAAGTAAAATATTTATAGTGGATCGAAAAATATTTCAAAACTCATTTTTGTCACCCGACATGTCTATTGGGCCGAAAATCATTAAATGAGCCCAATAGTCCAAAACTAATTAGCCTTTTTAAGTTACGGTATATATATCGTTAGTTTGCTAAAAATTAATTTAACACATTCGTTACCACGTTTGGTCAAAAAGTCAACTGTGACCGAGTTGGGTTGGGCTCGGCCCAACTGTCACCGAAACCTCACAAGCCCAAAAGTATTAGTTTAAGTCCAAACTTCTTATTAGTAATATTAATTACGTAACGAATTTTAATTAAACCAATTAAGCACTTATAATTAAGCCATTAAGCTAAAAAGTCAACCATGACCAAAATTTAATGGGTTCGACCCATATAACACCATACGACCCAAAACCATATTTTTATAAGCTAAACACAATTAGTTATGGCTTATTCAATAAGCTATTCAAAATACACTTTTAAGCATTAATTCCACCATTTTACCACTTGAGCCAAAATTTTATGTTTTTCAAAACCCCAATGGTTTTGTATTTTTTTATTTTAGCCGATCCATATATATAACCATAAAAATGTATATATTGTCTTAAACTCGCGTAATTAACACTAATCACATTTGTATCATCAATCTAGTACCATATACATCAAGATTTACCATACAAGCAATAAATACTCTAATTTGTACAAAAACTTCAAAAATGTCGAGCACTATATAAATAAATACCAAGCCCTAGCTTTTTCATTTTAACAAAACTAGCATGGTACCCGCGCGTTGCGGCGGCGGGTACCCTGAAATAATATTTTCCGGTGAATCATGTATTTTAGTTTATTATGTTCTTTTTAATAATAAATTTACGGATATCAAGAATTTCATGTGACGTATTTCAACTCCTTAACTAAGAAATTTATGTCGTCTTTTTGGGTCTTTTTTAAAGTCATTCGTATAACATGAGCCCGTTTGGCCAGTGCCCGTTTAGCCCGTGCCCGTTTGGCCCGTGTCCGTTCGGGTTCTAGCCCGTTTGGCCAGTGCCCATTTAGCCCGTGCCCGTTTGACCCGTGTCCGTTCGGGTTCTAGCCCGTTTGGCCCGTGCCTGTTCGGGCTCTAGCCCGTTTGGCCCGTTGCCCGTTCGTGCTTGAATATTTGTATAATGTGCTTTATTATTTGTATTAGTAACATTTAATGCAGGAATTGTGTTTAAGTTGGTTGTACAATATGCTTGATAATTTGTATTTCTTATGTAAGGGGTGTTTTAATAACTAAATTAATTGTATTTATTGACCAATTAATTAATTGACTACATTAAATATCTTGACCAAATTAATAGTGTTTTGTATTTTGTACATTAAGCTTTAAGACTTGTAAGTCTTAAAATTAAGATTGATGAGAAAGATCATTAATAGTGCTTTGTGTATTGTACAATAAGCATTATAACTTGTAAGTCTTAATTTTAAGACCAAGAGGAGAAAGATTCATTTGTGCATTATATGTAGTATAGATATACACATTTAACACTTGGTAATATCATTAAACGTCAAATGAACATGAAATCAACAAGATTAGAAAAGTTTTGATGTTTCCTTACAATGCTTGTGTTTTAACGAGGCTAGGAGGAACCAAGAACAACCCAAATTTCACCAAATTTACTCAAAACACGTTCTAATTAACCCGAAACTCTTGAATATACACCCCGATTATCTTGAACTTCAAAGAAATTTTGTGGATCTTGGAATTTATGTGTGTGCCATGAGTTTTTGATGAAAAATGATCTAGGAATGTAGGTGAGAGCAAAATGGATAATTGTATTTAGAGTGTGTATCATTTAGGGTAATACATTATATTTATAAGTAATAATACTAGTTAGTGCTTAGTTTTTGTCCCATAGTGTGGAAGTGTTATTTGGCCGGCTAGAGGACAAGAAGAAGGAGGAGGAAAATATTTTTACTCCTCGTTGGTGTATCGTGTGTCGGTTTGAGCTTAAACGTTACCGTAAAGTCCCGGTTTGATGTTTTTGGACACGTATACGTAAAATAAAGTTTTTATCCACGTTTTTGTCAGAAATGCAATAAAATATTATTACTGACTCAAAAATATATTTATTTGACTGCTACCATATATAATGTACTGTCGGTACGCGTGTGCAGTTGCTTTTCAGTAAAATGTGAGAAAACTCTTAGTTAATTACGAAACTTGTCAGTAACTATCAGGAATGAAATAATTTATGTTTACTGAAAAAAATGAACTTTTTCTGCAGTGACTGTAAGCTACAGTATGCGGGACAGCTCCCAAAAATGCTCAAAAATACTCAGAAACATGCAAACGCGCATAAAAATGCTCATCTTATAAATAATAAATAACCATTTATCATTAATTAACAACGTGAAAATTACCATTTGTCACAAATGGCCAACACATAAAACAATCATTTATAGACAAATGATTATAACTAGTTGTATAAAAATCACCTTTTTGACCTATGAGATAATCAACACCTAATCAAACTTGATAAACAAATGTCAAAAAAACTCAAGCATAAATTGTTCATAAACATAACATGAAATTTGTCAAAACCATAATTAAAACCAAGCAATCCTCATAACACAAATATCATCGAAACAATTGTAAAATAAACTAGCCATTCATGGCAAACAAAGTCACAATCTCAGAAAGTTTGAAGTTAGTAAACATAATTAAAAGGTCTAAAAACCACTTTAAGTGGCCACGCCAACCTCCTGAAAAGGGAGGGCTTTACCTGGTTTGAGTCTGTGTGGCGGTGGGTTCAAACCCCGTAGATTAGTCGCCAAAAGGTCGAAAATCACAGTTACCAGAAGAAAAAAAAAATAATAAATATATATATATATATATATATATATATATATATATATATATATATATATATATATATATATATATATATATATATATATATATATATATATATATATATATATAGAGTAGGGTTATTTTCAGAACCAAAAAAAGGTACAGAACTGTGAGAACCGATCCTAGCTATCTATTATTTAATCAATGGTTATAGATGATGGTGACATGATTGTAATTAAATAAAAAATCAATGAATGTTTTATAAAGGGTTTAGGGGTATTATTGGTATTTTTTATAATCATTTCAAAACCGTTCCCATATAATACGTGATCAATCAATATCAGTTATATTTTCAACTCAATCAATATCATCTAAAAAACCCTAGCCGCTCTTCCTTATCCCCACATCACTGCACTTCCCTCTCTCTCTCTCCACTCTACTTATCGCCATCTTCCCACCCCTATTCATCATCAGATTTTATTCGGGCAACACCACCACCGCCACCATCAACAAAAAGATGCAAGGTAGATCAAAGTCAAGGGATCGAAACGCCTTGCCACGCCACCTGGTTCGGGTAACACCACCACCGCCACCATCATCCATCTAACTCTCTCTCTCTCTCTCTCTCTCTCTCGTTTGTTTTATGGTATGTCAAACCGTTTAGCCCTCGTTTGTATATTTTCTTTTCGTTCTAAATCAATTGTAAACAAAGATTAAAGATAGTGTTTGTTTCAGTTATGTTCACGGGTCGGGTATTGTCCTGGTACACAACCCAAGATTAAAGATGTTTGGTTGTTGTCCTAGTACACCAAACAGCAACCCAAGAGGGTGCGGTTGGTTTTGTTTGCGTGCCACAACCCACCGCAATGACACAGATAGGGTGCGTTAGGCTTTGTTTATTTTGACCCATTAGAGGTGATTTGGTTTGGTTATTCTCGGTTTAAAAAGAGACGACCCAATTGGTGTTTTTCTCGGGCCTGTTTAGCCTCGGTTAGCCACAAATCCGCAAGGGTGTGTTGGTTGTTGCTGTTGTCGACTTAACAAAACACCCAAGGGGGTGTTGAGTTTGATTTTACCTCGGTCAAAACACAAACTCGCAAGGGGTGTATGCTCGAGCTTATTTGTCTCATCTTAAAAGCTTATGGCTTAGTTTCAATACTTGTGTTGATTGTAGCCTTTTTTATGATTTTATACAACTCTTACGCGATGTTATCTTAGAGCTCAGTTTATGATTTTGGAACCAAAACTAAGATTGGCGTGTATCCCTTGATAACTTCAGAATGGTAGAATGCTTATATTTAACTCGTTTGTGCATATATGTTTATGTCCGTATGAACACTACATCTATCTTATTTATTAAATGGGAAAAAAGTTGTTTTAAGTAATGGTGCATGCGTGTTTTGAAGAATGGTGCATATGTGTTTATGACGGGTTAAAAATCTATTAAAAAGGTGCATATGTGTTTTATGGCTGAAAAGTGTGTGCATATGTGTTTTTATAGTTTCGGAGTTTAAATGTATTGAAAGTGCATATATGTTTTTAGTTATGATATAAGGATGTTTTATGTTTAGTTCTAATTTGGATCACTTTTTTATTGTGTTTTTTTATATATATTGATTTCTTTGGATCACCTTTTTTAATGTGTTTTTTTATTGTGTCAATCAAACCTGATGATATTTGTTTAGTTCTATTTTAAGTGTGCACTTGTGTTTTGTGGTTACAGGTACGAGTATGATGAGCAATATGAAGAGTGCACATGTGTTTTGTACATACTATCTAGCGATAAGATAGTTAAGCTAAAGATTTAAAGATTAAAGACACAAGTGCAGCCGCAGATACAAGTGCACATATACATACAAAGAAATACAAAGTGTCCAACGAGGGAAAATACATGTGCATATATGACAACATTTTTGCTTTTAGAAATTTGTATTTGAAGTGTATTATTCACATGATTTTAAATTTTGTATATAATGTTTTTGTTTTAAATTGTAAACAATACATGTAAAATACTTTGTTTGCCATTCCATGCACTACAAACACACGTAAATTTACATTATCTAAAAAAACACATATGCACCTTACCAAATACACGTAAATTGAACACTACAAATATACGTAAACATACATTATATTAAAAAACACATATGCACCTTACTTTTGAAATCATACATACTGAAAATAAAAATTATTTAAAAAAAAAAAAAAAATCCTAAAATTTAGGAACTAAAAAACATTTTTTTATTAAAAAAAAGCAAAAAGAAATTAAAAAATGTAATTTTACTATTATGCCCTTTTGAATTAAATAATAAAAACAAATATTCAAAAAAATCTGGTTGGTTGATGCTTGTTCTCGCAGTTCTGTACCTTTTTTTGGTTCTGAAAATAACCCTTCCCTATATATATATATATATATATATATATATATATATATATTACAAATGTTGAGCGTGATGTTGCCTCAACGATTGGTGATGATATCTCGATGGTAGGACCTTGAAATTTATGCTTCCATTCCTTCAATTGCTCTTGGACTTCTCCTGCGTTTTTGGTGAATGGTTTAGTAGTAGTAGGTGCGAGGTGTTCTCTCAAATGTGATTGTGAAATAACAAGCCAAATGGGCCTATTTATACTTGAACCAAGGCCTTGGGGTATTAAATGACCAATCTTGGGGGCTAAGAGTCATAAAAGTGCAGGGAATGTGTAACACCCCCAAAATTTACAACGGTCGTAGAAGTATACAAAACTTTGAGGGTGCTACGGGTTGCAGGTGCAACAATTGGAAATCAAAACACAAGGTAACAAAGAACGGGATACATACTCCATTTTTTGTTAAAATCACCAAATTAGTTTTACAAAGAATAAGTCATAGTTTAGGTAGAAAATTAGGCCCATTAAACATTGTGGTCCCACATAAAAACAAGTCTCAAATAACAATTTGCCAATCGGACAGAAAAAGAAAGCTCCATGACCCTTTTTGCCTTGCCATACCAAATCAAATCACACACCTGAGAAAAACATGCTAAAAAGTCAGCAAAAAGCTGGTGAGTTCATAGGTTTAAATAAAGTCATCAAATAATTACAGTAGTTTGGACCAGCATGATCATTATAACACATATAATGTCATACAAAAGTATCTATCGCGCTAGCACTAAGTTCATGCAACCGAAGCTCGACAGTCCAGTGTGCTAATCTCTAACACATAAATAATAGTCAAGGGGCCCTAAGGGATGGTGAGGTGTAATTCTACTATTGTCCTAAAAGTATGGTAACGAGGGGTCGGGAATCATCTAACGGCCTAAGGTAGGAATTAAACCTTGTTGTGATTTGTGTGTGTGTGTGTGTATATATATATATATAATATATATATATAGTATTTATTTGGTTTGCCTAAGTTGGTTTTAAAAATATGACTTAATATATATGAAGTTTATCACTTAATGGTTTATATTTGTTGACTTATGTAATTTAACTAGTCTCCTTATTATGATTCATTTACACAACATTTGTTTAAAGTTTTATGTTTCGACTAATCTATTCAAGTTAAATGATATATACTTTAGTGACGTTCACTTTTAATTTACTTGGTGACGAATATAAGTGCTTGCGTATTTTTATATATCTCGACATGTGTTATGGTTTACAACTACCGTGAAACTTATTTTGACATACATACCTTTACTACTCAATTTAATCTAGTTTATATATATATATATATATATATATATATATATATATATATATATATATATATATATATATATATATATATATATATATATATATATACTACTCAATTTAATCTAGTTTATATATATATATATATATATATATATATCCCTATTTTCCAAAATGTAAGTAAAGTTAATTGTCTGACAGTGTATATATATATTATATATTTAGTCTAGTCGTTTAATTGTTTGCATCGTGTTTATTATTTCTGCTATTCAAGCTTTTAAGTTCATATATGTTAACGTAAATGATGTTACGCTTTTGTTTTTGGCTATAATTGTTTTTACATAATTATAAGTTGAATATATATATATTTTTTTTATATCCAAATGTTTACATTCTTGACTATACAAGTTTTATGTAAATTAATAAGTTTTCATGTTTATTTTGTGTTTCGGCTATTACAAGTTTCAAAACGTTAGTTAATATACATTAGTTTGTAATCGGTTATTGATTCCTTTTAGTTGTTCTCGACAATGTTTATATAACTGTCATTCGAATGATTATTAGCACTAATGGTACTAATGGTACTAATGGGTTGCGGCCCATGGGGTTCGAAGAGGGGGAAATACTAACTACTAGTGAACTGTTTTTAAAACAAATCCTGGTGGGCTGATGGGCTAAGCACAGGCCGTAATACAGGCCGGTTTATGTTTTATCAATTGGGATTTCGATGGGCTCTTAGTGGGTTTGTTTGCTGTATGTTTTAGGCCTAGTATTTGCACTATGGTGAAAACAGACTTGCGCCAAGTTACCATCTTGGCGAAGTCTTTCTGGGATCTCCATTTTGCGATTGTAATGAGCCACAATTCATGGCCTTGGTCTTACCTTGTGACCAGCCTTCGAATACTACTCGGCTCCAAGCTCTTGGTGTCTATGTGATGGTTATACGTTGGGCTATTGATCCATTTTGAGGTCGACATAGTGGAACTAAGGACCTCAAAACTTAGTTGTTCTCATGTCTCAACGTCTCTATTTTTTGTCCGTCCTAAGGGGTTACCTTTGCCCGAGTATTTCCAATCCTATATGGATTGCGTTGAGGGTGTTTTGATGCCATTGTGTTTCGGTTTGGGTTCCTATGTTAAGGTGACTCGTTTCATACCTTGAACCAAGATACAATCCACATGGTAAGACTAATGGTTGTTAACCAATTTGAACTAACTTAGTAACACTTAAGGTCTACTTATCCATGCTATTTCTGCCACGAATCTCCCACAAGTTCGAACCATGAACCTGTGGTTCCTAGGTTCTCGAATACGTCCTAGACATGGGTCTAATGGCTTACTCGATTCACAATGAACCCATTTCTCTTAGTGGGTTCGAACATAACACAATTATGACTACTCCAATCTTCCTTGTCACTTTAATGATAACACAACCATTACTAACTAACTCAACATATTTCTAATCCTGAGACTTTTTATTCGACATAACTACAATTCATTACTAAGTCTTCTCATCAAACTAATGGTGTTTCTAAGCATAATTTCGACAGAAACAATAATATCATCACCCATCTTACTTATCCATTCGATTCTAAACTTTCTTACTTATAAACGATTTAAAAAGAATAATATCATAACTAGTGAATCTAAGATAAAAATTAACCTGACAAAGATTTCTTGGCGAATGAACACTAGGATGAACCCTCCAATCCGAGACCCAACTGCTCCAATATTCAACCAACCCTAACCTCCAATCGAATCACAACTCAACCCTTCTCCTGAGAACTTCTCGGATTTTCGGTGTATTTTGATGATTGTGTGATTCGAATCCCTTCTTGGAGGCGCGGATTTAAGGAGTGTATTGGAGAGTAATTCCATATTGTCTTTCGGATTTGGGGTGAATAATCCTACCCTTTTGGTGTGATATCTCTATATCGATGGTTCCTTACCTTATGTTGGCTCGTGATCTATGAAGAAGACAAGGGTTTTAAGTCAAAGGAATTTAATGGTTCCGGGTTTGAGAGGGTGATGATTCGGTTCTTATGGGGAAGATAATGGAGGCGACAAAATGAAAAGGATAGGGTAGCAGGTTTATTGTTTTGTGTGTTAGTGGAGCGGAGTATTTAATTTAAGTGTTTGAGTGGGTTTTAGTTAAGGTGTGATAATTTAATACCCGTGTTCCGTCAATCTGTCTCAAATTCAGATCCGTCCTGGAACCGTTACAATTATACGAGTTTATACTTTTAGAGTAGTTGTGTATTACTGGAATATTTTTCTGAGTTCTTAATTACTCACTAACATTTTCTAAATCTCAGATTTGTTCCTGGTTTGCGTGTGGTGTCAGTCTGTGTGAAACTGGGATAACCTCCCGTTTTCAATACAATAATCATGTGTAAATTTTTAATTTTGATAATTTCACTGTTCCTTGGTGAGATTTCCGGGTGACAATATGTGCAGGTCTGTTATCCGTTTTAACACATAACGGTCTAGTCAGGTGTCCTATTCACAAGGTGAATTATCAACAATATAAATATTAGGGAAATTTTACCAGTTGTCACATCCTCCCTGTCTTAGGAACGAAAACCGTCCTCGGTTTTCACTTAGGGTTACCTGTTGGGTGTGTAAAGAGGTGTGGGTATTTTCGTTTGATTTCATCCTCCCGTTCCCATGTGTACTCGGGACCTCTACGGGAGTTCCAACGGACTTTGACGATAGGGATTCGGCTCTGCTTTAACCGTTTGATCTCTCGGTCCATTATTTCAACGGGTTCTTCGACGAAATTCAATCTTTCATCAACTTGGATTTCTTCTAAAGGAATGGCGTGGTTTTCGTCGGAAAGACACTTCTTTAAATTGCTCACATGGAACACGTTGTGTACGGAACTGAGTTCCTGAGGTAACTTAAGTCGGTAAGCTACTGGTCCTATTCTCGTGAGAATTTTGAAAGGGCCTATATATAGAGGGTTTAGCTTTCCACGTTTCCCGAAATGGATCACGCCTTTCCATGGCGATACTTTTAGCATGACACGATCTCCAACTTGAAACTCAAGTGGTTTTGGTCTTTTGTCAGCATAGCTTTTCTGACGATCTTGGGCCGCTTGCATTCGGCTCTTGATCTGCACGATCTTTTCTGTAGTCTCTTGTACTAACTCTGGACCGGTGAGTTGGCTCTCTCCAACTTCAGCCCAGCAGATCGGGGATCTGCATTTTTTGCCGTATAGTGCCTCATATGGTGCAGCTTTAATGCTGGTGTGATAACTATTATTGTAAGAAAATTCGGCTAACGGTAGGTGTCTATCCCAACTGTTACCGAAGTCTATCACACATGCTCTCTGCATATCTTCTAGGGTTTGGATGGTTCTCTCACTTTGACCATCTGTTTGTGGATGATATGCTGTGCTCATATCTAGGTCGGTTCCTAAAGCATCTTGCAGAGATTTCCAAAAATTCGACATAAAACGACTATCTCGGTCAGATATGATTGAAAGTGGAACTCCGTGTCTAGCAACTATTTCTTTCACATACAGCTGTGCAAGCTTGTCCATACTGGCGTTTTCCTTAATTGGTAGAAAGTGAGCGGATTTGGTAAGGCAGTCGACGATCACCCAAATTGTGTCATAACTATTGGTCCCTTTACACGCTTAGAGTTAACTAGAAAGTTAATCTATTTGTTTTTATGACTAATACAATGTTTATGATTAATTCTAACAGTTATAAAACGTGAATTTAAAAACTCAAGGTAATTTTCAACGTTTAAATTCTTATTAGAAATGAATCAAAGAATCTATACCCAAGTGTTTTGCGGAACAAACACTTGGGATTGAATAGACAAGGTATGGTGGTGTCTCCTATCTAAACTCAAGTTTTGCTTGAGTGGTAACAATGCGACCTCACTGAGCTATCTCAGGGATGCGTTACTCTTTGTAGGAGAGAAGTTGTTTTGCAAAAGTCTAAGCTTTAATTGTACAAAACACACTCAACTTCTCTCCTTCTCAATCTATTTATACACAAGTAATCTGAATAAAAGTAACTAAAATATTACAAGCTGTTGAGCAAGCGTGTCTGACAATTACAACAGTAATTGTCATTTCCATGAACCAATAGAAATGGCCTATTAAGTCTTTAGGAGTGGTTGGTCTGACACTCCAAGACTTTAAGCCGTCTTAGGAAGGATTTCTTCCTGACAAGATAAGATTTGATCTTATCTTAAATCCTTCCTAGATATTTCTGCCTTTCTTCTCAGGCACTTAGTTCTTCAGGACACGCTTCTCAGTTATCATTCATAATTACTTCATTGTTGTTGAGGAGACTAGGGTTCAGTGAGTTCTTGTCCAACACTCACTGAACCATCATCTTCTTCTTTGGCTTAAGTGCTACTTCAGGGAGTACCGCCTTCCTGCGTAGTGAATCCTTCTACTTGAATTCGCCTTAAGCATCCTGAAGATGACTCACTGAGAGGCTGTTCTCTCAGTGACTTGAATTGTTCTCGGTTTAAGTTAACACTTAGTTAATTTGTGTCCAAATCATGTTTGAAGCATTCTTGGGTTTTTCATGACCCAACAATCTCCCCCTATTTGGATATAAATTATTCCTAAGTGTTTTGATCAGTTATGAGTGAGCTAATGACTTCTACTCATACTGAATGTACTAGAATGTAAATAAGGACACTGAAATAATAAAAACATCATCTTATTGATATCATTACAAGTCCTAACAAGCTAAGTACAAAAAGGGATAGTGGGGGTATTCAGGCAGATCTATCAGTTCAACTTAATACCAAGGGCTTCAAGCTTGGGCTTCTTTGACTGCAGCTCTTGTTGGTCAGGATGCTCATTGATTTTCCTTTTCAGATCTTGACAAAACTTCACATTTTCAGGACTCTTGAGTGGAGAGGCCATCATTAGAAAACCAAGCATAGCTTTGATCCCTGACAAATCGATGTCACTCCACCTTTGGAAGGCTTTGTCTCCGAACTCATCAATGAAGAACAAACCTCTTTCAGGTTGTTCAATGACCATATTGTTCCTGAAAGGAACACCTTCAGGGAGAGCCCTATTGCAGTCAAGACCAGGAATCTTGATCTCAGGCTCAGCTTCTATCTTCTTTCTTTTTCTTGAAGAAGACTGAGAGGGAGCTGGTTGTGCTGAATCAGGAAGAAGAGATGGAGTGCCAAGTTCCTGAGGTGCAGCTGCCAATCTTTCGTACCTCAGACTCAAGGACTTCAACAGGCTAGGGACCACAACATTTGATTTCTTTGCTATTAATGGACCCAACTCATCCAATTCCGTGATCCCAAAGTCAGCGAATCTGAAGGGGGTATGAACATCAAAGTTTCTCATGTCAGCCCCTCTGTAGACAGTTACACTGGCAGGATTGGTGTTTCGATGAATATGAACATCAGTGATTGGTTCTGGCTTCAACCTGTTTGTCATATACCACTGATATTTCTTAATCCTGTTCTGCCTGATCTCTTCAGCCCTTTTATTCCTTTCCTCCCTTTTCTTCCTGAGATTGATCATCTCCTCAGTCTGAGCTTTTACAAAGGTCATACCACCCTTTCTTCCTGAGAGATCCTTAGCCTCAAGACCAATCTTCTCAGCCTCTTCATGAACAACCTTAATAATAGCAGGCTTGCTCACCTTTTCTTCCTCCTTTAACTTCTTGTTTGCTTCCTCTTCCTCTAGGTAAGCACTGAGTTCATCAGCTGAGAAGTGGTGAAGAACTCCATCAATGTCATACGGGATCCTGGGTGGTGATTCAGGATCCTTTGCTACCGTGATTGGTGCAGGTTGAGGCTCAGGTTCAGTGAGGATGCCTTTGCCTTTATCTTGATGGGTGGTAGAAGCTTCAGGAATCTCCCCCTCAGTGTGAGAAGGAGGAGAAGGAGGTTGTTGGCTTGTTGAAACTTCAGGGACTCCAGTGTCTTTCTCCCCCTCAACTGTTGCTTGAGCCATGGTGATAGCAAGAGTTGGAGTCACTGGAGCAGCAGGACCCTTGAAAGCCTGATAGATCTCAGTCATCATAGATTTGATGTCCGAGGTGTCTTGCTGAAGAGTTGAGATTTTATCCGCAAGGGATGCCTGAGAAGCTTCGATGCCTGACATCCTTGACCCAAGAGACCATGCCAAGGATGTTGAAGATTGTGCCCAAGTACCCAGATGTTTTTCCTGAAGACCTAAAGAAGTCCTGATTGAGTCCAATGAAGAGTTAACACCCTGAATATTAGAATCCTTCAGTAAGCTGAGAAGATCACTGAATTCAGCTGATTGCTTCTGGTAAGTCTCAGCAGCCTGAAGGACCTTCTTGTTGAGTTCCGGGTCATCCTTGACAGCTGTTTGAATAGTTCCAAGGCTTTTGGTGATGCCTTCAAGAGCAAGATTGGACTTTCTGAGATGAAGATCAATAGCTGTCAGGGAGTGATTGGTGTCAGAATGCATTTCGTTCACATCATCATGATAACTTTCAACATCTGCCTTGAGGTTGGCATAGTGAACAGCAGCCTCAGTGTGATGATCGAACATCTCTTCAGAGAGACCAGTGTAAAGAGCTCTATTGGTCTTGAGCAGGAACTTGACCAATTTTCTTTCAGTGAGGGGAAGAGAGTCATCATACTTCTTGAGGATGTCCCCAGTATCAGAAGAATCAGAAGATTGAGAACCTGACTCTTCACTTTGACGTGGAGATGACTGATGTGATTGTTCAGGTTGTTCGGGTTGTACATCAGTTTCCATATCCTCACCCGCCTCAAAAATTTCCTCTTCACTCTCTTCCCTGAGCTCTTCATCAGACTCAATAAAGGCCTGAAAGTCCCCCATAGACTCAATACCCAAAAATTCAATCGGCTCCTCTTTATAAAAAGACTCGCCTTTGGTTTGGTCAGGTCCTGACCCCGTTGTCATAATAACTGAGTGGGTTTGCTCAGCCTGACTAGTCATAATAACTGGGGTAACACCAGCCTGACTTTTGGGGGCAGTTCCTGAGAGAATCGGACCGCCTGAGGGGTTTATGGGTTCCGTATCAGCGGGTTGTTTCTTTCCCTTTGAGTCTTTGTCCCCCTTAGCACCTTCAACCACTGATGGGTGTTTTTTAGTGGTATCACTAGGTACTGATTGTGAAAGTTGGTGGACCCCCTTCCCATCAGGATTGTGCTGTCCTGTTGGGGATTTAGGGTCCTTTTCTCCCTGAGATCCTGAGGGTGATTGCTCAGGAACGTTAGCGGGATGTGATGTTTGTGGGTCCCCTTCTCAGTAAGGTAGTGCTGCCTTACCGAGGATTTAGAACCCTTTCCTCCCTTGGGAACTGATTGTTTTTTGACAGTTCCTTCATCGGGATGTGAGGGGGTGTGGGTCCTCTTCCCAGTAGGGTGGTGCTGCCCTACCGAGGATTTAGGACCCTTCCTCCCTTGGGCACTGATTGTGATTTATCAGTACCTTCATCGGGATGTGAGGGGGGAATGCTTCCTGTTCCCTCTGACTTGTGTATGTCAGTTGAACCATCTGGAATGGGTGTGCCCGAGGTCACTGAGGATGATTGCTCAGTGACCTCCGTTGGCCTTTGTTTTGAGGTCAAGAGGGTCTGGTGTCTCAGAGGTCTCGGCCTTTTTCAACCTCTTTTTAAGGTTTACTTGGTTTTGAGGATCAGTCTCAGTGGCGAGTGGCTTGGGTCTAACCACCTGGCTTGTAAAACCCAAAATTTCAAAACATGCAAAATGACCAAAATACCATTGTAACTTAAAATTTCAATTAAAACTTAAATAAAGCATCAAATAAATCCCAAACACTTGGAAAATAGCAACATATGAAATGTGATAATTTTTGCATGAACATTTTAATATTCCCGATGTCCTAAAAATACTTGTCACCTCATAAAATAATACATGGGCTGAATACTTTATATATATACATTTATATTTCTTGTTAAATAAATTAAAAATCAAATAAATAGAAGATTAACATTACAAATAAAAGGAAATATTGGAAAATCAGAAATTTATCTCCCCAAATCAATCTTGGGCTGAAAATCCATGCCCTCTCCTAAAATATATACACGGTTTCATCAATTATCCTTTTATATATCACAAAACTTAACCGATTCAAACCAAAACTCAAAATCGACCACCACCACTTTTCTGCACTTTCTTGGTATTTTTCCTGGATTCTTTGGAGTTAGAAGAAGGCTAGAAAAATAGGAGTTCGAAGTATTGAAGCTTGGTTCGTGTAGTTTTGATTCTTGTTCGCGTATAACTCTTGCCGAGATGTATAAATTATCCAGAACTCATTCGATCATCATAAAAGCTATCTGGTATTTTTATGACTCTCTTTACATCCTATATGATCTAAATAAAATGAATATAATGATCCATGTATGCTGCTAAGGCCGTTTGGAATTAATTGATTCATAAACCCTAAAAACGTATAAAAACTGGAATCGGTCCTATATGATTTTTGTGAACCTCAAACATATTTTTTGTGATCTGTAATATAACATATGTGATCTGTAAGAATTGGATTCGAGATTTATTGGAGCCTAGAACCTTGAATTCGTGATTTATTTTGTTATTGTTATAATCGGTTGAATTAAATAAAAAGGAAAACATTTGAATGGATTAGGGTTTTGATTTGTATTGATGAAAGTGATGAATTTAAGGTGTTTTAAGGTTAATCTAATGATTGGTCATGATTGGAAAAATTTAGGGTTAGAGTTTGTATTTTTATTTTAAAACCGATTAAAAGATATAAAAGTTTTGGATGTGTTTTGTAAATTTGTAAACTTGTGGGCTATTTTTGTAAGATACATTGGACCAGGGGTAAATCGAATAAAATGTAATATGGGGGTGCTATATGTAAAATTTGTAATTAAAAGGTTTAAATGGTAATTGTTTAAATTATGTAATTCGATTTGAAATTTAATAAAATAAAGGGACTTGTTTTGTAAATTATGTAAAGTGGAAGGTATTTCGTATATAAATATTAATGTAAGGGGTATAATGTGTAATTTTGGTTAATTGAAGGCTTAATGTGTAAATATGGATATTATAAGGATTAAATTGTATTTAATTAATTATAAGGTTTAATTTGTAATTAAATAGATTAAAGGGTTAAACTTGTAAAATTGTTAACATTAAAGGATTGGAATTTGTATTTATGACAAACTTATGGATTAAAATGAATAACTTGTAATAATTTCACTTTAGACCTTGATCTTTGGCATATTTGCATTTAAAACCCTAAAATATAGAAAGTTGTCATATTTAACCCTAAACTATCATGACTTGCTAAAATGAACCCTATTTCCATAATGACACTTAATAAATGACTTAACCTAATTATTTCATGGAATTTGTCTACTTATGGAAATTTGCTATTTTTGGAAGCTTGCTAAATAAGGAAACTTTCTAAAAATGGAAACCTGCTAATCTTGGAAAGTTACTAAAAATAGAAAGCCGACTAAAATGAGAAATCTGATTTAAATAAGATATTAATAATAAGACGACCATGTATTCGTGTAGATTCGCTGAAGATGGAGTTGTTTCCGATCTTTATATTTCTAGATGTGTTTCACTTGCGGTATAAGGTACAGATATTCTACCCTTTCTCAGTAAGGGTGTCCTCCTCATGACTTTTGATCTTGATTCACTATAGGGTTCCCTAAGCCATTGCTATGTTCCCTTATACTTTGATTCGTTCTTCATGTTTCGCTTATATCTGTCTATATTGGTTTGATTATGATCTGAGCCTTTTTATTTGGGGCTTTCTTATTTAATCTATGCCTTTGCTATGTTTCCCTTGATTTGTGAACCTTGATAATGGAACCTTGCCATGTTCCCTTGATACTTGATATGACTCGTTCGTCACCCTGTAACATGAATATTTGAATCACTTGATACTTTGAAGGTTCATTTGATTTTGGTAACTGGATGTGAAAACCTTTCTTAATTATATATGAAAATGTTTGAGAAAAGCTATTTTAAAAAGATGCGATACTACTTTTAAATGAAAGTTATTTAAAGTTTTTAAGAAAACTATTTTTAAGGCTATCTTTATGAAAACCATTTTGAAAGACCATTTTTATGAAAACTATTTTGTAAGATCATTTTTATGAAAACCATTATTGAAAGATTGCTTTAAATGGACTTTTAAATAGAAATCTTTTTAAATGAACTGTTGCTATGAAACTTTGATTATAAACCTTTGATATGACCCACTTGATTTGAACCCTTTGCTACGACCCTTTTGATATGAACCATTAGATATGAACCATTAGATATGAACCATTTGATATGAACCATTTGATATGAATCTTATGATATAATTGAAATGGAAATTTGGCTTGAACCACTTGATATGAAATTTGAATTTGGATACTTGGACATTTGATACTTGACCCTTGACCCACCGTTTGAGACTACGAGCCACCATTTGTATACTAGGCATGAGGGTTTCATGTCCATGTCATTGATGCACCGATGGCATGACTCTAGGGCAGGAGAGTGATGACCTGTCCCGTCCCTGACTTGATTTGATTTGTTACGTAAAGGCAGACTTTGGCCACCTGGGGCGTATGGATGCATCCTAGATTTGTTATTTGTTTCGAGGGATTTATCATTATATTATTTGTTATACTTGGTGACTGATGGGTGTGTGCGATACACGTCTTTCACATCTTGGGAGCTAGCTACTCCACCCTTTGGAGGTATCCCCTCATATTGCGTTTGGTACCGAGGTCACCCCTCCGTACACCTATTTGATTTGATATTTGATTTGATTTGGGCTCGTAGTGGATTTCTGTTTACTTTACCTTATAACCTTGTACTTAGTATTCCGAGGTCACCCCTCCGAATACATACTTGACTTGATACTTGACTTGATACATGACTTGACTTGATATGACTTGGGCTCGGGTTGGGATTACTGTTTCCCTTTACTCTTATCTATTGTAACTGTTTCTTAATTCCTGATATCTCTGCATAACCTTTATATTCTTTCCTAACTCTTGTGATACCTTGCATTGTTTCACTTACTTCACTATTCCATCATTACTGCTTTGTTATCGTTATATCTGTTCACTGAGCTTTCGTAGCTCAGCCGCATTTCTTTTCCTGCGGCAGGTTTAGTTGGAAGCTGGGTATGAGTGGAGAGTACCTTGGACTTAGAAGACCTTATTAGCTATTTTGGATTAGAGATGACTAGAAGAGCTTATACTCGGACTTAGTGATTATTGTATTTTCTCATTGTAACCTTGTAGTTTCAGATTTTCCATTGTAACCATTGAACTTCTATTGTATTATTTATGTCATATGCTTGTATTTGCTTTGATATGTCACCATAACGTGGCACCTCTACCCTTATTGGGTTGGGGTGTTACATGGCTGGACTGACCCTTCTTTGTCTTCTTCACCTTTTTGGTCGGTGAAGGAACTGGTGAGACAACGTCGTTACCCTGAATGACTGATAGCATGTATTCAGTCAGGGCAATATGTGTAACCTCACTGATGCTACTAGTGAAGTTTGACTTGTGCAGCACGTCAGGCTTCGTACCTTCTGCATCAGGCCTCATATAGTCAGAACCAAGTAGGTCCTGAAGCACACAGGAAACAAATCTAGGGTAGGACATATGCCTTTGCCTATGTTTTCCTGAGAGCTTAGCAACAAGGTCTCGGAAGATTATTCCTCCGATGTCAATTTTTGTACCCTCAAGGAGACTGAACAACATCAATTGTTGTGATGAGTTCAATTGTTCCGTAGAGGATTTATTTCCACCCAGGACCTGAATGACAAATGTCATCAGTATCCTCCAAATAGGATGGAACCATGTTTTGACTACTGGAGCCTTCTCCAATAAGCCTCCCGCAGACGTTGTAGGACGTCTGGGGTCATGGGGTTCAAGAAAGATCAGTTCATTCTTTATGTCCTGATCTGTAGGGTTGGGTGCAAACGCTTCAGCAAAGTCAAGGCCTGTGGCTTTGATGAAGGTTGAGTAGTCAAAGGAGAGGGTTCTGCTCCCATTCATCACCGTGAAGGTGATGATTGACTCTTTGGTGTCTTTGGGGCTGGTAGCCACAGCTGTGCACCAGAATTCCCTCAAATAGTCATGGTAGATGACTGAGGGGGTGTGGGTGAAAGCCTTTGCAAGAAAACAATTACGAAGAAATTTCATAACGTTCTTGTAGGCTGGGTAGTTTTGTGGATAAGAGAAATTTCCTACCACATTGTTCTTTGTTAGGTCAACGTCCCCAGTGAGGAATTCCACATTAGGGGCGTATGCTATAGCTCTAGAAGAAGCCATTGTGGGTAAGTCTGGGTTTGACTAAGGTTTCTGGGTTTCTAAAGCTTAAGAATACACACACAATTTGTTTTTGAGAATTAAAATGGCAGAGTTTTGCTTAAGTTCTATAAAAACGTGTGTGTGTTTCTTTTGGTTGGGTTATTTATAGGGAAGTGGAGATGGGGGTGTTTTAGACATTTGAGCGATCTTAATTTATTCAAAAAGAATTATTGGAAATTGTTTTGAATAATATGTTTTGGGATCCGCATTTAATGCCAACACTCCACTTTCCTAGTTTGGCGCAACAGTCGAAGTGAATAGTTGAGCAGTTCTGCAAAAGTGCAATTTACAGAGATGAGTCATCACATATTTGTAATGTGATTGGAGAGGCATTTAATGCCAAGTGGGAATGTGGTGGCCCAGAGGTGGAAGCCAGAAAGGCAAAAAGAACAAATATTCTTGAATTAAATATTAGTTCAGTTACCAACCTCGGACATTTACTAACTAGATACTTAGAGCATTTAAGTCAGTATTTAATGTCTCTTTTCAGGGCCCTGAATGACTTTTCATTCAGTGACGGTTTTTCAGGGACTTGGGATTAGTCACTGATGATTCAGGAATATGGAATGATTCCTGAGCTACAAGGATTCAGGAACTTGGGTTTAGTTCCTGAGGTTGAGGATTCAGTGAGATGTTTTCACTGATGTACACATTGAGTCAGGGACCTGAGGTTTTAAGAATTTCACACTTCAGTTGGAAGGATTCAATCAGTGGACTGATTCTCTATATCCAACATTCCTAATTCAGCTTTCAACCTTGTGAAAGTTGGTTCATCCAAAGGTTTGGTGAAGATATCAGCTAACTGATATTCAGTAGGGATGAAGTGTAATTCAATGTCACCATTCATGACATGGTCCCTGATGAAATGATATATGATATCAATGTGTTTTGTTCTCTGATGAAGAACAGGGTTGTTGGATATTGCAATTGCACTTGTGTTATCACAAAAGATGGGTACCATCTTATACTGAATACCATAGTCACTGAGTTGACTTTTCATCCAGAGTACATTTGCACAACAACTAGCTGCTGCAACATATTCAGCCTCAGCTGAGGACAAGGCAACTGATTGTTGCTTCTTAGCACTCCAACAGACTAGTTTCCCACCAAGTATTTGGAAAGAGCCTGAGGTGCTTTTTCTGTCCATGTTGCATCCAGCATAGTCAGAGTCTGAGTATCCTTTGAGATCAAGTCCTGAGCACTTTGGATAGTATAATCCAAGGTTAGGAGTGCCTTTCAGGTACCTGAATATCCTTTTCACAGTAGTGATATGAGATTCTCTTGGGTCAGATTGATATCTGGCACATAGATATATTGAGAATTGGATATCAGGCCTTGATGCAAGTAGATACATCAGTGATCCTATCATTCCTCTAAAGAGAGTTTGATTTACTGGTTTACCAGTGAGATCAGGACCAAGGTTGTTTGGGGGGACCATGGGAGTTTTGACTGAGGCACAGTCACTGAGATCATACTTCTTCAGTAGATTCTTTACATACTTCTCTTGACTGATAGTGGTTCCTCTATCAGTCTGCTTGATTTGTAGACCAAGGAAGTATGTCAATTCTCCCATCATGCTCATTTCAAACTTCTTTGCCATAAGTTTTTCAAATTGTTTGCAAAGTTTGAAACTTGTTGAGCCAAAGATGATGTCATCAACATACACTTGTACTAGTATGACATCATTATTTGTCTTATAGATAAACAATGTGTTGTCTATCTTGCCTCTGACAAATTTGTTTTGGATTAAGAAGGCTGAGAGAGTCTCATACCATGCCCTGGGAGCTTGCTTCAGTCCATAAAGGGCTTTGTTAAGCTTACAGACATGATCAGGAGACTCATGGCTTTCAAATCCAGGAGGTTGCTGAACATAAACCTCTTCTTTCAGTGAACCATTTAAGAATGCACTTTTAACATCCATTTGGTACACCTTGAAGTTCATGTATGTAGCAAAAGCAAGGAAGATCCTGATGGCTTCCATCCTTGCTACTGGTGCAAATGTTTCTTCATAGTCAATGCCTTCTTGTTGATTATAGCCTTTGGCTACAAGTCTGGCTTTGTTTTTAATGACTATGCCATTTTCATCAGTTTTGTTTTTGAACACCCATTTCATGCCAATGACTGAGACATTCTCAGGACATTTGACCAAGGTCATTACCTTGTTTCTGTCAAATTGTTCCAGCTCATCATGCATGGCCTGAACCCAACTTGGATGTGTAAGTGCTTCTTTAACACTTTTGGGTTCAATTGTGGAAATGAAGTCCACAAATAGGCATTCATTGGCTGAGGATGCTCTTAGACTAGCAGCCATGCTCCTGGTGAGCATGCCTTCAGTAGGCTCTCCAATAATATTGACAAGTTCAATGTCCTGAGACCTAGTCCAACTTTCCTGAGGTCCTGGATACTGATTTGAACTTGTGGAGGCCTGATTGGGTAGAGGGGTTGGTTCTGGAGTAGACACATGATCATTGATTGGATCTTGAGTGTCTACCAGATCACCGAGATTGTTAGGTTCTTAAGTATTTTGAACTGACTGATTGATTTCATCAGTGTTCGCATGTGCCTCAACAAACTCAGTGATGGTTGGGTTAGGTAGGTTGTGAGGGATTATGTAATAGGAGAGGTTAGCATCATTTTGATACTGAGTAGAAGGGTTGTTTTCAGGAAGATATTCATCAGGAGGATATTGGTATGTGCTTAAACACATACCTTTTCTTGACCAAAACCGGACCCAAATAGACTAAAAACCCGACCAAAATGCCAAATATATTGTGTTTTTGTGTTTTTACATATGCAGGCACGGATATCGAAGAAAAGGACAATAATCAAGCAAAGACGGGGAAACCGAGCACGAGATATGGAAGTGTTATTTATAGCCGGAGCCGAGGAGGAAATTATGGTCAAAAAGTCAACCAGGGTCCTCCAATTATCAAAAGTTGTCAAGTTCAGCCCTCGGATTCACTTTGAAAAATTTACAATTTCAGTCCCTTGCAATCTAAAAATTACATACATGGTCCTTATAACCTTAAACCCTTAAAACTAATACCAACCGGATTTCACTTAACCTTACCCACTTATTAAACCCACAACCCACCTTATTATTAAACAAAGTCTATCCCACTCTTAGCCCAGCCCAGCTCACACCTCTATTACCCATACCCGACCTACCCATCTCACTAAACCCGGGTCAAACCATATAGGAAAAGTCAAAGAATAAAAAAACACACTCAACTCTCACAGCTAAAAAATCCCGCTCCCCAATTTCACCCCTTTCCCCCATTTTCACTATTCACCACAACCCTAAAACCTTTACCGTACAAATTCACAGCAATTAAGGGTATCTTGGTCAATCATTGGCCCTTCTAGAAGATATCTGAGGTGTCAGGATGGGCAGAAGCGCATGAATGGCTACGTGGCAGGCCATGATTGGTCCGAACACGTCATCCAACTTGATCCAATGGCTATGGATGGTGAAAGATGATCTAAGGGTGAATTTTGGCTGAGAGATCACGCGGATTGCCAACATGGCAGTGGAAGGCTTTGGCTATAAAAAGGGACCCTCAGCTCACGGATTCGGCTGTTAGGTTTTAGTTAAGCTTTTTAGGGTTTAGGAGTAGGATAGATGTAGAGTAGCTTATTTACTTCAGCTTATTGTATTTCTTTTTCAAGTTTCAAAATTTTTGTACTCAATACTCAGTTTTAATTAAAGTCAACTTTGGTCAACGTTCTTGTTCATCTGCTTATTTCTTAATTCTAGTGCTTATTTTCATTTTTCTAGTTTACTTACTCTTATTATGCTCTGTTGATGCTTTTCTGCTCATTAGTTTTAGGTTTAATAATAGTTTTGCTTAAAATGGTCAAATAGTTAACTTATAGTCAAGCTGCATATTTCTGCTTTATTAGTGCTTATTAGGATCTAAGTCTGCTTATTAAGGAGATTTATCAGTTGGATAAGTAGTAGTTTATCAGATTAAGGAGTTAATTTAGGAACCTATAGTGTAAAAGTGCAACATCAGATTTTAGGAGTATTTGAGATTGAATGATGCTGTGAGGTAATACTCATTCACTGTTCATGTGCATTAGTCTGAGTTTTGTCCGAGTTTATTGAGGATAGAATAAGCAGTATTCAGTAGACTTTTAAGCATATTGGACTGAGTTAAGGCTTTTGAGTCAAAAGGTGAAAATTTATAACCTGAATTTTCTTCATCAGCTTCTATGTTAGCTAAGCTTGTTTGATCCTAGTCTTTGGTGTTTTCAAGTTCAAAATGGTAGATAGAGTAGGCATTCACAAGTTGTTACCATAGGATATTGAGAGAATTAAGGACCAAATAAAAAGCTCAATCTGGTACATCAGACCAATGTGTGCAGTCCTGCACACATCTTGCTTATCTCAGCTGTTAACTTGAAGTGTATCTGCTTATTTAGTTGACTTAATTGCTTGATATTTAGTTTGATAATTGCTAGAAGCAGTGGCTTCATATTTCTGTTCTTAGATTTCACTGTGTGACTTATTGGATAGCTTATTTGTGGGTCTGAAATTTCCCCTTTAGGACTGCTCAGGGCTGCAATCCATTTTCGGTCCAAATGCTCTTTTTCTAGGCCTTATTTCAATAAGAAATTGTTGTTGGAATTTGGAATTTTTAGTGTTTTTGGGTAACCAGTAGTACTGAAATGCTTTTGCCCCCATAAGTTTCACCTTAACTGCTTATTTGAAGTGCTTATTGGGGATACAAAGTGGGGCTGTTAGAGCATTAATTTCTACTCCATTTGCTACTGTTAGGCTGCTTATTAAATTTTTGATTGTGCTTATTTCATCATTTCCAGTTGTTTTAAGTGTCCAGTAGTATGATTAATCAGTTTTGAGCTTTTGGTTATCTTTGGATCAGTTTCGCTTATTTTTGGCTTATTTCCTACTGCTTATTTACTCTCTTCTGCTTATTAGGCTTAGATCAGTTCCTGAAACTATTTTTCTTAGACTTAGAATTTAATTTTAGAATTACTCAGAAATTTTCAGATTTTTCCAAAGTGTTTTAATATTTTTTAAATCATTTAAATAGATTTAATTAGTTTTTAATTCATAAAAAAATTATTAAAAAGTCAAAAAAAAAAAAAAATTTTCTTTTTCCAAAAATTTTATTTTATCAGTTTTAATTTAGGAAAATTATTGTTATTTTTAGGTTTGAAATTTTAGAAAATCACTTTTTATTTACGTTTTAAAATTCGTCGCGTAACGTTTTTAAATTCCGGTTTTTAGTTTTAGATTCTCGTGCTTAGATTAATTGTACATATAGCTTTATTAGTAGTTTTTAATTGCTATTTCATTGTTTGTAGTGTAGAAATCACAATTCTCACTTATACACACTCATTCACTACACGAATCACATTCCGGGAACACAAATTCCATTCGATCTTCGTCGGGACAAACGACTCGGGTTAACACATATTTCCACGTGTGTTTTCCTTGAAAAATATATATATAATTGAACAAATCAGTTTTTGGCGCCGCTGCCGGGGAAGGTTGAAGTGAGTGTGTGATTCCGTTCGTCGAATCGTGTTTTGAAGACCCTTCTTCGGAAGTTATCGTTTTTATAAAAAATAAAAAATACAAAAAGAAAATAAATAAATAAAAAACACTTTTCCTAAAGTGTTTTCATCTTAATAAACATCCTCGGTCTTCCGTTGAAGGAGGGCGGTTGTAAACCATTCCGAATAAACAACAAAAGAGATCGTGAAGTTAAACGTTTCTTGGATTATTTCTTTACTACAACCTAATTACGGGGTTTAAGGAGGTCTTGACATTAAATTGCAGACCGAAGAGAGATCCATTCTTCTCTCCCGCCACGCTGCGCGTAGTTTTGAAAGAAACGAGTACGGTTGATTAACGATCACCAAAAAGATAATAAATCTAATTTTTTATTAAATATAAAAACCCAAAAATATTTTCATTTTCAATTTGATTTTTGTTTTTATGTTTGATTTTTTTTTTTACGAAAAACCAAAAAGAATCTCCGTTATCCTCTTCATGTTTGATTCTCTTCTTTTACCCTCTATACCGTTTGATTCTTGATCTTCTTACCCTCTAAAGTTTGATTCTTCTTCTCACACCCTCTTATGTTTAATTCTTATGGATCCTATTTGTTTTAAGTGTGGAGAACCCTTCTTCGGAGGGTTGTGTGTTTGGTGTACGTGCGAACAATGTGGTGGTGATATTCATGACGGAGTTTGTTGGAATTGTAATTCTAACACGTATGTTCAAAGGTCGTTCAACAATCTTTCAAACGTTCCCGATTACCCTCCACCGCCGCCTCCATTCACTTGTTTTAATTGTGGAAATCCCTCCGAAGAAGGAGTACCTTGTGGACAGTGTTTTTGTAATCAATGTGGATACACCAATTGTATGTGCTACGCCCCGAGTAATGAAACGTCTTACGCTTATGATACGAGCTTTGATAATTATCCTCAAAACGATTTTGATCTTCCCCCTCAAAATTTTTATGAACAAGAACCGTGTTTCAATAATGATTCATCAACTTTTGAATATTGTGAGGAAACGTTTGAGAATGTTTATTATGCGCCGAATCCGTCACAAAACTATGAAGAAAGCGGTGAAGACGAATCTTTGAAAGAAGAAAACGTAATCAATTCTTCGAGTGGCAATCCCACTCCGTCTTGTGAACCTTTAAATGATGAAAATTGTGCTATGGCATCTATCGACGACGATTTCTTTAAACTTAGGGCTTTTAAAATCAAAATTGAACAACTTTACGCCTTGTCAAAAATTTCGAAATGTCGTGTTGATTATGATGGACCATCGATTCCTACTCCCTCTCCGGTGAGGGAAATGGAACGAGAAACCGAGGTGACAAAGGACCCGGTACTTTCTACTAACAAAGGAAGTGCTAAATATGTCCAACCTACGGTTGTCCAAGAATCAATGGTTCCTCCTAAACCGTCAAGATTTGATCCGAGCCTTTCACGATTTACGGTTAAGAGTGTGTCAAGTTTACGTGCTGAGCTTAAAAGGAGAAATTTGCCTAATCAAGAACAAGAACCGGAGTCCATAACGGAAGTGGTGGAAATTCCTAGCTCTCAGAGCACACCACTTGTCCAACCTCCGGATTCTTCGAGATGTTCTTCGCGACTTGACAGTCATGTTGATTTTGTTGATTCTTTGAATAATAATTTTGTTGAGCCGAATTTTGAGAATCATGTTTTTAATGAACTTTCTTTTCCTCCCGTAGAACCCGAGGACTCTCTAAAAATGGGGGACGAGCATCTAAACACTATTCCGGCAACGGAATCGAACAAATTCGAAAAGTCTAGTGTTGAGAACCTCGTCCCAATCCAAAGTGAGTCCGGGGAAAATTCTAACGGTGATTGTGATTTTGTTGAAAATGATCGTTTTGATAATCTCGTTGATACGAATGATGAGCCGTGTGATGATATTCATGTTGAGAAGAAC
This sequence comes from Artemisia tridentata subsp. tridentata, assembly GCA_021014915.2. Classification (NCBI taxonomy): domain Eukaryota; kingdom Viridiplantae; phylum Streptophyta; class Magnoliopsida; order Asterales; family Asteraceae; genus Artemisia; species Artemisia tridentata. The sequence goes on along the minus strand of CP139509.1, from coordinate 114,412,897 downwards.
GATGATGAGATGTACTCCGATTCCGACAATGACGATTCGTTATCTTGTGGAGACATCGATTATGTTGATGAGGTACCTTCTGAGCTCGTCAGCTTAGAAGAAGAGGATGAAGAAGATAATGATAATGAAATCCAAGATGAAGCTCTTCGTGAAAAATTATTCCTTGTTAATCTTCTCATTTCTAAGATCGAGGCATTACATGATCCTCCGACTTCTTCTTCTCCTATCCCCGATATGGATAGTGATTTCTTACCCGAGCTTGAAATTTTTCGATTTGAAGAGACGAGTAGTGGCAATCCCACTATTCATGATATCTCTCTTCCGGATTATGAGCGTTTTGATTTTAAAATCGACTCTGAACTTAATAATCTTTCCGATAATCCGTCACGTGACTCTCTTTTAGAGGATGTCGATCTATTTCTTGCTACGGATGACTCAATACCACCGGGTATTGAGAATGACGAGAATGGTCTTATTGAAGATAATGATTTACTTTCTGATGCTGACTCCTTTCTCTTCGATTTACCATATTCTCGTCCACCCGCGAAACCACCGGATGTAGATTTTGAATCCAATACGGATGAGGATATTTTTGGAGTGGTGAAAGAGATTTCTGAACATGATGTTCCGGTGCTTGATATTTTACCCACCCAACCCACCCGTGATTCCAATTATGCTTATGCTTTCACCATCCGAGTGTTTCACCCTTTCTTTTCTTATCCCCTCATTTCTCCATCTTTCCACTCCTCTGGGAGTGAGGATACCGTCTTCGACCCCGGCATCTCCGTTCTTCGTGCCGGGTGTCCGTTCCTCTTGCTCCCCCATGGACAAATTAATTCGGGGTCGAGTCAAGCTCATGTGACTCGGTTACCAAAAACAAGCGCTTCGTGGGAGGCACCCCATGCTTATCATTCTATCTTCTTATCTCTTTTCTAATAAAGTGAGTGAGGAGGGCTTCCTCTTCCATATCTTGTGTTTCGTGTTTTCTGTGGTATGTCCAGGAATGCCCGATGATGAAGACTCTCGTGCTCGTAGTTTCCTTCTCTCACCTCGAGTTTCATCATTCGCTGCTCATCCGATATCCTTAATCTTATCGTTTTACATATATCTTTTGGCATAATTAATAAACGGCCTTAGATTTATGTAGGAGAACCCTTACCTTTAAGACATTGAGGACAATGTCTCGTTTTAGTCTGGGGGGGGGGGGGGGTAATCTTGCGATTTGATTTTTGCCTTGCATTTTTGCCGTTTTCTCATGCAACCCCGTTTTTCCTCCAAAAATTGAAAAAAATCCAAAAAATGAGAAAAAATTTAAAATTTTTTGCAAAAATATAATAAATTTTGACATTTTTGTTGACTTTCCACTGGAGAGAGTAGGAATAAAATTCTGACTTGACCGGGCATGTTGAGCCCTAGCTTGTTCCCTTAACCATTTATAATCCATAAGCTCGTGCTAGTCTTTTACACAAGGAGCTATAAAACGCGAATTCTTTTTAAGAATTTGCAAGTTCCCGTATTTGACTTTATATATGCATGGCTTGATTATAAGGCTAAGCATTCGCGGATCTTATTATTTAAGATTTTAAATTTGTGAAGAACGAGAAATGATAGAGTTGTTTATAAGTTAGATTGCTAAACGTGGAGTAGTTGGATCTCTTTAGAGCTCATCAAAGTTACTTGTGGCTTCTTGTTCCCATAAGCTTGTTTCACTCAAAAATAGTAATCTAGGAATAATTAAAGGTATTTTGGTTTTGGCGATAATTAGTTTTTATTTCTTCCTTAGAGAATTCTTGCTTATGAAAGTTGGGTACACATCAAGGTACTGCCAGTGTTACGGTGTAATAGACTATTCCATCTTGCCGGCTCACAACCGATGTTGGGATTGTTATAAAAGCCGTAGGACTTGGGGTTTGGCAACACAAATAATTAATGAATAATGAATAATAATAATAATAATCCAAAGCCATAAAAAGTTTTCTACATCTTGCCGGTTCGCAGCCGATGTTGTAGACTTCTAATAAAGGCAGAGGAAAAATTCCAAGGTCATAATAGACTATCACATCTTGCCGGTTCGCTGCCGATGTTGTGATTGTTATAAAGGGCTAAGGATTAAATACGTTAATGTGCTTAATAATGTTTAAAAATGCCAAACTTCGACTCCGGGGGTATCCTAATAAAGGCTTCCGTCTCTGGACTCGTAGATGAGTTGTTTCGGTCGCAAATAAAAGGGATATCCTCAAAATCGTGTTAAATCAGAGACCTTGATGTGGACCTCATTTTTGTATGCAACGGTTTTCGAGGGAAGTTTTGGAAACTACTTAGCATCTAAACTAGGTATCTTTATCGGACTAAAAATTATCGAAATGAGAATATGAAGAAACTCATTTCTCACCAAAAATAAAATAAATAGAGGAAAATAGGAATTTGGGAACAAAGATTTCACAATTAGCTTTTATGAGTAGTGTTGGCAATCTAACTTGTAAATGACAATGATTTCGTTTTTAAGCTTAGTTTGGGGATTTGTGAAAAATCGGGGACGACGAATTTCATCCGTATGGTCACTTCTTTATGAGTCGTGTTTCCTGCTCGAAGACCCTAAAAGTTATCGTGAGATAATGATTGTCGACAAAACCGTCACTAGATTATGAGAAAATACAAAAATAGAATAAAAGGAAAATCGGGGAGTTTTTAGAACTTAAGATTTCTTAATCTCTTTGGAAAATTTTGCTACTTCTCAAAGTTAGTAAAAAGAGATTGGAAATTTTCAGTTTCAAAAACGTGTTTTTATAACATTGCATGAGGACATTGCAATAGCTTAGTCTGGGGGAATTTGGTATGTGCTTAAACACATACCTTTTCTTGACCAAAACCGGACCCAAATAGACCAAAAACCCGACCAAAATGCCAAATATATTGTGTTTTTGTTTTTTACATATGCAGGCACGGATATCGAAGAAAAGGACAATAATCAAGCAAAGACGGGGAAACCGAGCACGAGATATGGAAGTGTTATTTATAGACGGAGCCGGGGAGGAAATTATGGTCAAAAAGTCAACCAGGGTCCTACAATTATCAAAAGTTGTCAAGTTCAGCCCTCGGATTCACTTTGAAAATTTTACAATTTCAGTCCCTTGCAATCTAAAAATTACATACATGGTCCTTATAACCTTAAACCCTTAAAACTAATACCAACCGGATTTCACTTAACCTTACCCACTTATTAAACCCACAACCCACCTTATTATTAAACAAAGCCTATCCCACTCTTAGCCCAGCCCAGCTCACACCTCTATTACCCATACCCGACCTACCCATCTCACTAAACCCGGGTCAAACCATATAGGAAAAGTCAAAGAATAAAAAAAACACACTCAACTCTCACAGCTAAAAAATCCCGCTCCCCAATTTCACCCCTTTCCCCCATTTTCACTATTCACCACAACCCTAAAACCTTTACCGTACAAATTCACAGCAATTAAGGGTATCTTGGTCAATCATTGGCCCTTCTAGAAGATATCTGAGGTGTCAGGATGGGCAGAAGCGCATGAATGGCTACGTAGCAGGCCATGATTGGTCCGAACACCTCATCCAACTTGATCCAATGGCTATGGATGGTGAAAGATGATCTAAGGGTGAATTTTGGCTGAGAGATCACGCGGATTGCCAACATGGCAGTGGAAGGCTTTGGCTATAAAAAGGGACCCTCAGCTCACGGATTCGGCTGTTAGGTTTTAGTTAAGCTTTTTAGGGTTTAGGAGTAGGATAGATGTAGAGTAGCTTATTTACTTCAGCTTATTGTATTTCTTTTTCAAGTTTCAAAATTATTGTACTCAATACTCAGTTTTAATTAAAGTCAACTTTGGTCAACATTCTTGTTCATCTGCTTATTTCTTAAGTCTAGTGCTTATTTTCATTTTTCTAGTTTACTTACTCTTATTATGCTCTGTTGATGCTTTTCTGCTCATTAGTTTTAGGTTTAATAATAGTTTTGCTTAAAATGGTCAAATAGTTAACTTATAGTCAAACTGCATATTTCTGCTTTATTAGTGCTTATTAGGATCTAAGTCTGCTTATTAAGGAGATTTATCAGTTGGATAAGTAGTAGTTTATCAGATTAAGGAGTTAATTTAGGAACCTATAGTGTAAAAGTGCAACATCAGATTTTAGGAGTATTTGAGATTGAATGATGCTGTGAGGTAATACTCATTCACTGTTCATGTGCATTAGTCTGAGTTTTGTCCGAGTTTATTGAGGATAGAATAAGAAGTATTCAGTAGACTTTTAAGCATATTGGACTGAGTTAAGGCTTTTGAGTCAAAAGGTGAAAATTTATAACCTGAATTTTCTTCATCAGCTTCTATGTTAGCTAAGCTTGTTTGATCCTAGTCTTTGGTGTTTTCAAGTTCAAAATGGTAGATAGAGTAGGCATTCACAAGTTGTTACCATAGGATATTGAGAGAATTAAGGACCAAATAAAAAGCTCAATCTGGTACATCAGACCAATGTGTGCAGTCCTGCACACATCTTGCTTATCTCAGCTGTTAACTTGAAGTGTATCTGCTTATTTAGTTGACTTAATTGCTTGATATTTAGTTTGATAATTGCTAGAAGCAGTGGCTTCATATTTCTGTTCTTAGATTTCACTGTGTGACTTATTGGATAGCTTATTTGTGGGTCTGAAATTTCCCCTTTAGGACTGCTCAGGGCTGCAATCCATTTTCGGTCCAAATGCTCTTTTTCTAGGCCTTATTTCAATAAGTAATTGTTGTTGGAATTTGGAATTTTTAGTGTTTTTGGGTAACCAGTAGTACTGAAATGCTTTTGCCCCCATAAGTTTCACCTTAACTGCTTATTTGAAGTGCTTATTGGGGATACAAAGTGGGGCTGTTAGAGCATTAATTTCTACTCCATTTGCTACTGTTAGGCTGCTTATTAACTTTTTGATTGTGCTTATTTCATCATTTCCAGTTGTTTTAAGTGTCCAGTAGTATGATTAATCAGTTTTGAGCTTTTGGTTATCTTTGGATCAGTTTCGCTTATTTTTGGCTTATTTCCTACTGCTTATTTACTCTCTTCTGCTTATTAGGCTTAGATCAGTTCCTGAAACTATTTTTCTTAGACTTAGAATTTAATTTTAGAATTACTCAGGAATTTTCAGATTTTTCCAAAGTGTTTTAATATTTTTTAAATCATTTAAATAGATTTAATTAGTTTTTAATTCATAAAAAAATTATTAAAAAGTCAAAAAAAAAAATATTTTTCTTTTTCCAAAAATTTTATTTTATCAGTTTTAATTTAGGAAAATTATTGTTATATTTTTAGGTTTGAAATTTTAGAAAATCACTTTTTATTTACGTTTTAAAATTCGTCGCGTAACGTTTTTAAATTCCGGTTTTTAGTTTTAGATTCTCGTGCTTAGATTAATTGTACATATAGCTTTATTAGTAGTTTTTAATTGCTATTTCATTGTTTGTAGTGTAGAAATCACAATTCTCACTTATACACACTCATTCACTACACGAATCACGTTCCGAGAACACAAATTCCATTCGATCTTCGTCGGGACAAACGACTCGGGTTAACACATATTTCCACGTGTGTTTTCCTTGAAAAATATATATATAATTGAACAAATCATCAGGAGGATATCTTGAAGAATTATCAATTCCTATCTCTTCTACTGAGGCAGTTGAGAACCTGATTGCATCAGTGCTCTCATCAAAGGTAACATGAAATGTTTCCTCAGTCTGCTGTCTCCTTGTGTTGAACACTCTGAAGGCTTTTGAGACCAGTGAGTATCCCAGGAAGTATCCATCATCAGCTTTTGCATCAAATCTCTCTAGGTGATCCTTGTGATTATGAATAAACACAGGACACCCAAAGACATGAAAGTAGCTGATGTCAGGGATTCTTCCTTTGAATAACTCATATGGGGTTTTCCCATGTCTCTTGACAATTATGGATCTGTTTTGTGTATAACAGGCAGTTTTGACTGCATCAGTCCAAAAATGGTTGGAAAGGACTGATCCACATAGCATTGTCCTAGCAGCTTCAATGAGTGTTCTATTTTTCCTTTCAGCAACACCATTTTGTTTAGGTGTGTATGGAGAGGAAAAGTTTTGGGAAATACCTTTCTCATCACAGAAACATTCAAGTTCATAATTTTTAAACTCAGTCCCATTGTCAGTTCTAATCTGTTTGACCTTAATGTCATTTTGATTTTCAATGTTCCTGACAAAGGACATGATTGTTTCAGCTGCCTGACTCTTTTTGATTAGGAAGAATACCCAAGTGTATCTAGAGTATTCATCCACTATGACCAGAGTATACTTCTCATGGTTAGTAGACCTAGGACTGATAGGTCCAAATAGATCCATATGGAGAAGATGTAGGCAGTTCCTGATGGAAAAGTTGGTTTTGGTTTTAAAGGATGCTCTGTGATGTTTACCTTTTTCACAAGCTGAGCATGGTTTATCCTTTGAAATCACAAGTGATGGTAAGCCAAGGACCTTGTTTTGTTTTACAAGATTGTTTATGTTTTTAAAGTTCAGGTGGGTGAGTCTCTTATGCCAAAGCCAGTTGAGTGTATCAGTGGCCTTAGCAAAGAGACAATTTCCATCCTGAGTTAGACTGGACATGTCTAATACATAAACATCTTGTCTTCTTGGTGCAATGAGGACAATTTCCTTATTTGCATTGAAGATGGTTCCTTGCTTATCATCAAACTGAACTATGTATTTTGCATCACATAGTTGACTGACACTGATCAGATTGTACTTAAGACCATTTACATAAGCTATCCTAGTAAAGACAATGCCATTGCAGTTTACTGAACCATAACCCTCAGTGAAACATGATGAATTATCTGCAAATATCACTTTGGGTCCTGGTTCTTCCACATATTTGTGCAGACACTCCTTAACACCAGTCATGCTCCTTGAACATCCACTGTCTAGATGCCAAATAGGATCCCTGGCATGCTTCTGCACAAATAGTAAACTGGGTCAGTTCTTTCTAGGACTCCATTTCATGGAGGGTTTGGTATTGTAGGTCTTTATGAAAGTATTAATTGATTCATGGTCAGTGGTTGAGTGGACTGAGCTACCACATGTTTTGCATTTAGTCGCAGGGGTAGCCTCAGTAGTCTGAGAGGATTGTTTATTCATTCCTCTTCTTGACTGAATGACCTTCTCTTTTTCTGAGGATTTCTTAGTGGAACTTCCACTAGATTCACAGTATTTGTCTTTTTGACAATCCTCAGGAAGATGGTCATTGAATCTACATAAAGGGCAAGGTGGAAAAGGCTTGGCCTTTTGCTTCTGTTTTTGCTTAGAATCAGAAGGGTAGTTCAGGCACCGAGCCTTAAGTCCTGAAAAGTTTGACATGACTGAGCATTGTTTATGATCAGAGGTCCTGTGATCTTCCTTTTTGCAAATCATGCATTAAAGGACTCTATAGCAATCATCAGTGAGATGATTTGTATAGTTGCATAGTTCACATCTTTTCAGGGGTTTTGTGGGTTTGGGTTTGGTCTTTGAGGAAGTTGGTTTTTGTTCCTTCTTGGATTGAGAAGGTTTCTTAGAAGATGCAATCTTCTCTTCCAGCTTCCTGACCATTTCAGTCAACTGATCAATTCTTGGATCAGGACTTTGGGTTGCTACTTCAGAAGGGACTGAAGTTGATGAGTCATCAGTATTTACTGAGACTTCAAGGGGTGGTCTTCTCAGGAGGATTCTACCTATTCATGATCTCTCTTTTGGAGAGTGTGGGGAGTAGACCAATGGTGGGAGGTCTGAGCTTGGTGCAGCACCCTGAAGGGTATTTAGTGGAGGGAGTGGAGGAGTTGATTCTGATTCAGGCTCACTGATTGGATCAGAAATACTGAGTTGGTCAAAGAGTCCAAGCATACCTTTCAGAGCCTGACTTTCAGGGAGCAAGATGTTTCCAGTCTCAAAGTTTGGCAACTTACTGACTGGGTTGTCCCTGACAATCCAGTCATTTGACTTGGGTTCCATCTCTTGCTCAAAGGATATGCCAGCTGGAACAAAGTTCATTTCACTGGGACTCTCACTGGAGGTTTCAGTGAGGTGGTCAATTCCTATAGTTATCTGAGGAATTAAGCCCACAGAATCAAAGACCTTAGGGTTCTTTTTGGTCCAGCTTTCAATGACAACTTTTTCTTTCTTAAGTTATGTTTGAAGGGCTTGGTTATGTTTCAAAATTTCAGTGTTCTAAATTTGTAGAGTAATGTATTCTAGTTTGGCTTGTTTCAATGCAAGCAGTTCATCTCTACATTTATTCAATTCTGACACAATATTGTTATATTTTGAAAATAGGTTAAGCCTTTGTTCCTCAACAAACTTTAGATCAACACAAATATAACTCATGTAAGACTGCCAATCAGAATCATCATCCATAGAAAGTAAAGTATTTACCTTCTTCATGGTGATGTTGACCCACTCTCCATTTCTAGCATGACTTTTTCCCACAGCCACCTGATCCTCTTCAGAAAGTGCCATCAGTGCACTAACTCTTATTTCCTCATCCGAGGAAGCCTCTTCTTCATCCCAATCATATGCTTCAGCTACTAAAACCTTGTTCTTTGTCTGAATAGGTTTAGATGTTTGAGCATTCTGAGACAGTATGGGGTTAGTTTCAAGAAGTGCAAGTTTAGCTTTGATTTTCCTATATTTTGTTTCAAAATCCTTTTGACCCTTGTTTTGAAATTGTTGGGTGGACTGAAACATTTTAGGTTGAAACTTGCTAGTTCCTGAGAATTTGTAAGAGGGTTCTGAGATTGTTTTAGAATAACAGTCCTTAGCAAAATGACCCTTTTTACCACATTTAAAGCATTCGGTGGTCTCATTTGCTTTTGGTTTTGTAAAGTTGGACTGATTTCTTTTGATGAAACGTCTAGAACTAGCAAGGAGTGCCCTTTCTTGGAATTCCAAGTTCAGGTCGTTCAGGTACTCCTCACCAGTCCTTTCATCAATTTCTTCTTCAGAATCCTCTTGAGTATCCTGCACAACACCATTAGAATAGAAAGCAGTTGATATGGGTGTGGAGGTTAAGGCCTTTTTGGACTCAAGAGCTTTTGAGTCAGGGTATCTCCTTGAGATCAAGTTGTCTTCATAGACAAACTTCCCATAAATTTCAGGGAGCTCAAGGGTCTGAATGTGGTTAGCATTCCTCCGGCCTTGTGAGAAGTTGAGCCACTTCTCAGGGAGACTGTTGACAAAGCCAACATTTGTCTCATGCTTAGACAGTACAACACCATCATTTGATAATTCATTTATCAAAGTCTTGTATCTGGTGTAGGTCTGTGAGAGACTTTCAGAGTCTTTTGCCCTGAAAGTATTATACTTAAGTTTAAGGTCCATGACCCTATTTTCCTTGGTATCTGAGGGACCCTCAAAGCTGTTTACCAAGTCATCCCAAGTTTGCTTGGCTGTTAGACAGTTGATGACTGATTCCATTATATCGTCAGGAAGACATGATATAAGGATGCTTTTCAGGCGTTGGTCTTGATTGACCACCCTCCTCTCATCAATGGTCCATTAGGCCTCAGGCTTGTTTAGCCCTGCGACTGTCCTAGGGACAAATGGGCCATCCCTGATACAGGTGATGTAGTAGGGTTCCATACCGGTAAGATAGCAAATCATACGCTTCTTCCATTTGCTAAATTTCCCAGCTTCAAGTCTGGGTGCAACAGCAGAGTAGCTGCCACACTTTTAGTCGACTAGCTGGGGTACATTGATATCAGCCATAGTAGGATCTTGGTTTTAAAAACCTAGAGCACTCTTGGTTAGTTTAAAAAAGATTTTATAAACCAGAGGATCTAATACCACTTGTTGGTCCCTTTACACGCTTAGAGTTAACTAGAAAGTTAATCTATTTGTGTTTATGACTAATACAATGTTTATGATTAATTCTAACAGTTATAAAACGTGAATTTAAAAACTCAAGGTAATTTTCAACGTTTAAATTCTTATTAGAAATGAATCAAAGAATCTATACCCAAGTGTTTTGCGGAACAAACACTTGGGATTGAATAGACAAGGTATGGTGGTGTCTCCTATCTAAACTCAAGTTTTGCTTGAGTGGTAACAATGCGACCTCACTGAGCTATCTCAGGGATGCGTTACTCTTTGTAGGAGAGAAGTTATTTTGCAAAAGTCTAAGCTTTAATTGTACAAAACACACTCAACTTCTCTCCTTCTCAATCTATTTATACACAAGTAATCTGAGTAAAAGTAATTAAAATATTACAAGTTGTTGAGCAAGTTGTTGAGCAAGCGTGTCTGACAATTACAACAGTAATTGTCATTTCCAAGAACCAATAGAAATGGCCTATTAAGTCTTTAGGAGTGGTTGGTCTGACACTCCAAGACTTTAAGCCGTATTAGGAAGGATTTCTTCCTGACAAGATAAGATTTGATCTTATCTTAAATCCTTCCTAGATATTTCTGCCTTTCTTCTCAGGCACTTAGTTCTTCAGGACACGCTTCTCAGTTATCATTCATAATTACTTCATTGTTGTTGAGGAGACTAGGGTTCAGTGAGTTCTTGTCCAACACTCACTGAACCATCATCTTCTTTTTTGGCTTAAGTGCTACTTCAGGGAGTACCGCCTTCCTGCGTAGTGAATCCTTCTATTGAATTCGCCTTAAGCATCCTGAAGATGACTCACTGAGAGGCTGTTCTCTCAGTGACTTGAATTGTTCTCGGTTTAAGTTAACACTTAGTTAATTTGTGTCCAAATCATGTTTTAAGTATTCTTGAGTTTTTCATGACCCAACAATAACCACTCGACGTACTGGGCAATTTGGTGATAAAGTCCATGGTTATACGTTCCCATTTTCATTCTGGGATTTCAGGTTGTACGAGCAAACCTGATGGTCTCTGGTGTTCAGCCTTTACCTTACAACACGTTAGACATTTACTGACATAAGTCGCGATATCAACTTTTATATTGAGCCACCAATACAGCTTTTTCAAATCAAGATACATCTTGTCGGCTCCCGGATGGATGGAATACTTTGTCTTATGGGATTCGTGCATAATGAGGTCTCGTATACCTCCGTAGAGTGGAATCCAACTCCTGTCCTTGAAACAAAAAGTTCCATCCGTTTTCCTTACGAATCCATTTTCGCTTTTGGCCATTCCGTCGATCCTCTCATTAGGTCTATTCTCTTCCTTCAGAGCCTCAATCTGAGCTTCCCGAATTTTTGAAGGAAGTGGTGAGACGATGGTCATACCTAATGATCTTACTCTTAGGGGTTTTGGTCTCTCCTTCCGGCTAAGTGCATCCGCTACCACATTTGCTTTGCCCGGACGGTATCGAATTTCACAGTCGTAGTCACTGAGCAATTCTAACCATCGACGTTGCCTCATATTGAGTTCCTGCTAATCCAGAATATGTTGCAAACTTTCGTGGTCGGTATATACTATGCACTTGGTGTCGTAAAGGTAGTGTCTCCAAATTTTGAGGGCAAACACTACTGATCCTAACTCTAGGTCATGGGTAGTGTAGTTCTTCTCGTGTGTCTTTAATTGTCGTGAGGCGTAAGCTATCACCTTTTCTCGCTGCATCAGTACAGCTCCTAACCCTTTATGAGAGGCGTCACAGTAGACTACAAAGTCCTCACTGCCTTCTGGTAGGGCTAAGATAGGTGCGCTACACAACTTTTCCTTGAGAAGTTGAAAAGCTTCCTCCGCTTTCTCTCCCCAGTCAAATTTCTCATTTTTCTGGGTCAACTTCGTCAAAGGCTTTGCTATTTTTGAGAATCCCTCAATGAATCTTCTGTAGTATCCTGCGAGTCCTAAGAATTGGCGTATTTCTGTAGGAGTTGTAGGTGTTGCCCAATCCTTTATCGACTCAATCTTTGCGGGATCTACATGAATACCTTGTTTATCAATTAGTTCTACGGGTATCAGGTCGATATTGAATGGGCGGTTGGATAGGTTCAGGGTGCAACCTCTTACAATGGTGTCTACTTTTTCTACTTTCCCATTAGCCAGCTCTATATTATATACGTTGCCTAAGGTAGTCGGAGAAATACCAAGCAATGGGCTAAAGGCAGTGGAGACAAAACTCTTGTCTGCTCCCGTATCAAATAATATAGATGCATAGCGGTTATTTAAAAGGAACGTACCCGTTACCACATTCGGGTCCTCCTGGGCTTCCACTTTGCCCACCGCGTAAACCCTGCCACGGGCTACTGCATCATTTCCTCTATTCCTTTGGGGCACAACAGCTAATTGGTTCATGCCAGCTCCTGGGTTTCTCGGATTACCCTGAATTCTTAGTTGGCCTCTGTTGCCACCATTTCCCTGGTCCTTAATCTTTTGGCATTCACTCTTATAATGTCCCTTTTCACCACAGCCAAAATACGTGATTCCTGCCCTTGCCGGTGCAACCTGTGCTGCCGCTAGAGGTCTTGCTCTGCAATCGCGGGTCATGTGTCATATTTTTTGACATTTGTTGCATTTAACTGTGCACTGACCCTTGTGATGCAACTTGCATCGATTACAAAATGGCAAGCTTCCAACGTAGATCTTCCTCTCTGTAGGTCTGGCAGCATACACCTTGGCAATCTCATGCCTCTCGTTCGGGTGGTTATTGTTTCGGGGATGGTCATCCCATTTCCTTTTGTTGTTCACACCCGTTTCGATCGAATCTTCGATCACCTGATCCATCAGCTTGTTGGCTACCTCCATTGTCTCGTGGAGATCCGCAGCCTTATACGTAGTGACATTTCCTTTAATAGACTGAGGTAATCCTCCGATGTACCTCTCCAACAAGCGAGCCTCAGTTTGAACCATATCAGGACACAATAGAGCTAGTTCCTGAAAGCGTTGATTATATACTGCCATGTTAGTGCCTTGCACTTTAAGATTCCAAAATTCTACTTCTAGCTTCTTCACTTCATTCCTAGGGCAGTATTTCTTGAGAACCATCTCTTTAAAGCTCTCCCATGACATTGCATATGCAGCGTCATAGCCAGATGATTTCAAGTAGTTATTCCACCAAGTTAGAGCTGCATCCAGAAATGTGAACGATGCAAACTTAACTCGATCCTCCTCCAAACATCCACTAATCCTAAACACCGTCTCCAATCTCTCTATCTATCGAACCAATACGACGGCTCCTTCAGTACCTCCAAAACCTCCAGTCATTATTTTCCGGAAGTCTTGGTATGTACAACCTCGAGCATTGTTAGTCGCAGGTCTCGAATTGCCAACATCCGTTGTAGAGTTGTTTGCTGCAGCCAGTGCTGCTGCCACTCGTTCTTCCACGAGCTGATCGAGCATGGCTCGATTCACATGTGGGGCTGCTGCAGCTCTAGCGAGGCCTTGGTTTGTTGTTTGTACACGGGTGGCTCTAGTTACTTTCTTTGGAGGCATGTTGCTGTATAAGAAGGATGGAGATAATCAAGATTTGAAGAATTGGTACAAGTGTAATGCATATGGGCAAGGTAAATTTCCTAAAGACGGTAGCATAATAAAATAGTCGATCAAGCTCGTCATATATATTAAAATAAGGTTGGGTGTACAAAATTTCGAACTCGAACATCTAAGAACTAACATAAGTTACTCGACTACTACTAAGACTACAAACTACTACCACTAACTGGAAACTACCCAGTTTAGTGTAGATACATCTCAACTCCTAACTCTCAAACTCATCCTGTCTGATACGGAGCCGTGTCAGCTCTTGTGCCATCTGAGCTATGATGGTCTCCAAATTTCCTACCCTATAGTGTCAAGTTGTGCATCGCGTCTCCTTAACGCTAATACCTCCCTACGATCCTCTTGCTCAGCTCTCGTGACTCTAGCCATAACTAACTCCAGCTCATGCATACGATGCCAATTTGTCCATTCAGCATCCCAAGCTCTGGCTTGGTCTCTCCCAATATCTCCTAACCTCCATCGGACTTCAGCAAGCTCTCTGCCGACCTGTTCATCCCGTCTCCCTAATCTCTCCAACTGCTAGGAATGAACGTCCAACAAAATTTCCCTAAGCACCCAACTGATCTACAAACCCAGTAACATCATCTTCTTCCTCTTCTGCCAATGGTGATACAGCTGGTGGAGGGGAAATCGGTAGTGATGGAGATGGCGGCACAAAAGTAGGTGAAGATGGCTCATAAGTGGGACTACCTGCCTGGAGTGGAGTGCTATGAATACACTCAATATCCTTCCACACTATGCCATTAATCTCACAGGTGACCGGAGCCTCATCCCTGGCTCGCAAGCTAGCAGCTCTCAAACCTAACCCGAGAGGCATATCCCTGTCCTCTCCCACAATCTGAGCTGCCCTGGAGCTCTGTCCCAACTCGAATGTACTAGGCACTTCCTCCAATATCCCTTTCCCGTGTCGTGGCTCAGCTGGTGTAATAGGGTCTGCCACTGGTTCTTCTTCAGGATCTTCTTCTTCTTCTGAATAGGGGTCATCAGCCCTTCTGAGCCGTTGGTGAGGTGGTGAATGCTCTGGAGATGATGCTGGTGAAACTGACACTGGGGTGGTAGAAGTCCCTGTATAGATAACTCGAGGTCTCTTCTGGGATGCTGACAGAAAATCTGAGTACCTCATCCGATAACCAGGAACTCTCATGCGAGCTGTACGTCTGACTGGAAGAGTATGTGAAACAGGCTGTGTATCGTGACCAGTAGGCTGACTGGGAGTAGGCAGTGTTGCTGTGAGTGTGGGCTCGAGTAGGTCGGGATCCGGTGCATTATAGGCTTGCAGCACTTGCATGTACGGGTCTTCTGAATTTGGTGAACTCGGCGGGATAGGATGGGAAGACATAGTCTGTGACAAAATGGTATAAGTGTGTAAGTATATCGGTAATAATAACTAGTGTGGGTTAAGTGTATATAAATATATAATACTTATAGTAACAAGTCACAATCATAACAGATAGTCAAATCAAATAATCAAGTAAAATGGCAAGCAAGGCAAATGGCGGTCATAGGGACTTGTTTTTATAAAAATGGTTATAGTTTAGGGTTTATATGTACCTAGTTTTCTATAACCTAGGCTCTGATGCCAATCTGTAACACCCCCAAAATTTACAACGGTCGCGGAAGCATACAGAACTTTGAGGGTGCTACGGGTTGCAGGTGCAACAATTGGAAATCACAACACAAGGTAACAAAGAACGGAATACATACTCCGTTTTTAATTAAAATCACCAAATTAGTTTTACAAAGAATAAGTCATAGTTTAGGTAGAAAATTAGGCCCATTAAACATTGTGGTCCCACATAAAAACAAGTCTCCAATAACAATTTGCCAATCGGACAGAAAAAGAAAGCTCCATGACCCTTTTTGCCTTGCCATAT
Organism: Artemisia tridentata subsp. tridentata; assembly: GCA_021014915.2. NCBI lineage: Eukaryota > Viridiplantae > Streptophyta > Magnoliopsida > Asterales > Asteraceae > Artemisia > Artemisia tridentata. Next base: position 114,397,550 of record CP139509.1, on the reverse strand, counting down.
CTTGCCATACCAAATCAAATCATACACCTGAGAAAAACATGCTAAAAAGTCAGCAAAAAGCTGGTGAGTTCATAGGTTTAAATAAAGTCATCAAATAATTAGTTTGGACCAGCATGATCATTATAACACATATAATGTCATACAAAAGTATCTATCACGCTAGCACTAAGTTCATGCAACTGAAGCTCGACAGTCCAGTGTGCTAATCTCTAACACATAAATAATAGTCAAGGGGCCCTTAGCGAGTGTTTAACCCATTACACTCGAAGTCCGACTTGCTATACGCTCGTTTGCCTATCCGGTTAAACCGAACAGGGGAGTCACCCCAATAGATCTATCTAAAGCAATCGCGCTTCCCAAAGGAAATTAACAGCTCATGAAAATAGGCATAACAGTGGGTTCTAGGGCTTAGGCTAACTGCGCAATAGGTTTGAGTAAAAATAATAACATTATGGTCCATAAAAGATTTGCATGTTTCTCACCCCATATTTGTAAAACAAGTAAAAGTAAAACTGGGGCTATAAACTCACCTTTATTGGTCTGAACAGTGAATGCTGTGAAATTAGCGAGTGCACGGCACCAACACGCAACCTAAATTAAATAACCATGACTTAGTTTCAAGTATTATATTCAAGTCTCTTCAGATTTTAATTCCAATGTTTTAGTATACCTATGTTGTTATCAATTGTGTGACAGCAGGTGTGGTTACTAGGGTCTCCTAAGGGATGGTGAGGTGTAATTCTACTATTGTCCTAAAAGTATGGTAACGAGGGGTCGGGAATCATCTAACGGTCAAAGGTAGGAATTAAACCTTGTTGTGATTTGTGTATATCTACATATTATATATAACAATATGCGTATGACGTCATCAAATGCCAGGTTGCCCAGTAAGCGGCCTTAAATGCCCAGTAAGTAGGCATTAATGCCCAGTAAGCAGGCATTAATGCCCAGTAAGCAGGCATTAAGTCCACCTCATCATGCCACGTGGCAAAATTTCTCCATTTTTTTTTACCTAAGCAACTATTTTTTTAAAAATTCGGAAATTATTTTAAAAATTTGCCATTTGCAAGATTCGAACTTAAGGTGTTGGTAACATCAACAAAGTTGATTACCACTAGACCAACACATTTTTTTGATTATATCTTGCAAGCACAAATCTATAAACCTATGCAAACAATTATATTTAGGAGAATCCCTACAAGTTAGGTAACCCTAATCAAAACATATACTCAAACCATATACGTAAAAAAAATCACCTCATTAATAATATACTTTTTTCTCAAAAACCCTAATGTCCTTTTTCCACGCAATCTCCTCTAATGATCGGTTTATAGATTTTTGTGTTTTCTTCATTACAGGTTTGCAGAAAACATTGATGTTCAAGGTTTTTTTCCCTCAAATTTTAAGTGGCTCATTGGGTACGTTTTATAATATTTGTCCGGAGTATTTTTTTCCCAAAACCTTGCTATCACTCATTCATCTCATTAGATTGTTCGTCTTATTTGTTCGTAATATGTATCCAGGTATGTTGTTTACTTCATCTATACACAAAAGCTATTATTCAATTGTTTTTTTTTTTTTTTTTTTTTTTTTTTTTTTTTTTTTAGCACTAATTTCTCACCCACCCTTCAACCCTTCTAAAAACCGAGATGCATTTTTTTTCCAGTTATATGATCCAATAAACTCGATTGGTTACTCAGTTATATGATCCAAGATTCGTTTATGATCCAAGAAACTCGCTATACGGGTTCTCAGTTTGGTATGAATAATCTTTTTTGATTTCGCTACTAAAGGTATGAATAATTTTGTGTGTTCGTTTAGTTTTTATTACCGTTTGTTTGTTTATGGAATCGTTTATGATTTTGATTTTTTCTCAAATTGTTGATTAAAGTCGGTTTCCTCATCATTTGGCCAGGTGAGTATGAAATTATGTGAGGCAAGTGAATCGTAGGTAAGAACTCATGTAACTGAATATCCACATTTATTTTTGTGGAAACCGTAGAGGGGGGGGGTGAATACTTTTCCATTTAAAAACGTAAAACTTTTGTATCAAACACCCGATCAAGTGTGACGTAATATGAAAAGTGTTAACTATGGTCATATAACATCTATAGATGAATGTAGTAAACTACAACGCAAACACAATCAAGCCATGACACATACTTAATCAACAAAACATAAGCAACTAGTCACACAAGCATAAGCTTCATGCAAATATAAGTATAAAGCGATAAAGAATGAAATGAAAGTAAAGAGATAAGTAAGAAGGCACAAACCGGACACGGTGATTTATAGTGGTTCGGTCACGAAGCTCCTCTTCGCCCTACTCCACTCCCCGAGTACCCAACTCGAGAGTTACTTCACTAATCAACAAACTCCCTTCAGGCGGAGAAAACCGTAGACGTCGCTTAACTTGTTTTCCGACACTAAGCTAGATGTCGAGTGCTAATCTTAGCTAGCACCAATCTACCACGATCTACCCGATCTACACCTTACACGTCGCTTATCCTATTTCCGACACTAAGCTAGATGTCGAGTGCTAATCTTAGCTAGCACCAATCTACCACGATCTACCTTTGATCCACATGATCAATCAAACAAGCCCAATGGCTTCTAGAGATCTTCACTATCTCTTAAGATTACAATGATCTTGACTCACTCTCTCACAAAAGAAAATTAATCTTGATGTACGCTATGATACAATCAAGAGTGTAACAAATGTTACAAGACCTAACAACTATAACTCTTGTATCTTCTTGGATACTTTGAGTTCTTCTCTTGCAAATGAAGAGGAATGATAACACTTTGTATCTACTTGGATACTTGTGTTCTTCTCTTGCTAATCAAGAGGGATGACAACACTTTGTATCTACTTGGATACTTTGTGTTCTTCTCTTGCTAATCAAGAGGGATGACAACACTTTGTATCTACTTGGATACTTTGTGTTCTTCTCTTGCTAATCAAGAGGAATGAAGAGGATCACTTGAATGGATGATTGGATCACTCTTAAACAAACTAAGACTCTCCAAATGATCAAAGAAAGTCATCTAAGTGAGGAGGGATTAGACCATAGAAAAAGGACTGGAAAAATCAAGTTGGAAGTGTGAAATGGTCCACTATTTATAGGCAAGGGAAAAAATAGCCGTTACAGTCCCACGGCTCCACTAATTGTCAGACGGCTCCACTAAATTTAGTGGAGCCGTCGGTACTTTAGTGGTACCATGGACGCTCCTTCGTTTGTCTTTAGTGGGGAAGGTTTATTTGGGGATGTTAGGAGCTGTTTTGGGGGGAAATTTGACTGTTGGGATTTTTAAACATATTTTTCAAAATAAAACATTTCTTTTTAATTCAAAAATAATTTGTGAAATATATTTTTGAAAAAATGTTTTGTCACATTAAAAATGTGAGGTTTAGAAAAATAAAATCCTTTGATCATTTGTCAAGTAGTAGATTTGTTTGTCCATACCTTGAGTGATTTATGTCGGGATGGAAATCTACGACTTCGTTGAAGCATACTTGAGACGTCGGGAGGTGTTGATATAAGTATGCATTGATGATTTGTGTTTACAAGTAACTTGCACATTTTACGTTATGTATTACAAGTTACATGTTTGTCATTATTAAAACTGAAGAAACCGTTTAGTTTAAATATCCTAACATTTGCACTAACAATTTTGTCATCAAAATACAACAAACTCAATCAATATACATGTTTGAATATAGTTTATATCAAAAGCTTATTGATTATCTTATTTTTTGGAAGCTTACGTATATGTGTTGACGATGTCGATCAGGTACTGAGATATATAGACGTGGTGCTAATAAACATATTTATATGTGCAATTATGTTGCTTCTTTGTTTGTGCAATACTACTTTAACACCAACTCAAATATTAAAACCCAGTTAAATTATAAGAAAAAACTAATTGGTCGAGGGGCGTTTTTTGGTCTTGCAGTTAGATGGGAAGAATATAGCGCCTAAAAAGTCAACAAGCTGGCCATCAGGACTCCGTCAATGGTTTGAATTCACGAAACTAAACGGGATAACTATCCGTTGAGCTTGTGTTATTGATGGGCAAGGCTCGGGACGGTGGACCACTGAGCTAGGCATTAAACCAACGGTATGATAATATAGTTCAATTAAGTTATTTATATATTGTATAGGTAAAACTGGTTAAAACGAGTTCGACTTTATTTTAAAAACATAATGACAATAACGAACTAAACATTGACTATATACATGTATAGGTAATGTTTAAGGTGAATAATAGTTTTTGTGTAATAGGTTCTCTTACTATTAAATTAGAGCTTTTGTCGGTATACTAATGTCGATTGTCTGCTTTCCATTCAATAACGACTTTAATCAGCTGCAGTTTGTTCCTGTGATATAGTAAAGGCTTGAATAGATAGTGTCACACCAGAAGCCACCCAATATTTTTATTCATTTGATTAGTTTAAAAAATGATATACCACCATTTTTATTTAATGGGTTACAGAGCATGTCATTTGCGCAACTAAAGGGTTCCGCATGTGGAGACCCATGGCACCTCAATTGTATTACTTTGATGCCAAAGATGTAAGGAAATAATTTGCAGCTTTCATATAAGTGACACAATGGTGTGCACAAGATACATCGTCCATATATGAATTGGTAACCAACTCATCTCACCCATCTAAGATTTACTTTCAAAGCTTATTTGTATTATTTTTAGAATACAAATTTTGAAGGGGTGCATTTTATCGATACAACCTTAACGGGTCATATCAATTATATATATAATAGGAAAATGTTAGTCCATTATTCTTTACTATGAATTTATGATCAATATTTTCTGCAATTGAAGTATTGAACATGTCAGATTCGTTTTTTGTATGTGAAAAAAGTCTGTGTAGGTGGCTCTCCTACCACGACTATAGTGTAATTAAAAGTGTTGGACTTAAAATACTCTTTGCCGGGATTCTTTTTGTAGACTACTTTAGTGTTCGGATTAACTGTGCTTTTCACAGCGGAAAGGATTGTGGTACCTATAAAATTCAGAGGGTTTAGTTTATAGGTAGAAATAATGGGTGGGTCGGGTAGTTTGAGCAATGGATCAAAACGATCAATTATGATACAGGTTGGGTCGGCCCGAAACACTTTTTGGCGAACTTCTTTATAAAAATAGTCTCAACTCTCATTTATGCTAACAAGAGTGAATCATTTTTGTACCAGTTAATTTTTAAATAGAATGGCTACGAGTTTCATGTGTATTGAACATGCACTTTTTTGCTACTTTTAATTACTATTTGACCAGTTCTGAAAGTAGATTTTCAGGTCATAAAGCCGTGTTGTCGGATCCTATAGTTGGTGTCGTCATGTACTCTCAGACCCTTTTCGGGGTTGAGACAGAGAAACCCTTAATTGGGTTTGATATGGGTGGCACGTCTACTGATGTTAGCTGATATGATGGGAGTTATGAACAAGTTCTTGAAACACAAATACTTGGTGCTATAATTCAAGCACCTCAGCTCGACATTAGAATAGTGGCTGCTGGTAGTGGTTCCAAGTTAAAGTTTCTATTTGGAACGTATCCGGGTACTGATGTTAGCCGATATGCAGGGAGTTATTCACCCATATGAAGTTATGCAGCTTAAGAATAAGCTAATAGATCTTGAACAAGAAACAAACATGATGAAGCAAGAATTGCCCCACAACACAGTAGAAAGAAAGACATTAATGAACGACGTGTATAACCATTGAGACTCTATCTGTAACATGAATTGCTATGCAGGGAAGTCTGTGGGAGCATGATGGAGATGTTATCTTACAAAAGTAAAAAACATGTGATTTATTTATTTATTCAGGACACTGTAACTATTCAATTCCAATGCATGTGAGTATTTAAATATTTACTCTATATTTAATGATTAGAGTTGTAATGTGTTAATGACTTTCTAGCTTTGAAGTATGATGAACTCAAATAAGTACATTTTATTACTATCATTTATCCTATTAATTTGACTTGTTTTACTATATTATGTATGAGGATTGATACTTAATCGTTTACTTTTGTAATTCTCAGGTAAAAACAAGCATTTGGTGAAACTTGGCGATTTTGGACTAATAATGGAGCAAAACGTGCATAAAGTGAAGAGTCTACTGAAATGAAGAAGATCAAGACTAATCTGCTCCAGATGCGCCGCATCTCACTATCAACATGCGCCGCATCTCTATCAAGATATCACCAGATACGATCCAAGATACAAGAGGACATGCGCCGCATCTAATCAAGAGTTACGCCGCATCTTCTGGCGGTGTACGAATATTCCTGAATATTATAATCTTGGACCCCACGCGAAGTTAAGTACATGCGCCGCATCTACTTAAGTAGATGCGCCGCATCTTCCCTCAGACACAAACTATAAATACCCCGTAGACCAGACGCATTAGAAGATTCGGAGATTCGGAAGTTCGAAAACCTAAAGACCGAACAGAAGAGAAGGACGAATTCAGTCAAGAGGCAGCACAAGACACACCCAAATCTAAGATACAAGAGCTGTAAGAAGGTGCTGCATGTATTTAATTCATTAAGTAGTTTTGTTTTATTGTTTTAGCAAACTTTAATTCATCAGGATTGGTGGCTTGTGTAATGTGACAACGGAAAGATTGCACTCCCTTTAATACTTGCTTTCCCATCAATTAAAGTTTATATGTTGATGTCTTTGGTTACTACTTATTAGTGCATTGACCACCTCTGTGTTTATTAGTGGCTTGCGGGCACCCGACTGCGGGACAAGGTGTGGCTCCCACGGTTGTTTCTAAATTGATCACTTAGGAATAACTTTTAGACATAAGTCGTCATTAAGGGTTTACTCGCCGATAAGAATAGGACCAACGAGAAAGGGTTAATTACATACACTTCATATAAAGCTATCAATAAAACAAGTGACAATCTACTTAATCATAAGGACAGCCCTCTTATTGTCTCTAGTATCTATCTGTGTACGTGTGTGCTACTTGCTGATTCGTGCCTATTTGTTTATTTTATTATTTAATTGCAAACAAAACTGTGCCAGTCTCTCAGGCTGAAACCCCCTTGCGTTAGGATATTAAAATACTGATTAGAATAACGAGATTATACGTTCCACTCTTAGTGATCGACACTCTACTTACCATTATCTTCATACTGACCGGGTACACTGCTCGTTAAGTGTGTGTGTTATTGATAAGTCGGCTAAATATAAATTTAAAACTTGAGTAGGCATTAAAACTGCTAAACCGCAACGACACATCACGCGCATCAAGTTTTTGGCGCCGCTGCCGGGGAATAAGAATTTCCCGTCTATCATTTTGTCATCTCTGCCCGAAAGGGACAGGACTTTGTTTATACAGATATTAAAGAAAAACGGCGTGGAAATTAAGAACGAGCAGGGAGTGTTCAATATTACTAAATTGGGGATGAAGGAGCGTGATGTTTCCGACTCCTTCAATGATCGATACTAAGGAGCTGAACGTGAGTCTAACTTGAAGACTCTGGAATAAAGACAAGTGCTGACCGGGAGACAACCCGGATTTATCTTTTATTATTCTGTTTTCTGAGTCGAGTCAGTCCAGGCCGCACGAAGATACGGCGCATCTCAGTCCTGAGATGCGACGCATCCTCTGTAATGGTCATATCTTATTTTATTTTTCTGCATTTTAATTTTCGACTTTAAAACTATTTATCAGTTTATTTTTAATGCGGCGCATCCCTGGTTAAGGATGCGGCGCATCTTTATTCTGATCCGTATTAATTCCAGGCTCGATACGGCGCATCTTCTTCAATAAGATACGGCGCATCGACTGACCTGATGATTTTCAGTTTTAATTTTTAAGTTTTATTTTTATCTAACTACTAATGTATTATGCAAGTTGAACCTTTCTTATCTTAGGTGTGTTTTAAAAGTGTTGGTGGTATTATAGTTTCCTGAATTTTCTGTGGATACATCAAATATGAAGCTTTAACGTTCTAATCCACAAGAAGTTGATTTTTGCTCATATACTAATGGAGGATCATACCGAGCAAATCTCAGGGGAGTTTTTCTGTTCTAATTCTTTTTATTTTCCAGTTTTTAACCTTTTATACAAACAACGAGGGCGTTGTTTAACTTAAGTGGGGGGATAGGAGAATTAGAACACTTAACACTTACTTGTCCTAAACTCTTTCAAAAATTATGCTTAAAATGTACTTAATATATCAAACTTAAAAAATTTTTAGCATGTTTTTGTTTAAGATCTAAGTTGCATAACTGCACACATGACGTTATTTTCAAAAATTGTGATTTTTACAAAATTCACAAATCTATGAGTGTGCCGGTGACTTGTAAACTTTAGAACTTGGCTTGTATACTATTCGAGACCACCATAATGAGTATTATTTATTTAATTGGAATGACTTGTCTAAATTGGTAAAAATTCTAGGATTACACCAAATAGCCTTTATATGTTATGTGTTATTAACTAACTACACTGGTTAGTTAACCCCCGTATAAACCCTTTTGTTACTCTCATTTTAAGAGTAAGATACCCCTAGAAAAACCCTCAGAGCCATTCCTTTCGTTTCTTACACCTATGTTTAAAATGTTTCGTTACACCCTTACACCTTAGCCTACCCTGTAGATTAAAGTCCGTGGTTGGTTAATTGCTATAGGCAGAGTGTGTTTCCTTACATTACCTGTGTTCGCGTGCGTAATTCATTATCTATGGTTAGGTCGGGAAATTGCACAATGCAATTGGAGTGAAAGTAAATATTGTATATTTTAGAGTTTATTTTTCGTGTGTTTACTACTTTCACTATTACCATTATTTCTGAAGTTATGAAAAGTATGAAAAAATTATCCGGAAAGAAAGTTGTAGTGATGTGGTGAAATTTTACACATCTATGTTTATGTTTAAAAAAAAAAAAAAAAAAAAAAAAAAAAAAATGAGAAAAGAAAAAGAAAAAAAAGAGTTGGATGTTTATTTTAAGCCAACGATGTAAAGTTATGTAAGTGGTCGATATCACCACTATTTGTTGTATTATATCTATGGATTGAATGGGAATTGGCAGTTATGGGAATGCCAATTAAGGATTATTCTTTGATTAAGATTTTGTTGAGTATAATTCGTGTCTACCTAAAGCGTGTGTTTCAAGTGTTAAAGCGTGAGTTATTCAATGATATGAGTCTTATTCATGGGATGGTTGGGATAGTGATTAACCACACTTAGGATTTTAATTTATTTGTTTTGTTTATTTTTATTTTTTTACACCAATTTATATCCCAAATATTATCCATACCCTATATTATTCTTTATCCAACCAAACCTTTGATTTATTGAGATTAGGGATTTGAGCAATCTTAAGTATCGTAGTCGTGGATTCGGCTATGTATTTATGATTTTGTCGCCCTTTTTGATATATTATTATTGGTGAAGTTTGGACCTATCTTTAGCCTATTCGAGTTAAGGATTTGAGCAATTGCAAGTATCGTGTTCGTGGATTCGATCATGTATTTGTGATTTTGTCGCCTTTTCTGGAATTTGAGATCGATAGTGAAATAAGAATAATTAACCCTTAAGCCTAAAAACCCTTTTTACCGCTTTAGACTTGTTATTCCTTAGCTTTAGTGGTGGAGATGTGTATACTTGCCAAGCTTATGATAGAATATTCGTCGCGACTGGACAGTTAAACGATTAGATTTGCTTTTATCGACTTATTTTATTTTACTTCTAATTCGTTAAGTGTTTAGTTGTGTGATTATGAAATAAACGAATACATGCTTAAATATAAAAATAAATCCTAACATCTTTTAGGATACATTTTCATGAGATTTAATCTAAGGTTTACTTGGGGACAAGTAAAGTTCAAGTGGGGGGATATTTGATGAACTCAAATAAGTACATTTTATTACTATCATTTATCCTATTAATTTGACTTGTTTTACTATATTATGTATGAGGATTGATACTTAATCGTTTACTTTTGTAATTCTCAGGTAAAAACAAGCATTTGGTGAAACTTGGCGATTTTGGACTAATAATGGAGCAAAACGTGCATAAAGTGAAGAGTCTACTGAAATGAAGAAGATCAAGACTAATCTGCTCCAGATGCGCCGCATCTCACTATCAACATGCGCCGCATCTCTATCAAGATATCACCAGATACGATCCAAGATACAAGAGGACATGCGCCGCATCTAATCAAGAGTTACGCCGCATCTTCTGGCGGTGTACGAATATTCCTGAATATTATAATCTTGGACCCCACGCGAAGTTAAGTACATGCGCCGCATCTACTTAAGTAGATGCGCCGCATCTTCCCTCAGACACAAACTATAAATACCCCGTAGACCAGACGCATTAGAAGATTCGGAGATTCGGAAGTTCGAAAACCTAAAGACCGAACAGAAGAGAAGGACGAATTCAGTCAAGAGGCAGCACAAGACACACCCAAATCTAAGATACAAGAGCTGTAAGAAGGTGCTGCATGTATTTAATTCATTAAGTAGTTTTGTTTTATTGTTTTAGCAAACTTTAATTCATCAGGATTGGTGGCTTGTGTAATGTGACAACGGAAAGATTGCACTCCCTTTAATACTTGCTTTCCCATCAATTAAAGTTTATATGTTGATGTCTTTGGTTACTACTTATTAGTGCATTGACCACCTCTGTGTTTATTAGTGGCTTGCGGGCACCCGACTGCGGGACAAGGTGTGGCTCCCACGGTTGTTTCTAAATTGATCACTTAGGAATAACTTTTAGACATAAGTCGTCATTAAGGGTTTACTCGCCGATAAGAATAGGACCAACGAGAAAGGGTTAATTACATACACTTCATATAAAGCTATCAATAAAACAAGTGACAATCTACTTAATCATAAGGACAGCCCTCTTATTGTCTCTAGTATCTATCTGTGTACGTGTGTGCTACTTGCTGATTCGTGCCTATTTGTTTATTTTATTATTTAATTGCAAACAAAACTGTGCCAGTCTCTCAGGCTGAAACCCCCTTGCGTTAGGATATTAAAATACTGATTAGAATAACGAGATTATACGTTCCACTCTTAGTGATCGACACTCTACTTACCATTATCTTCATACTGACCGGGTACACTGCTCGTTAAGTGTGTGTGTTATTGATAAGTCGGCTAAATATAAATTTAAAACTTGAGTAGGCATTAAAACTGCTAAACCGCAACGACACATCACGCGCATCAAAGTACATACCGGTACGTGGAGCTGCACTTGCAAAATTGAATAGGTGTGCAGCAGCGAGTTTGATGGGTTGCATGAGTGGATTGTTAAGACTGCAAGGACCTTATAACCCTACAGGGGATATATTAGATTACTTGCTTGCGGGTTCACCTATTGTGATAGGTAATCTTGGGAAAGTATATCCTAGCTGGGCGTTATTTCTATACGACCACTTACTTTGGAATGCCTGAGGCTGGTGAGTAACATATTGACTAGCTATCTTGATATTTTTTATAAAAGAATCATGTTCTAATATTTGGTTGCTGATAAGGTTGAGCACGCTTTGGTCAACAAGAAAAAGCCAATCTGGATGAGGAAGCCCGATGAAATTACAAAGGAATAGTATGCTGCTTTCTACAAGAGTCTCACCAACGATTGGGATGAGTACTTGAACCTAAGTTCGAATGAAAGAATGGGCGACAATGGTGTCACAGGTATGCTGTATGATATTATTTTCAAAGTTCATCCTTGAGCTGTCCTATCAGTTTGTATCACACTTTAAATACATATTGTAGGTGGTTGCAGGATTTATGATGATTGAAGCTCTGAAAGATAAAGTGTTAAATGGTTATGCCATTGTTGTTCCTACAGCTACTGAACTGCTACTCATATTCAAGCTTGCTGCTCCAGTGTTTATGATGATGATGTCAAAGGTTTATATGCTGCACTTACTTTTGCATTCGTTAGGCGCCCACTTCCCTTCCCCTAAAAATAATTGGTAATAAAGAATATTAACATTCAGAAAAGAAGACCCTCATCTTATGGTATCTGATGTTTATGTGGCATTATATTTATACCCAATTCAAACCATATACACAATATTTCTTTGTAATTTAAAACTGGATTTTTTTTATTTTGAAGTTAATGGGTCAAAAATTGTTGTTGTCATAGTGCCAAATATAAGCAGGCACTTTTGTTACAGTTTCCCAAACACCCCTTTAAGTGCTCAATGAACTTTCTATAGTGGCGCGTGTGTTTGTTACTGTTTGTGCATTCTTGTGCAGGCTTCCTTGTCCGTTTAGAACATTAAAATTGTATGTTTCCTATTATAATGAAAACGTGGTACTCTTAGTGCACTTGTATAAAGACTTTAATGGACAAAGCCTGATCTAAATATGAGAAATCTGGAATTCGCCAAAGTTAGATCGTTATACTCATAGAGAAATATAGAAACAAGTATTGACTACTTCACCTCATTTATCTAAGTATTTGGTTTGTCTCTCATCTCTGTTAACGGGTCAAAACTTTTTTTTTTCTTTTCTTTTCTTTTGAAGTTGACTGAAAATAAGAGACCAACAAGCTTATTAGAATAGGATTTGTACTGATATAACTGATTATCGTTATGGTGAAGTTGTTTTTACGTGTAGAACATGGGTAAACACCTACTGAAACAATTTTATATATCTTGCTTTGTTGTTCATAAATAATATAAGTACTTTATCTTAATAGCTTCCTTTTACATTACTGTTGTTTATGATCAGTTTTGAAGCACTAGCAAAGGCATCGGAATAACTTCCATCGTGCTCAGCGCTCTCCAGGTTTAAATCACATTGACAACTCTTTTAATTCTCATATCAAAGACATTGAACTTTGATTCCAGTATCAAAATTGTAATTTGTCAAGGCTCTTTTTCTGAGTTCAGTTTCAATAGGATGATTAGGAGGCGTTTTGTTGTGACCATATAGACTTTGGGTGTATGTTAAACCATTTGGCCTATTCCATTTAGCTACGAGCATATCAAGATAAACCCATTTATAAGTAAATGGGTCACAACAAACCAATCTGTGTTGGTGTTTGGTATTGCTCATTTTGTTTGCTTATTAAAAAAAAAGCTCCGCTCATGCATGTCCGATGCTCTTAGTATTATCTCAAGGATAACCTATAGATAATGGAATTTAACATAATCAAAGTATTGTCCTTATGTAAGTAAGATTTAGAACTAACTATGAACCATATGTTTGAAAGTTTATGGATATTATAGAAACGTAATATAAAAGTGAAAAAGGTAGATTGATCACGCAATGGTCAAAATACGTTCGGTGCGATTATTTATTTTTATTTTATGTACAAGTTAAAACGTATTGGATGGAGGCGATTTCTGTAACACTATTGTTCTAAAAGACAAGGTGAATACATTCCTTCGGTGAACAAAATGTTATATTTTTTACGTCTCTTTATTGTTCTGAGTTTCTCACACATATGGTTTTTTAGATTATGCACCAGAGGAAGTTGTGGTGCAACGCAAGAGACGTTTTACTGTCACTTTGGAAGACCTTAAGATACAAAATTACGTGCGTATCTTCGTTATGTGAAATGTGAGTCAACCCGTGTAATGGTCTTAAGCTTGAAGCAAGTATTAAATTTAACTATTTTTTAAGGACTACAGTAAAGATTATATGTTTTTTTTTTCTAGATTATGATATCGTTATATATACACCTGGAACATGCTATTTTGGAGGTTACAAGTTATGCTTTAAAAATTTGGTCTAAGGTACTTATGCTGAGGTAAATAACAAGCAATATCTAATAAGCAGATTGGTAGGATTTGCTTACTTCAAAATATGCAATGTTTAGGATAAAATTTATGAGTGTTTACGATTTATAAATGAGATTTGATTTGTACCGAAAGATGTTTTTTTAAGCATAAGAAGAAAGAAAAACACCATTTATAGGCTATGAACCGAAAGATGATTAATTTGAATGCTTTTTGTTTGGCATGAAATTTGATGGCGGGTTAATAAGTTGGAAAACAGGCTTGGACGAGAAGAGCATGTGCATATATAGAGTACTTGAAAGAGATAAGATAGTTGTAAAGATTTGTACTTGGGTTAAAATTAAGGATATTGAATTATGTGTAGCTGTTCTTAAAGAAGTCGTACATTTAGAGGAATTAATTGTTCGTGTATTAGAAACTTGCGGTAATATATGGAATTAGGCACTGAGATTTGTTTAAGAACAATAAACAATGCATGAAGACCTTTTTTCCAAGTTGGAAAAAGATGGCCACAAGCATCGTTAACAGGTGTGACTGACCATATAACGTAGTCCTAATAATTTATTCCATGTATTGTCGTGTTCTTGATGCTCTTTTCCCCTCAGTGCTTCGTGGGACATGTGTCACCAATAGTGCATTTGGCTGTGGAAAAACATTTACTAACCAAGCTCTATCTATCTAATTATAGATAAATGTATATATCTTAAAATATTTTATCATACAAATTGTTGATAAATTTCAATAATAAACAATAACAACCACATAAATGAATCAGTCAAGTAAGTGGTTACAGGATAGAATCTATATTAAGATCATGTAACGAGTTGGTTCGTAGCCAGCCAGAAAGTCATGTTAAGGGTCATTATCAGTATCGTACCATGTCCATGGATGAAAGAATTTTCATAGAGATTCATAGTCTTGGACTCTACCCATCACAGGTGAAAGACAAAAGGAATTTCAGTTAGTCGTCATAAATTGAATTATTGACATATAGATTAATCATTGAAGGCATCTGTCTATTAATATCATATATGTACATGCTTAAACAATAATAGCCACGCCACCAGAGTAGCTTAAACCCTTTGTCCTGAACGCTAAATCCTTTTAGGATTCCATTTCAAAAGGCCGATCTATGTGAGAAGTAAATGTTTTTTATTGAGACATGTATGCACACTTTTAGTAGATTACGAGTATTAAACCTTTTTGTTTCTTTCGGTGCTAATCCTATTCAGCATTCACAGTCAAAACACCCAGAAAATGACGAATTTAACTCCTACCACCAGCCAAACTGATGATAAAAAACCAGACACACCGAAGAACATAGAGGATCGGAAGCCACCCGCGGCGGAACAACCAAAAGCCGTTAGCCGGAAGGAGAAACGAAAGGCATTAAAGAAAGTCAAAAGGAAGAAAATAAGAAAGGAGTTAGCTGAGAAAGCACGAGATGATGAGGAAGCTTGACTTAATGATCTAAAAATTATCAAAATGTGCCCCCTCGAGCAAAAATTTCTTGCTCCGTCCCTGAGTATGAGCATACCCGACGTAAACACGCATACCCTCTGGCAATTTATAATTTACCGAGGTACCACAAAATAGCTCCATAAACCCTCATCAACTACAATACCAAAATAAATAAATAAATAAATAAATAAATAAATAAATAAATTATTATGTCACTGAAACATATTGATGAGAAAGTTTTCAACGGTTTGCATTCATGTGTAGTCAAAAGTTGCATAAGATCTAAATGAATAAAAAAAGTTGATTTGTCGTTGCAGGTCCACAGTCCCAAACACCCTCTACACTTGCAAGACTTGCAACATCATCGGAATGTGTCGAAAAAGAATGCCAAGAAAAATGTATTGTTATATTAATTTGATTCAGTTATCATTTTTTAAGCATTCATGTATTCAGGTGATCTTATATTTGTAGAGAAACTAATGTAACAAACGTTGCGTATAACGAAACTTTATTTCGCATTTGATTTAAAATCATATACTATGTTCTTAAGAATAACTTTGTAACTTTTAATTGTCGAATAAAAGTTAATGTTCATTCATTTTCATTGCTAATGCATTCAATAATTGGAATCACCGTTTTCAAGATTTTTAAGGCCAGGTATGCAAGGTCTGGGATTGGGTCAAAACGGGTCATCTTGGGTTTTCGTGAAGACGACAGTAGTTATATGCAGGTGCATGGTCGAGGCATTCCATACTATTGCACTTTCGGCAACCAAGACTCACAGATAATAAACCAACATCATCATTAGCAATAACCATCAAAACTCCAACTTTTAATAAATTTTGTTATTGTCTGTTGGATAAATGAATTTTAAACAGAAGTTGTGCTACATCTGAATTTTAAACTGTGGCAATGGGCTGTCGGGCAACGAGTAAAATGAGTATTTTTTGTACCCACCTTTAAAATATTTTATAGCTGAAACTTTTAGCGTGTCTGCAATTGTTTTCTTTTCATTCTTAATTCATCTATAATACTATAAGATTAGGCCCTCTAATTTATTGTGGAGGCGTCAAGATTGCATAGAGTACGAGTTACCTAATGCTCGGAATTAAATACAGAAAATAGAGTTTCATTATGCGGAGGCTTCATGCGTAAGTACCTTGATTTAATGTTCATGCTTAAGTGGTAAGTACATATGAGCTATATTTAGTGTTTCAAATGTAAATGATTGAAACCATACGAAGTGTTGCTAGCCTTTATTTTCATTTAATCATTTGCTCCTTTCATTTGCCTTCAAATAAATGTACAAACCCTTGAACCACCATCATTGAATACTATAAATAACACCATTTGGTCTTTGTTACTGATGTGTGTGTGTGAAACTTTAATTTGTGTGTAGTTTGATGATTTTTTATGAATCACATGTTTGTTGTTAGTTTATTATTGTTTGTGTGTAAATTCAGTGCAACACCAACTAACCAATTTCCTTTTGATCTCTACTTTTTGTTTCTAGGCACATGATGAGAATGAAATGGATCGCATGCTAGCAATTGATGGCATTGAACTCATTGGCATCAATAACCGTAACCTTGGTATGTACCCCATCTGTTTTTATGGCTCAAGATCTATGAATTAACAAGCTTGCTAATTAGATAAATAGTTTTGAAATAGATATTGACATGATCATATTTTTCAGTCAATAGTTTTTCCATATTTTTTCTTATAGTGTGATAAAGTTCTTTTTGGTGTAGCTTCTCACCTATGGAATTGAATTTAGTTGGTTAATGTAAAATTTCTCCGTCCAATGAAAGTGTACTATCCATATTAATGTTACGTGCAATGGTTCATGTAGAAATATTGACTTGATTAACGCAAGGGGGTATACGTGCAAAGGTAAGCAAATGGTTAACTTGCTTGCATGTGAAGTCGGTTGATAGTCCAGCTTTGAAGTTTATGGAAGACAAATGGATGTGTTGTTGCCTGAGAAGGAACCGAGGGTTAGATCTGCTAACCTATTTTAAAATTTTGGGTTGGTTAGTAGTTTATTAATGTTATTCTTGCAGGTATTGATAAGTGGTTAGTGACGCTAACGGGGTATATCAAGATGTTGATAACAAAACAAAGTGGAAGATGGAGACGGAGTGGATAATATCTCCACATTTATGAAAGAACTGTCAAAAAATTAGGCATGCAAGATAATGAAAATCATATGTAAACAAGGTTTATAATTAGTGTGACAAAGCTTTGATGAATATTAATGGTGGCTTGAATCTTGCTTTTATTTTATTTTTCCTTCTACTTAAGCAGTTTAAGAGGTTGCAATGCATCCACCCCATGACATTAGAAATAATACAAAATCAAAGTTGAATTGATGGAAAGTATAACTAGAAAAAATTAATATTTTGAGAATTTATTTTAATCTACGTTATTTTATAGGGATTTGAGGGTCTCTTTACCAATGGTTACTATATGGTATTAATTGAAGTTCACAAATTATTTGTTTTAATTTTGATCTTACAAATATGTATAAAATTTGATGTTGTTATTAATGAAAAGATGAGTTTTGGAATGTTTGTAGGGACATGAAAGTGAGAATGTGTCGTAATTAGTGGGAAGGGGTAATCTTAGGCTCCATTTTTTGTATCGAATTCATTTTAATGTGGAGTAATCAAGATACTCAAGATGGAGTCCCATTGCATATAGTACAAGATAGCTAATACTCGAAATTCAATGCAACATCATAATAACTATACAATCATGAAAGGAGATGAAGTGCAAGGGTTGCCCGAATTGATCACATGGCATTTAGTATAGAATTAAAGTCGGCTAGATGAAGTGCAAGGGTTGCGAAAGGTTGCAAGAATAATTAATGATATAACCTAATTCATGCCTATATAAACCGGCCAAAATCACATTTAGTATGTACAGATTCACACATCTTTTAGATCTTTGATTGTTGGTAGCGGTGTGTAAATTCTCTTTTGCAACATTTAGGACACGATTCACACATCTTTTAGATCTTTGTAATTAACCCGGCCTTCTTTTTTTCTTAATTTAGTTATCATACGCAGGTACCATGCAACTCACACAAGATAATGCATGCTCAGATAAATGGAACCAAAGACTGGGATACCAACTATTTTCTTTGTTTCATACATATTTAGGTGATCGTTATAGATAAGCATATATATAGATATATGTATTATGTTAATGCATTTTCATATACAAGTAATTTATGTGCGTTTTCTATTGATGTAGCTCACATGTGCGAATTGATTCAAGAAAATGTACACGAGCATGTATGTAAAGCAACATTTAAATGGTTAAATGATACTTTTTAGTGTGATTAGTTTATGTAAGTAGTTGCTTTCGAATGCTCTTTGAGAAATATTAGAATGAATTTATTGTGTGCAATTGAATTATTATTGAAAAGAAGAAGGTTCGCGCATCGCAAAGTGTTTTCTTTTTCTATATGTAGAATCATTAGTAAGAAACCAATATTGACGCCCATTAAATGAGTTTGCCATAATAGCAAAATACAACATATTAAAAATATCACATTGAGTAACGAATAGAAAGGAAAAAATACATAATTTTGACTTAAAGCCATTTGTAAATTATAATATCAAATAAAAAAGTTGAGTTTTAAACATAAGCAAAAGTTCAAACTTTTATCGAAAAACAAAACCAGTGCATTTAATGTGAAGTATATACAACATCAAGATGGAAGTGCAAGGCTTGCCGGAATTGATCACATGATATTTAGTAATTAGTAGAGAATTAAAAGTTGGTTATTGATTGAGATGAAGTTGAAAAGGTTGCAAGAATAATTGATAATTTAACCTAATGCAATATATATAGATATATGTATTATGTTAATGCATTTTCATATACAAGTAATTTATGTGTGTTTTCTATTGATGTAGCTCACATGTGTGAATTGATTCAAGAAAATGTGCACGAGCATATATGTAAAGCAACATTTAAATGGTTAAATGATATTTTTTAGCGTGATTAGTATATGTAAGCATGCAACTTGAATAATGAATATAAAAGGAAAAGTACATAATTTTTGCTCGAACCCATTTGTAAATTAAAAAAATTAAGTTTAAGACATAATAGTGGAGTTCAAAAGGTTTTAAGAATTATTAATAGTGTATTAATTAATATTCATTTGGTTAGCTATTTGGAATTGAGTTTATTGATAAAATTTATTAATATTAGTTAGACTTCAATGTTAATTTCCAATGAAATTAGTTGTACAATAAAATGAGATGAAGCTAACTTTAGTTTTTAATCATAAACTTTATAAATAAATACTAATATGTTATAAAAATATTAAATATAAAAATCACCAAACAACTAACGGCATACTTACAACAGATGTAATACAATCATAACTTACGAACCTAATAAAAAAAATAATTAACGCAAATTACACTATAACAAATAAGAAAAAGCCAGTGTGCTTCGTATTACCATGCAAAAATCATATAATGCAAAATTATTGTTGGGTTACGTAATAGGCCAAAACAATAAAAGGAAATTACATCAAGCGTATGACAATTTAATAACGACAACCCCATTTAGAAAATATAAAGACCAAAAAACCAAAACAATATCAACCATTTTTATATTTTTAAACAACAAAATAAAAATGTTTCATACAACATACTAAACTAAAAATACAAATTCACTAGACAATACACAAAAACAATACGTGCAATTAACAATTAGATTAAAAGCCTGTGCGTAGCACGGGTTCTGCATGCCTCGTTCAATAAATACTTTGGTCTGTTTATAAGTTATTTTCATTAACTTAATTTTTCTAAGGATATTCATAAGGCTCGCCCACCCATCGGACGGGCTATGCTACTACAAATGTTGTGTATAAAGAAGCGTTATTCCGCATTTAAGTTTAAATCATATACTATGTCGTTGCAAAGAACATTGTAATAAACACAAACAATTTGACAAACAGTGGTACTATTCTTTTAAAAATATTTGTATAATAAACAATTTTTTAACACCAATATTTAGCTAAACCAAAAAAATGTAAACGATAATTATAAGTCATGCCCGCCCATTGAAGGTATTAGTTATTGGTATGCAACATATGTAATTTAGTATGTTTGTATATTTATTTTTGGTAAACTTACTTTTTTCAACGATAATCATAAGTCATGCCTGCCCTGTGGGCGGGCTTATATGCCCGGGGAGGCTTACAAGTCATGCCCGCCCATTGAGCGGGCCATGAAAACTAAAATTACAAGTCATGCCCGCCCATTGGGCGGGCTTTGAAGTCTAGTATATATATATATATATATATATATATATATATATATATATATATATATATATATATATATATATATATATATATATATATATATATATATATATAGTATTTATTTGGTTTGCCTAAGTTGGTTTTAAAAATATGACTTAATATATATGAAGTTTATCACTTAATGGTTTATACTCGTTGACTTAGGTAATTTAACTAGTCTCCTTATTATGATTCACTTGCACAACATTTGTTTAAAGTTTTATGTTTCGACTAATCTATTCAAGTTAAATGATATATACTTTAGTGACGTTCACTTTTAATTTACTTGGTGACGAATATAAATGCTTACGTATTTTTATATATCTTTTTTTTTTTATATATATCTCGACATGTGTTATGGTTTACAACTATCGTGAAACTTATTTTGACATACATACCTTTACTACTCAATTTAATCTAGTTTATATATATATATATATATATATATATATATATATATATATATATATATATATATATATATATATATATATATATATATATATATATATATCCCTATTTTCCAAAATGTAAGTAAAGTTAATTGTCTGACAATGTATATATATTATATATTTAGTCTAGTCGTTTAATTGTTTGCGTCGTGTTTATTATTTCGGCTATTCAAGCCTTCAAGTTCATATATGTTAACGTAAATGATGTTACGCTTTTGTTTTCGGCTATAATTGTTTTTACATAATTATAAGTTGAATAATTTTTTTTTATATCCAAATGTTTACATTCCTGACTATACAAGTTTTATGTAAATTAATAAGTTTTCATGTTTATTTTGTGTTTCGGCTATTACAAGTTTTAAACGTTAGTTAATATACATTAGTTTGTAATCGGTTATTGATTCCTTTTAGTTGTTCTCGACAATGTTTATATAACTGTCATTCGAATGATTATTAGCACTAATGGTACTAATGGGCTGCGGCCCATGGGGTTCGAAGAGGGGGAAATACTAGTTACTAGTGAACTGTTTTTAAAACAAATCCTGGTGGGCTGATGGGCTAAGCACAGGCCGTAATACAGGCCGGTTTATGGTTTATCAATTGGGCTTTCGATGGGCTCTTAGTGGGTTTGTTTGTTGTATGTTTTAGGCCTGGTATTTGCACTATGGTGAAAACAGACTTGCGCCAAGTTACCATCTTGGCGAAGTCTTTCTGGGATCTCCATTTTGCGACTGTAATGAGCCACAATTCACGACCTTGGTCTTACCTTGTAACCAGCCTTCGAGTACTACTCGACTCCAAGCTCTTGGTGTCTATGTGATGGTTATATGTTGGGCTCTTGACCCATTTTGAGGTCGACATAGTGGAACTAAGGACCTCAAAACTTAGTTGTTCTCATGTCTCAACGTCTCTATTTTCTTGTCCGTCCTAAGGGGTTACCTTTGCCCGAGTATTTCCAATCCTATATGGATTGCGTTGAGGGTGTTTTGATGCCATTGTGTTTCGGTTTGGGTTCCTATGTTAAGGTGACTCGTTTCATACCTTGAACCGAGATACAATCCACATGGTAAGACTAATGGTTGTTAACCAATTTGAACTAACTTAGTAACACTTAAGGTCTACTTATCCATGCTATTTCTGCCACGAATCTCCCACAGGTTCGAACCATGAACCTGTGGTTCCTAGGTTCTCGAATACGTCCTAGACATGGGTCTAATGGCTTACTCGATTCACAATGAACCCATTTCTCTTAGTAGGTTCGAACATAACACAATTATGACTACTCCAATCTTCCTTGTCACTTTAATGGTAACACAACCATTACTAACTAACTCAACATATTTCTAATCCTGAGACTTTTTATTCGACATAACTACAATTCATTACTAAGTCTTCTCATCAAACTAATGGTGTTTCTATGCATAATTTCGACATAAACAATAATATCATCACCCATCTTACTTATCCATTCGATTCTAAACTTTCTTACTTATAAACGATTTAAAAAGAATAATATCATAACTAGTGAATCTAAGATAAAAATTAACCTGAAAAAGATTTCTTGGCGAATGAACACTAGGATGAACCCTCCAATCCGAGACCTAACTGCTCCAATATTCAACCAACCCTAACTTCCATTCAAATCACAACTCAACCCTTCTCCTGAGAACTTCTCGGATTTTCGGTGTATTTTGATGATTGTGTGATTCGAATCCCTTCTTGGAGGCGCGGATTTAAGGAGTGTATTGGAGAGTAATTCCATATTGTCTTTCGGATTTGGGGTGGATAATCCTACCCTTTTGGTGTGTTATCTCTATATCTATGGTTCCTTACCCAATGTTGGCTTGTGATCTATGAAGAAGACAAGGGTTTTAAGTCAAAGGAATTTAATGGTGCCTGGGTTTGAGAGGGTGATGGTTCGGTTCTTATGGGGAAGATAATGGAGGCGACAAAATGAAAAGGATAGGGTAGCAGGTTTATTGTTTTGTGTGTTAGTGGAGCGGAGTATTTAATTTAAGTGTTTGAGTGGGTTTTAGTTAAGGTGTGATAATTTAATACCCGTGTTCCGTCAAACTGTCTCAAATTCGGATCCGTCCTGGAACCGTTACAATTATACGAGTTTATACTTTTTGAGTGGTTGTGTATTACTGGAATATTTTTCTGAGTTCTTAATTACTCACTAACATTTTCTAAATCTCAGATTTGTTCCTGGTTTGCGTGTGGTGTCAGTCCGTGTGAAACTGGGATAACCTCCCGTTTTCAATACAATAATCATGTGTAAATTTTTAATTGTGATAATTTCACTGTTCCTTGGTGAGATTTCCGGGTGACAATATGTGCAGGTCTGTTATCCGTTTTAACACATAACGGTCTAGTCAGGTGTCCTATTCACAAGGTGAATTATCAACAATATAAATATTAGGGAAATTTTACCAGTTGTCACAGAATGAGTTATTATGGAGACATGATCGGACTTGGGGGTAATGGGAAATTAATTCTTCATTAATCTTGCTTGGAGAGGTCATTTTCGTCCAGCCGCACGGCTACAACATCATACCGGGCGGCTGGATAACAAAACCTGGTGGCTGGATGGTTAAACTGGACGGTTTGGAGAAGCCGCGCGGTTACGGGACCATAACGAACGGTTACGGCCACTTTACCCAAAAATGGTCACAATGAAAGTTGTAGCTTTTTCTCATGGCTTTCCATGGCCACTTGAATCAAGTAAATATGAGTTCGTATGCTCAAGTTATGGCCTAAATGGTGGAGGTGTGTCGGGAACAACGAGACTTTCAATATTTCTTCGTTTTAGCTTGTTTTCTTCACTTTTTCTCCGTTTCCCGTTACGTGAGCTTTCATGAACCTAAAATAGAAAATATACTTCAATAAGTACCATAAGTCCATTAAAATAACCAAAATATATGCATAAAAACCATGATAACACTCCTAAAAACATGTTACTTTTAAGCGTTATCGATCATGTTATTAGAATGATTAAAGATCGTGTTAACTTTCATTTATAATGCAATAAGAGTAACTTTTACACTTTAAACGTTTATATGTTGCTATAGTCAGGATGTGATTGAAAATTTCGTAAAAATTACCTTTATTGGACGTAAAATGAAAGTTGAATATTTTTTCTTTATCATTTTGATAGTACGATAACTTAATTAGGAATTGATATATAGTTCAATATTCTTTTTCTTTTTGCAGAATACCTGATTGATAAACATAGTTAAGTTAAAAGATAAACTCACAAACATTTTTAATAATTTTTTCAACTTTCAGTAAGAGGAAGCGGTTACAAATTTTTGTCAACACACAAAAACGACACGTATTTCTTGTTATTATACAAGAAAATTATACCTTCTGCTTATTTTCGCCTATGATACAAGACACGATGGTTGTATATTTACAGAGTGAGCTACACTTGATACATTTATTCATATACAATGAAATTATGATGTCATCATATATATTTTGTTGATTTTTTTATTTTATTTTATTTTTTTTGGTAAAGGGGATACCCTGATAAATCTTCCGTTTGGTTACCTTAAGAGAGTTATAGTTACTTATGTTTTGTTCATTGTTTTAGCTACATGTATAATCTCATGATTTGTTATTTAAAAAATTTTTTTAATGTGTTAGTGTGCATCATGTAGACCAAATATAGCTCATGTTAATTGATGCGTGGTTTTGCGACCTTACAACAGGTTTTACCTCTCGAGGGATCTCAAGAGGCTTGAAATCCCCACCAGGCAGTGTACCTGACCGATGTAGTATAGTGTAGTGGCAAGTACCGGGGGATTGATCGTTCTCTAGGGGAATAGTGTCGTTAGGATTGAAAAACTACTCTAATAGGTCTAAGGGTGAGAGAAGATTCTTTTTGTATTTTTATATTTTATGGAAAGCAAGTAAAATCTCGGGTTTGAAGGAGTGGGCGGAATTAGTTGCTAGTCAACTAACCCAAATAACTACAAATGCAAATAAAATAAAGTAACTGAAAATGAAAAGGTGGTGAAACTTATATGGAGAGAAATGTGTTTACTTAGATTTCCTTACTCCCTAACTATCTTTTACCGGTTGATTAGTGTGTATTAATTGCGTGGATGACGGGTGTATTCCTTAATACCAATCGTGGGGTGGCGTACGTACTTCCCCAACTCTACAAGCTCCTACTTCACTCCTATGTCGAGCCGGCTAAGAAGCTCCTAACATGGGATCACTAGAATTCGCTCATGCATTAAATACAACCATAAAAACCTTAGTACGCATTGGTTCATGTTTCTTAAGACGTTCAAGCAAGTTACCGTATAGGAGGTTAGCCAGTTTTCTTAAGCCTAACATCGATAAACAATCATCCAATACAATTAATAACACACCAACAACCAATAATCAATAGTTAGGTTTCATTAGATCTAAGCAAACACAAGATAAATCTAGCCTAGCATGTTAATCAAAAGACAAGAACAAGATATAATCAAACAACACATAGACATATTGAATGATTAAATGATTACTTATCTTCAATTAAACATGGGAGATCCAAGGGTATAAAACCCTTAAAAATGGCAGAAAATTCGTCTAGGGTTTCTCCTCACAAAGTTGCACACTAATGACTAAAAATTGCAAAACTATATATAGAGTTTAGGGGCTGACGGCGTCACGTTGTAGGAGGTGACACCGTCACCTCGCCGCGGCTAGGGTTCCCGGATGGTCTTCCTGACGCCGTCCCTTTTTAATCCTCCAAAAATCCGCTCTGGCCTATCAAGGGTTGACGCCGTCAGACTTGTGCTTGACGCCGTCTCTCTTTAACTTAAATCGTGACGACCTTGATCACCTTAAAGGGTGACGCCGTTAGACTTTCCATTGCAAAACTTTCTGGCGCGTCATGTGTATTTGTTATATCCACCTCTTTTGCCAAGCCGTGACGCCGTCAGGAGCAATCCTTGACGCCGTCATGTGTACTTTTCCAGCAGCTTTGGAGACTTTGTCGTTTTCTTCACTTTTATGCTCCAAAAACGTCCAAAATGCTTCCTTTTCCAGATTTCTTCTCCAAAGTACCTAAAATGACAAAAGGAACGATTTAGGGCAATATTTGACCAAATAAATACGATTTAGGGCTTAAATGACCCCCTAAAAGCGGTACACTTTTCGCTTCATCAAATACCCTTACACTTGAGATTTGCTTGTCCTCAAGCAAATGCGCTTTTATTCTAATCAAAATACAAGTTAGGGGTCATTTAACACTAATATAAAAGTAATTACAACAAATAGTCGTTCCCCTTTAATCATAATAAGCACGGAGATTACAAACTAGCACCTCACAAGTAGTGTTTAGATACTCACATCTCTCAGGTGTCATAAAAGTATATCTCATAAATGAAAACGGATAATATCTCTCACTACCTGTCATAGCAAATAGATTACCATAGGCTTGGGAAAGGATCAAAAACCTCCTCCACTAGGCGTAAGCACCTAAGATAAACTATCAAAGAGGGCTTTTAAATGGATTATAACGTTAGGTGTAGGGATATGATAAACACGGTTTTGTTGGATCAGGGATATTTTACTGGTGGCGAGTTAAAGATCTTGATTAATTACATGTACAATATGGCGTTGCTAAGCCAAGACTAGACTCGACTTAAGCTAAAAACAAAATAACAAAAACATAAAATAAACATAAAATGAAACGGGATGGTAGTCCGTATGTTTTTTCTACTTTTCTTTTTCTCATTTTTTTGTATTTTTCTTGATTTTTTCCATTTTTTTTTCATACACTCTTGCCCTACCATCCAAAATAATACATCATAGGGGCGTTGCATTCCCCTTACACTTGAACTTTTACATAACTTTACAAATAACTATTCTAATGACTCGAATTAAGATAATCGAAACACATATGGGGGTAATAATGTTGTTCTTCCCCATTACTCCATTACACTAGTACTTTACCCATGAGTCCCAATCGTCCCAAAACAATATGTACAAGGATATGACTCGACTTAGCAACCATGTAATCAATTAGATAATTAACTTGGGGTTTAAACAAATGTTGTCACAATAATGCACTAAAAATGAGTGCATACAAGGTAGGCTAAGGCGATTTGGGTGTACATTTAAGTGGGGTGTAACAAATTCTTCCTTTAAGTAAAATGCTTAAAGTTAGAAACGAAAAGATAGGCTCTGAGGGGTGTACTAGGGGTATCGTGTACTAAAAATGAGTACAACGCAAAGGGTGTGGGAGAATTACTTGACCAATGTTGCCAATGTAATTATAACAAAAACACAGGTGTAAAACAATGGGTTAATCCTAATGCCTCTTATCATGTAGTAAATCTAACTACACGAATGTAGTCTCACTTGTGGCCTCGGAATGGTCCTAACGCAAGTTCTAGAATCTAAGTGCTACCGGTACACACATCATAGCATAAATGCTTTTCCTACCAATTCTAGGGGCGAACCTCACATATTTGGGGGTGAAAATTTTTTTAGTGGTACGGTTTTGTGCTAGTCATATAACTCCTATCCATGAGACGCTCATTAAGATCAAAGTTTCACTCCTATATGTTGTAAAAAATTTTAAATTTGGCACTAAAATTGCCTTAACAGGTATTTCTCTCAGTTTTATTACACATCTACCATTAAACAAACAAAAATCAAGCGTAATTGCATTCTCTAAGGTATCGTACTTTACCCCCCCTTACACTTAAGATGAACATTGTCCCCAATGTTCAAATAACAAGATGTAAAAGTAAATAAGGTAAAAGAATGAAATCAAATACTCCCCTGATTCGCTCGGTGGATAAAGAGGTAACATGGTTAGATCTTCTTTCAAGAGAATGTAGAAGCTCCAAGACTAAAGCATCGCCAAAAGCTTGATTCCACATACATCTCCTTGTCCAAAATAACCTGTTAAACCTGAGAAAACAAACACGAAAACCTGCATAACATCGGCGGGATAAATCTATATAAGGATATAATGCTTGTGGAATGATTATTTTTTTGCAGATTCCTGGAGTTTATAAGTTAGAGATTTAATAAAAACTTTTTATGAAAACAAAACTTTCAAAAATTTCAGAAAATTAAAACCTGACGCCGTCAGGTTGTAATGCCTGACGCCGTCAGAAATGATCTGACAGAATTCTCATGTTAAGTTTCCGGAAAATTTCTAGAAAAACCTATACCTTACTTCCTGGAAATCCTGCAAAATATCATTATGACTCGATACAAGCATTTGACTCAAACAAATACTAATATGTATGTTAATTTAATATTGTTATGATTCATGTTCATTTGTTCTAATAAACCGATTTGGATTTCCCTTACACTTATCTTTTGCAAAATACCTTTATATGTAGTTAAGACGAAGTTAAAAACAAGATAAAGCATTTTCACAATTTAGTTTTGAACATGAATCAGTAATAATAAAAATTAAACATACATACGGAAGCAAATAAAATCAAACAAACAAATAAATAAACACACAAAGCAAATAAAGCTTGGGTTGCCTCCCAAGAAGCGCTTTTCTTTATTAACGAGTCTTGTAGCTAGACTCAAAGTCACCGTACATTATGTGACTCCATCATTGGTCACGGTTTCTAGGTTCCCCTTTGATTCTCTATCAGAATCACTTTCATAGTAAAGGTATTTCGGGTCCTCAAGATCAAAAGGATTATTTTGGTATTTAGAACTAAGCTCCTTAACATGCTTGAAGAATCCACTCGACAGGTCAAAAGTGTCCTTACATCCTCTTCTCACATCATCATCACATAACACGAGTTGGGAACTTAACCCATCGAGCCCTCCATGATCGATCTCCTTGAATTCTCTCATCTTGTAAGGCGTTTGCTATGAGATTTCCCTAATCCCATCGGTGAAAGTCATGATCCCATTGAGCTCGTCCACAACCAAGCTTGTGGCCTTGCAAAAAGGTGCCCCAAAAACAACTTGTGATAACCTGGGATCGATGTACTTTTCGATATTATCGACGATTGCGAAGCTCATAGTGAATGTCATATTTCCTACAAACACCTGTACATCATCATCTATGCCAATGTCATCCTTCCCTTTATGAATCATTCCCCATCTGCAAATGTTGTTATAATGAAACAAGGACATCACATTTTTGGGTAAACATGTGTCAATGTAAACATTATAAAAATGCTTGTGACCAATCATGCAAGGTATTTTGAGATTATTCGGATCACGTTGCTTAATTCGGCCAGGCCTTCTACCGTGTAGCCCCCATGTGTTGCAAATTGCTGATGGTTGATACTCATACACTTCTTCACTGCCATCCCGAAAAATCACTTTCCTGACACCATCGGTAAATAATGCACTACTATCATCCTCATCGAGTATCACTCCCGTTGCTTTTATGAATGGTTTGCCTAGAACAAGGCTAGTTAAGGATGGGTTGATGATAGAGTTCATGTTATTAAATACAGTTAGCTCGATATGAAAGAGGAACTTTTCTATCACAATTGGTACCCTTCTTATTACCCCGATGATATTAAACCCTTCATATTTGACCTGTTTGGTGAAGGCTTCATTATATAGAGAAAGGGATATTGCATTCATAGAAGAGTTGGGGTTTATGTAGGCATCTTTTATAAACTTTTTCCTAGTGGTGCAAGATATCTTAAAGACCCTGGGAGCGCCATCCTCTATTCTCTCTCCAAATCCCATAGGCAGCTTTGCTGTGCCCCTCTCAAGTTCCTCCACCAGGGGGTGGTCTAGCAGTCCTGGGAGCCCATGAGGCATTTCGGATTTCTCTTCCGAGCCCTTCTCATCACTCACCTCTCTTGTACTAGAGTTCTTTGGTGAGTCTAGATAGTCGCCGGGCGCCTCGGGGTTCTTTTTGGGAACTTCACCCTCCATTTCATTGTCCACATTCTCGGTTGATTGTTGGTCCAGGTTGGGTTCAGGAATAGGTATTGTTGTAATGGTGTTCACGAAGTGGAGTGGTTTTGAAGGGGTATGAGTATCTCTAGTTTCTTTTCCGTTCTGTGATATGTGTTTGAAGAGTTTACTAGGGTGCTTGATTTTTACAGGAGGGGGTGTTTGGTGAGTCACCGTGACAGATTTGATCTCATAAACTCGTGCCAACTCACAAGTTGACCTGCCAGCAATGCGATCATTGATAACCTTTAACAGGTTATTAACCTTGTTGTTCATATCAACTTGCTGTTGTCTGAATTGATTCTCAAGTTTGGAGAGCTGTGTTTCTTGAGAGAGAATGAATTTTTGCAGTGATTCCTCATGATTTTGTTGTTTATGCGTATGCTGATGAGGATAATATTCAGACCAGGTGAGTGGGGGAGAGTCATTGAATGATACGCTTCGAGTTTGGTTCCACCTAAAATTTGGCTTACTCTTCCATGCCTTATACCTATCTTCGGAATTCTTGGGTCCATAATTAGTGGTGAGCCACTTATCTCCCGCCGTATCGATTCGCGAGGATGCGAATTCTTTGAAAGCCTGTTTGGGGAGCTCCATGCAATCACGAGTGTCGTGGGGACCACTACACAATTTACACGAAGAAGTGATTTTGTTCACTTGGCTTGAAGGTTTAGGAGCCTCGTAGGATTTCATAAGAAACTTGACTTGGTCTTCAAGTTCTATGATCCTACGCTCGGAAGTGCTTGAATTGTTCGAAGGCAAAGATATTGCCTTGACCGTTTTATTCAAATCACGGGAATCACTCCAACTTTCGTTGTCATAAAGAGCAAGATCTTCCAGGAGAGCCCATGATTGTTCCGCACTTAGATCACGTAGCTTACCACCGGCCGATTGGTCAATGGTTTGCCTCGTGGAGAGATTGATATGGTCATAGAAGATTTGGACTTGGAGCCAAAGTTCTATGCCATGGTGAGGGACTTTTTGGAGTAAGTCCTTGAATCGAGTCCATGCCTCGTAGAGGGTTTCGCCTTGACGTTTTTGGAACATCAAGATATCATTCCTTAGCTTGGTAGTTCTTCCTGGTGGGAAAAACTGAGCGAGGAAACGAGTGGTGAGATCATCCCAAGAGGTGATGGATCCTGCGGGTAGACGCTCTAGCCATTGACTAGCTTGGTCCCGCAGAGAGAATTGAAAGAGACGCAGTCAGGTCGTCTCTCGAGTGGCAACATCAAGGTCTATAGAATCAACGATTTTGTGAAAGTCCTTGAGATGTTGATTAGGATCTTCGGAACGAAGTCCATGGAATGCGCATCCGCTTTGCACCAACCGGATGGTGTCGGATCGCAAGGGAGTGACATTGGCTCCTTGAGTGAGCTCAATGGTGTTTCGATAGCCATGGTGGCTAGGACGGGAGTAGTCTCCTAAGGTACGGGCTCTAGGAGGTGGGTGTTGTTGTGGTGGTGGGTTGTTGGGATCAAGGATATTACCACCTTCCATGATGTCGGATGGTAATGGTTACGAACAAAGAAACGAAGAAAAAAGATAGACTAAAGAAAACCTAGAAAAATAAAATAAAAATCTCACTAGAAAGGAATCTAGTGAGTAGACCTAATAAAATAAAAATTCAACCTAAACAATAACTATTCCCCGGCAGCGGCGCCAAAAACTTGATGCGTGGTTTTGCGACCTTACAACAGGTTTTACCTCTCGAGGGATCTCAAGAGGCTTGCAATCCCCACCAGGCAGTGTACCTGACCGATGTAGTATAGTGTAGTGGCAAGTACCGGGGGATTGATCGTTCTCTAGGGGAATAGTGTCGTTAGGATTGAAAAACTACTCTAATAGGTCTAAGGGTGAGAGAAGATTCTTTTTGTATTTTTGTATTTTATGGAAAGCAAGTAAAATCTCGGGTTTGAAGGAGTGGGCGGAATTAGTTGCTAGTCAACTAACCCAAATAACTACAAATGCAAATAAAATAAAGTGACTGAAAATGAAAAGGTGGTGAAACTTATATGGAGAGAAATGTGTTTACTTAGATTTCCTTACTCCCTAACTATCTTTTACCGGTTGATTAGTGTGTATTAATTGCGTGGATGACGGGTGTATTCCTTAATACCAATCGTGGGGTGGCGTACGTACTTCCCCAACTCTACAAGCTCTTACTTCACTCCTATGTCGAGCCGGCTAAGAAGCTCCTAACATGGGATCACTAGAATTCGCTCATGCATTAAATACAACCATAAAAACCTTAGTACGCATTGGTTCATGTTTCTTAAGACGTTCAAGCAAGTTACCGTATAGGAGGTTAGCCAATTTTCTTAAGCCTAACATCGATAAACAATCATCCAATACAATTAATAACACACCAACAACCAATAATCAATAGTTAGGTTTCATTAGATCTAAGCAAACACAAGATAAATCTAGCCTAGCATGTTAATCAAAAGACAAGAACAAGATATAATCAAACAACACATAGACATATTGAATGATTAAATGATTACTTATCTTCAATTAAACATGGGAGATCCAAGGGTATAAAACCCTTAAAAATGGCAGAAAATTCGTCTAGGGTTTCTCCTCACAAAGTTGCACACTAATGACTAAAAATTGCAAAACTATATATAGAGTTTAGGGGCTGACGGCGTCACGTTGTAGGAGGTGACACCGTCACCTCGCCGCGGCTAGGGTTCCCAGATGGTCTTCCTGACGCCGTCCCTTTTTAATCCTCCAAAAATCCGCTCTGGCCTATCAAGGGTTGACGCCGTCAGACTTGTGCTTGACGCCGTCTCTCTTTAACTTAAACCGTGACGACCTTGATCACCTTAAAGGGTGACGCCGTCAGACTTTCCATTGCAAAACTTTCTGGCGCGTCATGTGTATTTGTCATATCCACCTCTTTTGCCAAGCCGTGACGCCGTCAGGAGCAATCCTTGACGTCGTCATGTGTACTTTTCCAGCAGCTTTGGAGACTTTGTCGTTTTCTTCACTTTTATGCTCCAAAAACGTCCAAAATGCTTCCTTTTCCAGATTTCTTCTCCAAAGTACCTAAAATGACAAAAGGAATGATTTAGGGCAATATTTGACCAAATAAATACGATTTAGGGCTTAAATGACCCCCTAAAAGCGGTACACTTTTCGCTTCATCATGTTAATGCATGATGTAAATATTGTACAATTATTTAATGTATGAGTTGGTGTATATCAATCAAAATCAAACGAGTGCAAATCAATTCTCATATTTTAACCTTTTCTCGTATGATAGTTTTTAGAGGGAATTTCAAAAGTATCCTAGATGCCCCATGATCCTGTCTTTTCTAGACTATAATTTTTCCCCCATAATAGCCCAGGGCGACCTGGCATTTGGGCGACCACCATATATGCATGACACGCATCCAATTTTTTAAGTATACAAAGTACAAAAAGTACCAGGCGACTTTTTTTGGGTGACTTGTACTTTGGGCTACTTGTTTTTTTGTATTTCAGTGAAAAAAGTTGGACACATGTCAAGCATATAAGGATGGGCACACCAGCGACCTACAATGACCTTCATTTTTCCTGCCAAATTAGTTTTTTCTCTCCGGCGACCTACAGACGACTTTCTACCACACCAAGGTGACCTTCATCTTTTTTTCTTTTCTTTTTCCTTTTTTTTTTCAAATTTTTAAACAACAAAATTAAATTTCATTAATAATAAAAACATTGCATAATAATTCAAATAACATTAAACCATTACAATAATAAAATGACTAGTGTTGATTTGCACGATGCCAAATATCTTCCACCAAATCCTTTTAGGCTTAGATGAGATTTTCTGTTGATTATCTCCCGAGTAACTTCCAGCGATTCTTCATGCGTTCTTACGGGATCATAATCACGATGTTGCTCCTCTCGAAAAAATGTGGGAGATATCGTCCACCATTTGTCATGAATTATCATATTATGTAATATGATGCATGTGTACATTATATCTGATAGTCAACTTCTGTCCAACCCTTTATCCGGATATTTAATCATTAGCCACTTCTTCTTTAATACACCAAAAGCTCATTCCACATCTTTCCTTGCTGCTTCGTGCTTCGTCTTATACAATATTCTTTTGTGATCATTCGTACCCGGATTTGAAATGGACTTCATAAGAACGGACCATTCCGGATATATCCCGTCAGTAAGATAATATCCCCTTTTATTAGTCACGTTGTTAGCCATGAATGAAACATCTGTTGCTCTCCTCGCTTTGAGATCATTGAAAAGATGCGATTGACGTAAAACATTTACGTCGTTATTCATCCCGGCGACACCAAAGAACGCATGTCAAATCCATAAATCTTGGGAGGCGATCGCTTCCAATAAAATGAATGGATCTGGCCCGTGATCACCTCTAGCAAATTGAGCTCTTAAAGCTGTTGGGCAATTCTCCCATGGCCAATCTGTACAATCAATGCTTCCTATCATCCCAGGAAACCCATGCTTTTGCTCGTGATGAGCATAGAGTCTTTCAATGTTAGTATATGTTGGCTTTCGCAAAAACTCTTCACCGTATAACTCCATGATGGCCTTACAAAATTTTCGGAGACACTTACGAGCTGTTGTCGCACCCATTTGCAGATATTCGTCCAGAGAATCAGGATTGGTTCCGTATGCCATTTGATGAATTGCCGAAGTATACTTCATCAATGGGGAAAGACCAAGTGTGCCCGCACAATTAGTAGTTTATTGAAAATAACAGGAATGATCAGTTACCTCTCGAACAATTTGTGTGAATAGTTTTCGGCTCATTAGGGAACACGTACGGAATGTTGCTTCGTTATACACTGGGTGTTCAGAGAAGTAAGCCGCCATTAAACGATTATGAGCACCGTAATGATCCCTGGCTATGTAGGTTCGTGAGATTTTTGGCTTTGAGGCTTGAAAAGCCTCCCAACAGGCTTCCGTAAAAAGCGCAAGCTCGCTATTAACTTCATCTTCATCGTCCGAAGATGAAGTGCCAAAAAATAGCTCGTAAGACATTATGTAGATTAGATGTGTAATCTACTATATTAATAAAACAGGGTTTTGAAAATATCATCTCTCCCCAAAATACCTTAAAACTCGACACTTGGAAATTCATTTTGATCCAACGGTTCTGGTTGTATTCACGTTCTAGACATTAACTGCTCAACAATTTTGGGGCATTACTCTGCTACGCTTCATTTTGTATCACAACATCAAAAAAACACAAACCAAAAAACGCAAAATCAATAGCAGATCAAAAAAATACTATCAAAAAACACATACCAGATCCCCATTTTTGAGAACCCTAGCTCAAAAACATAACATCAAAATGCTATCCATCGCAATACCATTCGGTATACCCGATCAAAAAAACACAAACAACCCTGGATCTGGGAAGAAACTAAAAACCCGTCACAACAAATCTTTGGACGAATCAACAAACTTTTGATGATAAAAGAAACACATCCATGATCGACAAAAAAAAAAAGGCTAAAGAATTCTTTTTATTGATGCTATGGTGTAGGTTCTTTTGTGATTTCTTTTTATATCCATTGTTCATGTTCTATTTTTATTTGATTTGGGATATAATTCTAACCCTAATTTCAATTGCAAATTCATAAATCAATTATGTGTTTGAGTTAATTGTTCATAAATTAGTTTCTGATTTTATTTTTTGGTTGTTCTAAAATTAAATCGGCTAAAAAAATGGAACCGATGGATCATTATTTTTTGTTGTTTTGATTTTTTTGTGATCATTGTTGTAGGTGACGGCGAATGAAGTTTTTGTCAACAAGCTCAATTTAAGGTGATTAAATCAAATTTTAAGTGTCAAGTTTAACTTGCACATCAAGTGTTTGATGAAATATCTTTAGTCAATTTTATGGTTATGAGTCTGGGTTTAATTGTTGGTTATGAGTATGGGCAGTACTTACCCAAATTTACAGTTAACACATCCTCTTTTTGAACCCGTACTACCCTTCTTTTACCAATTACGGCTATATTTGTACAGGCAATTGTCAAATAAATGAGCAAGAAGTATTATATTGTCCTACATCTTTAGGTGAAAAGCAGAAATTTTGTGTGGTAGTGCCGTTTAAATTTCACGACTCAAGGGTGTAAACTAAGTTGTTGATTCTTATTATTGAATTTTGGTGAAAGACTTGGAGAAACAAAATAAACAATGACTTGAAAATTAAACACATGAGTGATATTTTATGCATTATTCTTTGCTGATAGCTTTCTCTTTTTTGTTCCTTTGTGCAGTACGATGCATTTGATATTGGTTTTATAACAACGGATGACTTTACTAATGCGGATATTATGGAGGCAACTTATCCAGCTGTAGCAGAAAGAATTCATGGTGATTGGATTAGTGATCTAGCAATCCCTATTGTTACTGGCTTCCAAGGGAAGATCTCTTACTTTTTGCATCCTTTAAAACTTATATAAAAGAAGATTTTGAAAGTTGACTCCTTAAATCAATATGTCGATTTACAGGGTTGGAAAACTTGTGCAGTGACTACATTGGGCAGAGGTGGTAGTGATTTGACTGCTACAACCATTGGTAAAGCATTGGGCTTGCTAGAAGTTCAGGTTGGTAAAGATCTAAAAACTCAAATGTAATTGTGTACTCAGGGATATGAAAATATTAAATGAGTTTGTATGCAGAAAATATTGAGCGATGTTGAACATAAGTCATTCATTATATTGTATGTTAAAGTCAAGTACGGCTTAAACAGAAGTTCTAATTTAGTCTTTTGGTCTTATACAGGTTTGGAAAGACGTGGATGGTGTTTTGACATGCGACCCTAACATATATCCAGGTGCTGAACCTGTGCCATATTTAACATATGATGAAGCTGCTGAACTTGCATATTTCGGTGCCCAGGTATTTACTTCTGTCTCTATGCGCATTTATATGGCATTAAAATATC
Source organism: Artemisia tridentata subsp. tridentata (assembly GCA_021014915.2). Classification (NCBI taxonomy): domain Eukaryota; kingdom Viridiplantae; phylum Streptophyta; class Magnoliopsida; order Asterales; family Asteraceae; genus Artemisia; species Artemisia tridentata. The sequence goes on along the minus strand of CP139509.1, from coordinate 114,360,729 downwards.
TCCATGTTTAGTTATATTTTCTTGATTATGCCATGCTTTTGAGTTTTCATACCCAAATGCTATATTTGGTATCATGTTAATACAAATGAACCAGAAGAACTATGTATGTGGTTTATAAACCAAATATGTGGTTTAGGTGTGTCATGATGGGAAGACCATTGAAGCTCAAGCAGCCCATGGCACTGTGATAAGTCATTACAGGGTGCACCAAAAGGATGGCGAGACTAGCACAAACAGCATACCCTCAATCTTTGCTTGGACCCAAGGGTTTGCCCCAGGTGCATTAGTAGGTTTATTCTCATTATTAAACATATAACACTTGTTTGTTTGTTTGTTTTTTGTTTTTTGTTTTTTTTGTTTTTTAATGAAATTTTACATATTAACTGAAGCTTTCACTCCTTTCTCTTGATAAATAAAGACTAATGTTTGTTCGAAGTCTAAAGCTTTCTATAAATTTTAGTATAATGCTAGGCCTAAATTAACTTGCAACTTATAATTGAGCTTATTAAAATGTGGTGCACTGTCCTTTGACACATGATTATGTTGTCCTTGCAACGGTGTCATGGCTCTTTGGTGTCTGCGTCTCAAAAATTCACTGCAGATAGTACATATATATTGTTTGAAAAAGTTTTATTATGGGGAAGATGTTTTAATAAATAATCCTTTAAGATTATTATTCAATTAGCTCTGAGATATGATATGCCATTTTTTGATGTACATTACTTTTTGTTGTTTTTTCATAGTTTGACAAGACTATGAATGTTACCCAGCTCTGAGATATGAATGTGACCCAGCTGAAGTGACCTATGTTGTGAAGTTGACCAAAAGGAAATGGATTCACTAAAGCAACTAGGATGACATTCAGCCACTGCTGCTACTACCACAGCCACCGTCTAAATTAGACCGTATTCTGAGTGGACCAGCTATCTAACATGCTTTCGATCAGGTAATATTCGGTTGCATAAATGTTGGTGATTTGTTCAATTTGTAACTTGGTTGTCTTATAACTCTCAGAATTCAGATTATAGGGTGTTTGGCGTTAGGTTTTTAAAGTCGTTTTATGTCGTCTGTACTTGTGATAATAAATAACAGTGTTTTAGAAATAAATAAGAACTTTGCATAATAGATTACTATTCTTTGAATTTGAAGATGTTGAAAGTCACACACTTTGTGGCATATGGGATGTTAGTGTTCCTTAGTTTTTGCCTGCCATAGTGTTTTTGTTTAAGCGTGGCTTTGAGTTGTGCTCTAAAGGATACACGCCAAATAGTTTTCATATGAGACATAACATAAACTGTTGTTTCATTTGGTATAGGCTGGCGTAATTTTATCCAAGTTTTTATGGCTAACACACTTTATCTCAAAAATTCAGATATTGTATTTGTTACTATTATTATTATTATTATGAAATGCATTCTCTTCAACAATTTTAGCTTTTGGTGCTTATTTTTTGTTGATATTATTGAGAACTTAATTGTGTGAATTGACTATCAATGTTGACCAAGTGAATGATGGAAGTACGAACGCTGCAAATGAATGTCAAAAACATAATGTAACTTGAATTCTTGGGCATACCAGTATACATATGATATCTTTTATGCCATTTTTTATTTACATGCATTATCAATCGCAAACAACTTTTACTTACACTTTTTTTTACACTTATTAGGTGCTCAACAAATGTTCATTGCCTTATCACTTAATTCGCGCTCAATACATACATTTGCTTTCCAAGACCATGAAGATTGTAGGCAGCATCCATGAATGTTTATTAGATTAATAGTTACATCCATATTTCTTTATTGTATCATTGACTTAATATATATTATCATTGACTTAATACATTCTTCTAAAAACCCGTCAATTTTATTAATTGCAGATCTATTTCGTTATAATTTACCTAAATATAGTTGAATACTTTATGTTTAGTTATAATTTTATTGCAGATCTGTTTTGTTATAAGGGTCAAGAATCAGAAAAACTATAAAGGCCAAGAATCAAATAATAAGATCTACCATCGTATTTAGGAGTATTTATATGTGAAGAGTGATTAAATGATTTAGAATATAAGCGTAAGATATTTAACTGTAATGAAACAGGTTGTAGGAATGCTTAAGTGATGTTGAATATAAGCGTAAGATATTTAACTATAATGAAACGGTTTGTAGGAGTGATTAAGTGATTTTGAATATAAGCGTAAGATATATTATGAATCACAACCTACTTTTACTTACATTTTCTATGGACTATAGGTGTACACGGAATGGACATTTTCTATTAAATTAATTAGCGCTCACATACGTCATTTGTTATTCAAGACCATCAAATTTGGAGACGACAACACATGGACGTTAATTATTTTAATTGTTACAAACTCAAATGATTATCGAATAATTCACGTATTATCTCATTGTTTTTTTCATATATTAATAGAACATGTTTACGTTCGTTGTTTTCTTATACTATAAGCATTTGCATACAATGTAGGTTTGTTTGTCCCATTTGAGATATTAATTATAACCAGAATCAGCCAATTTGTGGTGATAAGGTAAAGAATTCCCATGGTGATAAGGTAAAGAATTCCCATTTGCTGTCAAATGTAAATATATCCATTTCCATATATAAATTTTATGGTATTTTTACTTGCATTATTTTCTACTGCAAGTTAATCCGAGTATATAGATATTCGTTTTTGAACTCTAACCAATTCTCAACCTAAACAACTGTGTTCATAATGGTGTTGATGTCATCTTTGGCTTAGATCAGTCATTTTTTAGCAAGGTCAAGTCTGTATATTCTCTTTTAAAGTATGATTTTAAGTTATGCTGAAGTCATATAGTATGCAAATGAATGTATGTTTGTTTCATATCGCTTTTTACTATCCGAAACTTTTACTTTTGAACATCAAAAATTTTGTCGTGTGAAACTATTGGTTAGAATCTCACACTGTCATATAGAAAGAAAGGGCTTCTTAGACAATTTAAATATTTTTCATGACCGCATGTTCTCAGATATTTTTTGTTTCAACATTATATTCGTTTAACATTATTGTATCAAGCATTTTACTACTACTTTTAACTTTTAAACAATTCTTAAAGCTAGCCGCCCATCGGGCGGGCCTTGAGGCTAGTAGTTGGTATAGAGAGAATGTGTTTCAATGTGTATAGAGAATTGTAGTTTGAATTTGTGAATAAAATGATGAAATGAGTGGGTTATTTATAGTGTTAAAGTATTTAAATTTTAAAAGTTAAATAAGTTTTTTTTCTTTTTCTTTTTTATTATTTTATTATTTTTGTTTACACCAAACAGTCACATTGTACATTTTTGCTGTTGTTTTGTGCTTGCTTCAATCGGTTGACCAGACGATCGATATATATATATATATATATATATATATATATATATATATATATATATATATATATATATATATATATATAATATATATATATATATAGGATCCGGTTCCATTGAGAAGGTTTTTATTTTGAGAAGATTGAGAAATCTTCGTTTGAACAAACTGATTCATGTTTTTGATTTGATTCACAAGTAAAACATCATTTTATGGTGAATCGAATCTATAAATTACAAATTTGATTCACAAATCATTGTTAAAATCGAGTTATGATGATGATTCATTAAATTTGTACAGATGATTCAGTATTCTACATATATCGCAAAATCGAGAGATTTTTAACATTGATTCAAATTTTTTTTACACATTTTGAATTTTAATCACATTAAAATGAGTTTTACGCTTGAAAAACATGAATCAAAGTTAAAAATCTATCATTTTTGAAAACCTTCTCAATCTTCTCAAAATAAAAACCTTCTCAATCGATCCAGATTCTATATATATATATATATATATATATATATATATATATATATATATATATATATATATATATATATATAACTCGGCTAACCGAAGTCGACCGAGTATCCACACCAATAGCGACCGCGACCCAATCGGTCGACCTCCTTGGTGCAGGCAGCCTAAGGTGGTCGCCCAATTGCCAGGTTGCCCTGGGCTATTTTAGATTTTTTTTTTTTTTTAATGGTCTAGAAAAGGGATCTTCTGGTCTACTTTTTGAATTAGCTCTAGTTTTTTTATCTTTCATAAGGGTGATCATCTGTCTAAACCCGACCCGACAAAAGAAAATCGGTAAAAACCTAAACCGAGAACCGAATCGAAGTTACTTGGTTCGGTTTAAGTCGGTCTTTCTCGGTTTTTGGCTCGAACAGACCCGAACCGAAACCAAAAATGGGTAAACTATAGAACCGAAACAGAACAGAGTTTGGTCGGTTCGGTTTCGGTTCAATCGGTTTTGTCGGTTTTTTCGAGTCGGTTCGGTTCTTGTTCGGTTTTGCTCAGCCCTAATCTTCCAAGTCTAATGATTTCAATAATATTGTTTAGGATTAAATTTGTTGGAACTAGACCCAATCTTGTAGATTGTGTGGGTTAAAAATCAAAACACCAGTTTTTTTATAAAACACATTGATGAGTGTTTATATTAACTTTCTTATAACTATTTTACTTGTTAGAGAAAAATAAAATAAAGACTTAAGCCTATAATCCAAACACTACTTTCAGCTAGGGGTGGAAACGAGCCGAGCTACTCGTAAAAAGCTCTAGATCAGATCGGTAAAAAGATCAAACGAGCTCAATTCCAACAAGTCCACAACCATCGCTTATTCACTCACCATATATTCTACTACGTCTTGCAGATTTCCATCTTTCACGGCTACTTCAAAATCACTTTTTACCAAGGAAAACATTTGTCAACACTGTGCTAGAGCTCAAAGAATGCTTCAATAGTTGCAAACCCTGCAACAAATACACCTTTTAGATACTCACGTGCTTGAAGCAATTGTGGTAGACGATTGTTTGTTCGTGAAGAAAATATTAATATTAAACAAGCAATAATTATCTAACAAACATTAGCACGGATCTATTCAAAGACATTTAACAAGAAAATTGTAGGATTTTGTATCGACAAGCAATTTACCTTCTCTAACTCTCTCGGATCACATTATCAAGTTTATCCACCTTTGTGAAACTAGCAATTAAGCATTTAAAACTCAAATGAAAAAAGGAAAAAAAAAGTGGACTCTAACAATCCAAAGTTTTTCATACGAACACTTAGGGTGCGTTTGTTATCCGGGTTTTGAAATGAGGGAATGTAATCATATACTTAATTAATTGTTTGGTATATGTCTATAGGTGTGGTGGAAAGGAATATCTCTTAAAATCTGATTCCCTACCAACATGGTGGGTGTCACTGTATTTTTTTCTTAATCCACAATTCTCCACCGCAAGTTTTTTTAGTCGACAATTCTCCACCATAAATTTTCTGCATTCTTTCTATTTCTTTCATTATTTAACTATTAATTTAATAATCAATCTTTTATAACAAATTCTAAAATTATTGTATTTTTATATTAATTATATTTTTCTCTTTCCCAAATCCGAATCCAATTCCAATCCCACTTACGAACCAAACGCACCCATATAAAACATTGAAACAAATAAACTACATCAAGCCAGAGCTGTTGTGTGCCTAGGGTAGGAACATGGACATGTCATTTGGCTTAATTAAGAGCATCATTATCAATTTATCATAAATCTTGTCCAGATTTTATGGATTTTAAATGTCATGTGACTCATAAGAGGAAGAAATTATTAACCTGAACTAAGTTGATGCCCATATTCATGTTTTGTTGCCATCAATTATTTTGTATTGATATTTATAACTTATCATCAAAATCAACAAGGACGTACTTGAGGTAATTACAATGAGCATATATTAAAAAAGATTAACAAAAGCAGCATAGAATCTTTCGAGTTTACCTCCTCCATGCCGACATTTACAACCCTTTCCTCTAATGCACCCACATCCTTTATGTTATACTTGTGGAACAAAGCAATGATGGAGATTGTAGATATAGGAGAAACAGCGAGGTCATCCATCACCATGTATGTTACCAATCCCTTT
>CP139509.1:114239730-114349730 GCA_021014915.2 Artemisia tridentata subsp. tridentata | reverse complement strand
CCGGAGGATAATCGTGGGAGACAATCCCACGATAAGCCTAACGGTGTCTTTTTGTTTTCTTAGTGCGCAGGTCTCAAGCATTAAGATCTGATTGGTACGGAATCAAGGAACGCCCAACTTTTGTATCAACAAGTGGCGCCATCCGTGGGACCCTACACTAAGAACTTTGCTAAGAACTAGAATGACGAAGCATGGAAACCCAAATCAGCGGACTCCGCAGACGAAGAAAACGCATGACGACCTACTGGGAAAGAAGCACCAAACTGATTCAGCCGCTAAGCCGCCCTCTGGAACAACCAGTGCGCCCAAAAGCCTAGGATCATACGCAGATCTGGCTTTTACTCCAGTAGAACCGCTCACAAAGACTACCCATGCTACTACAACAAGTACTAGCACAGTAGATCTACAGAGCACCCCTCTCGCCATGCCAGAACTAAACTTCACTGAGCCGCCAAATGCGCCTATCCGAAACAAGGATCTTGTTTTGGAAACACACACCTTCGCGCTAGAAGGAGTCACGCCTGAACTAGCGCCAAGTGATTTCGTGTCTCAAAACTACGAAACCTTGGCCGCGCTCATGCGAGAGGAGGCGAAAAAGAGGTCAAGTCAAAGTCTGCACGCCAGGCTCAACTTCGACCCTGAGCAGGAAGCATCCCCACCGCGCCACCGAAAGGAAAGACGCGAGAAGGATAGCCACAAACACCCAGTGTTTACCAGGATTGGAAGGAAGGTTGTGGATGACGAAGCAGCCGACTTTCAGTATCTGGAGGAGCATGAAGATGGGGAACGGCGCGCCAATGTCCACACTAGGCTTGGTAGTCGCCGGGTTCATGATAGGCTTGGACGACGGTGTTCCCCAAGCGAAAGCCCTTCAAGCTCTGACTCCGAGGATAGTCGGCGCACGCGCCGCAGAGGAGCAAGCTCGGATTCCAATGATAGTCGACGCAAGCGTCGCAAAAGAGTAAGCTCATCCTCAAGTGACTCCTCGGACAACGAGGATAAAGAAACAGGACACTGGAAATCAAGGGAAAAACACCGCGACCAGGAGGACGACGACATGTCTCGTCCCTGGCGCCGCCAAAAAGTTGATGCGTTCACTCAGCGCATCAACGATTTTTCGGAAAATAAGAGAAGGCGCATGCCCGCTAATGTCAAAACTTATGATGGGACAGGTGATCCTGATGATCACCTAAAAATTTTCGAATCAGCAGCCACTATCGAAAATTGGCCACAACCTGTGTGGTGCCACATGTTTAACTCTACATTAGTAGGGAATGCGCGCAACTGGTTCAGTAAGCTTCCACGCAGAAGCATCGGTGGTTTTGAAGAGTTGCGAAAGGCGTTTCGTTTAAACTTTACTCAAAGGAAGAAGTGCGCCAAAAACCCTGTCGAGCTCGCTAGGGTAAAACAGCGCCAAGGGGAATCCACAAGCGCTTTCATGGAGCGCTATAAGGACGAATGCATACACGTCAAGGCGTGCCCAGAAATACTAAAGATATCAGGGTTTATGAACGGAATCAATAACCCAGATCTGATAAAAAAGTTAAACGATAGGGTTCCCCAAACCTTTGACGAACTCATGAAGCGCACGAGGTCCTTCATCCAAGGAGAAGCAGCCGCTGCGGATAGCAAGAAAGGCTACTCGAACCATAGGTCACAAGAAGAGCCAAGGAGACAATCCAATGACCAGAGTAGCAATCGTAACAAAAGCTATCGCAGTCAAGGGGGCGGACGGGGAAACGACAAGTACACCCCACTAACGAAAACTCCAAAGGAGATATTTGCGACGGAAGGCGCGAACTTTCCAAGACCCCCACCTATGCGCACCCCCGAAGATCGGCGCGTAGGGAATGGATACTGCGAATATCATGGACAGAAGGGCCACACGACTAATGAGTGTGTCCAATTGCGCCAACTAATAGACAAGCTAGTAAAAGAAGGCAGATTGGACCATCTCGTTAAAAATATTAAGGATGGGAAAGACAAGCAGAAAACCGGAGGCAAGAAAGAAGCGCCTAAGGAAAAAGCTGATACTATCTACATGATACAATCATGGCAGCGAAAGACTAGGCAAAAGGTGAGCCAGAAATTTTCTCACGGAAGCGAAATCTCTTTCCCCACCTTGGCTGCGGACAACGCAGTAGCAGAACCACTCACCATTGAGATAAGTGCGGGGGGTCACGATATCCACCGCATGTATGTTGATGGAGGGGCATCAGCGGATATAATGTATGAGCATTGTTTCAAGAGATTGCGCCCTGAGATACAAAGACAGTTAATCCCAGCCACGACTGCGCTTACTGGCTTTACAGGAGAAAAGATATGGCCCATGGGGCAACTGCGACTACTAGTCGCTGTTGGTAATAAGGAACACTCCACGACAGCCTGGATGAATTTTATGGTGATCAAATCTCCTTCACCATACAATGGCATTATTGGAAGGTCAGGAATTTCGGCGATGCGCGCGGTACCGTCCACAGCACATGGGATGCTCAAATTCCCAGTAGAAGGCGGCATTGTCACCATCTACAACAACGTTGCGCTACCAGAAGAGTGTAACACGATTACATGTGAAACGACGCACATCCTAGAACAGAGCGCAGCTAAAGTACCAAACCTAAAGGTTGCAATTCACCCTGAATACCCGGAGCAAGAAGTGTCGATTGGAGGATCGTTGTCTGACAAAGGTAGAGCGGCCGTGTGCGCGCTCCTACAAAGGAATCTGGATATCTTCGCATGGGAACCAAAGCACATGACTGGTGTGCCACGCTCGATTGCAGAACACAAGCTAAAAATCCGACAAGGATATTCCCCAGTAAGGCAGAAAAAGCGCGGCCAGGCTCCAGAGCGCGCAAAAGCCATTCTGGAAGAAGTACACAAACTTGTGGACGCTGGCATCATGCGAGAAGTCTATTACCATGATTGGCTCTCCAATCCAGTAATGGTCAAGAAGAGCGATGGCAGTTGGCGGATGTGTGTAGATTTCACTGACCTTAACAAAGCATGTCCACAGGACTGCTACCCACTACCAGAAATAGACTGGAAGGTGGAATCTCTGTGCGGATATCCCTTTAAATGTTTCTTAGATGCATACAAAGGGTACCACCAAATCCAAATGGCTAAGGAAGACGAGGAAAAAACAGCCTTCCACACAAGCCAAGGCGTCTTTTGTTATACAAAGATGCCTTTTGGCCTGAAGAATGCGGGCGCCACCTACCAGCGACTGGTAGATAATGCATTTGAAAAGCAAGTGGGCCGCAACTTAGAGGTCTATGTGGAAGACCTTGTCATAAAAAGCCATACTGAAGATGAAGTGGTGCGCGATATTGAAGAAACATTTAGAACACTACGAAGTATCAACATGAAGTTGAATCCTAAGAAATGCACTTTTGGCGCTACAGAGGGCATGTTCCTAGGATATTTGATAGAACCAGATGGCATTAAGCCATGCCCAGAAAAAACAGAGGCTGTCATCCAACTTCCTTCACCGCGCACGTTGAAAGAAGTTCAATCTCTGAATGGAAAGCTAGCCGGTTTGAACAGATTCCTGTCCAAATCAGCGGATAAGTCACTTCCTTTATTTAAAACACTCAAGAAGTATACAAAAAAGGGAGACTTTCGTTGGACCACGGAAGCGGAAGAAGCTTTCACACAGCTTAAGCAACATATAGCAGCGCTTCCTAAGCTAGTCGCACCCCGCCCAGGGGAGGAGTTAATCATCTACTTATCTGCAACTCATGGAGCGGTCAGCGCAGTATTACTGACGGATAGAGATTCTGTACAAACACCGGTATATTTTGTAAGCAAAGCACTCAAGAAGACAGAGATTAACTACAACCCAATGGAAAAGTTGGTCCTGGCGTTAGTGTTCGCCGCCAAAAGACTGCGTAGATACTTTCAAGCGCACCCAATAGCGGTGATCACAGACCAACCTATCAAGCAAGTTATCTCTAAACCTGATGCATCGGGGCGATTACAAAAATAGAGTGTGCTACTAGGCGAGTATAACATCTCTTACAGACCACGCACTGCGGTTAAAGGGCAAATACTAGCAGACTTCATCATCGAAAAACCAGATACCGATGATGCACCTCCACCGAGCAAGGTAGAATTACAAGAACCATGGGTCCTGTTCACCGATGGATCTTCATGCGTGGATGGGTCAGGCGCTGGCCTTATCCTCACTAATCCAGAAGGAATGGAATTCACTTACGCACTGCGTTTTGAATTCACAGCCACGAACAACGAGGCAGAATATGAAGCCCTAATCGCCGGATTACGCATTGCAAATCGAATGGGTGTACGTAACCTAGAAGCAAATGTGGACTCCCGATAGGTAGCCAACCATGTGTTGGGCGAATATATGGCTAAAGAGGATAACGTGGTCCAATACCTCGACAAGACCAAATCACTAATACAAGGCTTTGACAGGTTTACCATTAAGCAAGTTTACCATTAAGCAAGTTCCTAGAGGTGAAAATAAGAAAGCGGATGCGCTAAGCAAGATCGCATCTACTAGCTTCGCGCACCTGTCAAAACAAGTTTTAGTGGAGATCCTAAAGAACAAATCCATCTCGGAGATGGAGATATCTACGATGATAGAAGAGCAGGATCCTACATGGATGACCCCCATCATCGAATTCATAAGTAAGGGCAAACTGCCCGATGAGCAGAAGGACGCTCGACGGATACGGCGCACAGCGCAGAGGTTCGAACTTAGAGATGGTATCCTATATCGGCGCTCATTCCTACAACCATGGCTTCGGTGCGTTGGACCTCTTCAGGCAGATTACGTACTCCGAGAGACCCACGCTGGTTCATGCAGTATGCATTCAGGACCACGGTCCCTCGTAGCGCGAGCATTGCGCTCAGGATACTATTGGCCTACTATGCACCGTGATGCGCGCGATGTGATATAGAAATGCAACGACTGCCAAGTTCATAGACCCATCCCGCTCAGACCACAACAAGAGCTATCACCTATCACTTCTCCGTGGCCATTCTATAAATGGGGTATCGACATTGCGGGTCCCTTTCCTGTCGCAGCAGGAGGACTGAAATTCCTTATTGTTGCAATTGACTACTTCACTAAGTGGATTGAGGCAAAAGCAGTGGCGACAATCACAGGTAATCAAGTAAAACGATTCGTTTGGGAAAATATTGTATGCCGCTTTGGATTGCCTGGGGAAATTGTTTCGGACAATGGAAAACAATTCCGTGATAACCCGTTCAAGGACTGGTGCGCAGAGCTAAATATCACACAACACTTCGCATCAGTTAAACACCCACAAACCAACGGTTTAGTAGAGCGCGCAAATCGTAGTCTAGGCGAAGGAATTAAAGCACGCCTAGACAAACACAAAGGAAGATGGGTGGACGAATTGTCGCATGTCTTATGGGCGCACCGCACGACAATCAAAGTTAGCAATGGAGACACTCCTTTTTCCCTTGTCTACGGGACAGAAGCTGTCACACCAGCTGAAATTGGGATGCCAACTATCCGCACCGCGGAAGTTAATGTCGCGACCAATGACGACGAACGACGAATAGACTTGGACCTATTGGAAGAAAGGCGCGAGCGCGCAGCTATACGTGAGGCAAAAACCAAGTCAAAGATGAAGGGATACTACGATGCTAAAGTTCGAAGCACCTCATTCAGACCAGGCGACTTTGTGTACTGCGCTAATGATGCAAGCCACGCAGAAGATACAGGTAAACTTGGACCAAAGTGGGAAGGACCCTATGAGGTCATTGAAGCACTAGGACAAGGCGCGTACAAGCTGCGTGACATGGATGGCCGTGAGCTACAACGCACATGGAATATCTGCAATCTCAAGAGATGCTATCTTTAGGAAAGGTTACGACCCAATACACGGACACCTCCGCACTTTAGTAAATGCTCAATAAATATCCGTGTATTTACATTTTTGTTTCATTTAGACAAATGTTTTATCTTTTTACATAAACTTGCAAGTATTAATAAAATGTCGCGGTTTCTAGCTAACTCCGTGACACACTTTACTTTATTGCTTACATATCATTTATGTCTCAATACTGTTTGTTACATTATCTTTTGCCTACATGGCGTGCATGCACCAATTAAAAACCCACGATGGTAAAAGGATGAGTAAACCTACTAAATGACTCGTTGAGTAAGAGGGTTGCAAACCCATCAACATCGGATCACGCATCCTTGTTAAACACCTTACTCTCAAGACGTTGGAGTAAGTTCGATATGTACCCCACGACGGATACACATCAATGCACACTGTGCGCGTTTAACAAATTAGGAGTTAAGACAATTAACCCCTTAAGATGGTATTCGCAGCACGCTGCAATCCATACACTTGTGCACCCCATGATGGATACACAACAACTTGTAAATTTCATACACAATTATGTTATATACGATCATGTCATACACGACTATGTCATAAATTTCATACACGATTATGATATAAGTGATTATAAATCCTTGTAACTTTTTTTTAAATGTGTTTATACAAACGGTTTGATTCTTAGACATCTTTTATGCAAAGACGAAATAACTAAGTACAAAACTTGTAACCACAATCAAACTTGATACAATATGCGTACAATCGTATTTTTCTAATCAACACTTTATTATGGATAACAAGTTCATACAAGATATAGACTTAACATGCACATGTGCAAGAAAATGTTAATCTATTACACAAAACTACCAAGACATGCTACGAGTACGCCTGAGCCCTGAGCTACCCGCTTGGCGCGCCACACTACCAGCATCTTTAAGCCTCTGTAACAGGTCAGCATCCTTGGGTGCTACCGTGGGCACGCTAACGGGCACCCCATCAGATCTGGGAATGTGAGCTGCACCAAGACCGCAAAGAATGGCTTTCCCCTTCACGCCCTTCTTCTTGGCAAGTCTCATCTCATGGGATTCTAAAGACTCCCTCAATGGAATTTCCTTCTCAAGGGCAAAAGGGTTGAGGATGTCACGGGGACGAGCGAAGATAGGCACATGTAGCTGCGACACATCCGGCTTCAGAAAGTAGTCAAGATGCGCCTCAGCGTCTTCGGATGAGTGCCTAGCCAAAGTTAAACCCTGCATGATCACGCTTATGGGGTAATCCTGGTCACGCTCCAGCTGTGCAATATGAGGAAGCTCAAAAAGTTTCAACTTCTCCATAGCAGCAACAAGTTCACCATAAGCGTTCTCATTATAACCAGGTACTTCAGAGGGAGACATAGCCAAAACCTTGGTCGCACACAGCTCCTCTATAGCTTCTGCCTTACCACGTGCCAGTGCACATTGAACCACACCCCCAAATGAGTCCTTGACCTCTCGAGACTCCAGCGTGGTCAAGGCAGCAAGACGCAAGCCATGGCTGATAAGCCACCTGCGCTCAGCAATGGTTGACACCAAATGTGGATACAACTCCTCATCATATTCGATGCTGAGCTTGCGCAGCTTGATCTCCTGATTCTCCAGCGAACTCTCCACAGCCTTGCGGAACTCCTCCAAGTTAGAGAAGAGTCTCCCCTTGTTTAGCTCCATATATTTCAAGGCCCAAAGGCAGGAGGCCTTGTATTCTTTTGCTCCAGTGCGCTCTTGATTCAGTTCGGCCATGAGCGACATCTTCTCATCAGCAATTTTCTGGTCCTTGTCCTTCTGCGCAACCAGGCTACCCTCACCACCATATTCAGCCTGTAGCCGCGCAACCAATGAAGCCTGGTGCGCAGCAGCCAACGCCAACTCCTCTATAAGGCGATTTCTTGGCGCATCTCCAGAAGATTTTTCCTCATCCACTGGACTCTCAGGCACAAACTCACCAACATATGCAGAACCAGTCTTGGGTGGCGAATTCCCAACATATGCATCATCATCAACAGCAGTTTCAGCACTGCACGCAAATAACAAAGTTACTCTATAGTATTAAACGCGGATTAAAGGACTGAAGATCCAAAGATACAAGTACTTACTTGAGGGGAGGAGTTTTATGCGATGACGCACCCTCCTCAGATGATTGCCTGACAGAAATAGCAGGGCGCTTACTTGATGTCCCTGCGCCATCATCACCAGACGATCTCTTGCGCTTTAAGCCTTGGCCCTCCTCCTCAGACTCATCCATAGCACTCCCCGACGAGTCTATATGCAACAACTCCACAGGGATCTGCGACCCAGGAGCGGGAAAGCTACGCAGAGGAGTAGCCATAGTGACACCTGTGGGGACCTCCCCTGTCTCCCCTGTCTCCTCTGTCTCCTCCTGCGCGATCACTATCGTGCGCCCTGCAGTAGCCTGAAGTACTGGCTCCTCTCCATCTCTCAATGGGCGCACCCCTACGATCACCTGAGTGGGCTTCGCCAAGTGAACAACACCGAACAAATCCATCTCTGCGCAACAAAACAACAAACAAACACAAAATATGTTAGATAAGCTATAAAAGGAAGAACGCTTACAACTACTAAGCGAAGAGGAAGGAAGAGACAAGCACCCACCCCGGCTATTTTCATCCAAAAATGTTGGCACTTCTTCCGGACTACCGAAGTAATTGCGACTGATGCCCATGTGCACCAAAAACTCTTCTGGGTACGCTTTGATCGGTATGCGATTGGTATTTATCGTATCCGCATCAACCACGTTATACAATCCGGGGTCTGGGCGCTCGTCTCTCGGTAATGATTCTCGAGTGTAGAACTCAAAAATCCATGGGAAAAATGCACTATCAACCCAAAAGAATTTTTCTCTCCAATCCCTAAGTGCGTCTAACTTCTCCGTATAGCACTGCAGCGGCCCTGCGCGCTTGGAGAAGGAAACCCACCCGTTTGACCACGACGTGTGGTAAAACGCGCGGAATAGATGAATTGTGGGTTCTATCGCTAACAAGCGACAATTCACTTCAAAATTGGTTATTTTTGCTGCACCTATACAGTACAGCTGGGAAATATGAAGACGGTAGTGATTTAGAATATCGCACAAAAAGAGGGAAATGGGCGCACGCTGGTTAGCGAATTCGAAAAAACGCGTGTATACCCCTACTTTCCCTTGCGGGAAATTCGCTATTGACGCATTTGCTGCCGGAACTACCGGATGCAATGCGAGAGGGATGTGATAATCGGAGGAGAACTGACGGAGTTCATCCTCAGATATATCGGAATTAAAATCGGACAATTAAAGAACCATGATTAACCTTCAATAACTCTTATAAGCGCACGCGCTATTACCTTAGCTTTTGTTTGATTTTTTGATCGCTGTTCGAAGGTTTAACAATGGTGGAAAGTGATGATTTTTACTGTGGTAGCCACAGTGAAAAGACGGCTAGCCTTTATATAGGGTTACACATATTGGTGGATGGATGACACATGTACCCCACTTGCCTCAATCGTGTGGCTGGGACGCAAAAAGGTAAAGCACTTTTTCACCCACCCCTCACGATTTATGAAGGAGATACGGATGTACTTGGACTAGATTAATTTGCTTTTTTAGGCGGGAAATACTTGAAACTTCCCCGCTACGCCTCAAGAAATATTTTTAGCTACAATTGTTAGTCTAGCGTCCGCAATTTCGCATTGCGCACACTAGACTGGGGGGACATGATGACGTATAATCCGCATTCGGGTCACGAACCCGACCCATACTCAAGTCCATCACGAATGGACTCAAGCCCATCACGAATGGGCTATTGCGATAACGGTTTGGGCTTACGCTGGCCCAAACCCGAAGTTATTTATGGTCTTGATAGGATATCTCTTATTTATGGGATATGTATCAAATCCGACCTATGCGGGATACGCTGAGGAGTAAGGAGCACGAAACCAACTAGGGTTTCGTGTGTATATAAAGAGTCTCTCGACTCTCATCAAAGGTACGATTTACAAACCCTAACTCTTCAACTAAACCCTAAAAACCGATTACTTACTCTCACGCCTGAGGATAATCGTGGGAGACAATCCCACGATAAGCCTAACGGTGTCTTTTTGTTTTCTTAGTGCGCAGGTCTCAAGCATTAAGATCTGATTGGTACGGAATCAAGGAACGCCCAACTTTTGTATCAACAAGGACACAAGTGACTTACAAAAAATTGAATTCAATAGAAAAAGTTAATCTCAACATCATAAGAAATTAAAGTTTTTTGTGAACTAAAAACTTGGTAATCAAACGATTTAACCAATGCGGCTAAAGTGCATACTGCTACATAAATGGCTTTCTGGGTTGCTTCAAAACACAATAGAGACTGGTTTTTGATCTCGTCTCTATGAGTGAGTGTGTGTGTGTGTGTGTGTTGGGAGGGGGGGGGGGTCTTCAATGTTGTCGGATGGTTTTCGTGAAGAAAATATTAAACAAGCAAGTGTTTAACAAACATTAGCACTAATCTATTCAAAGACATTTAACAAGAAAATTATAGAATTTAGTATTGACAAGCAATTTACCTTCTCTAACTGACTCGGATCACATTTTCGATTTTATTCACCTTTGTGAAACTAGCAATTAAGCATTTAAACCTCAAGTGAAAAAAAAAAAAAAAAAAAAAAAAAAAAAAAAAAAAAAAAAAAAAAAGTAGAAGAAGAAGAAAAAAGTGGATTCTCACAATCCAAAGTTCTTCATTCGAACACTTATAAAACATTGAAACAAATAAACTACATTAAGCTTAGAGTTACCAAAGGGCTTGTGTCCTAATGGTACCTCATTTGTGAGAATGTTCTTCAACCAAATGGTTGTGGGTTCAAGTCATACTTAAGACATTATGAAATTGATTTGTTGTATATATATAGTGTGAGATAGTTAATTGCCGCTAAAAAAAAAGCCAGAGAATTGTTGTGTGCCCAGGCTAGGAACCTGACATGTCATTCGGCTTAATTAGTAGCATCATTACCAATTATCATAAATCTTGTCCAGATTTTATGGACTTTATATGTCATGTGAACAATTGGAAAACTGTCAATGATTCAATATTGACTCAAGTGCTTTCAATCATATAGGTTGAAAAAAACAAAGATCAAGTTTCCGGTTTTAGATCTCTTGATTGAGCAAAGGCATATAACTAGTACAAGCTTAATATGTAAGATAATAAACTAAAAGATAAACTTAGTCATCCTTCTTAAATCTAGCATATAATGTGGATGCTCTAACCCATAACTATAAGAAATGTCCTTTCTAAGGGCATCAAAGTAACAATGCTAAAACTTTTTTACAAAGTTTTATAAGTGTGTCATATCATACTACATCACCAAAATGTACTTCTTCTAGTTTTATAAACCTAAGTTCACTATCTATAAACTTTTAAAACTTCATAGTTATCTTACATCACACATATGCATTAAATTCTCAAGAGGTTTAGGATTGTGAACACCTTTATGATACATAAGCATGGAATAACAACTCATTATAGATGAATTAGACGATAAAGCTTTTGATGAGGATTAAACCTTTTAATTGTGAGCTTGGCGAAAAAGAAGTTATATAGACTAGGGAAATGCATAAGAGGAAGAAACTATTAAGCTGAAACTAAGTTGATGCCCAAATTTTGTTTTTGTTGCCATCAATTCTTTTGTGGGGAAATGCATAACATGCTAGCTATGGTGTATCAAAATGTATAGTGTACTAATATTTTATTAGTGATATATGCATAACCAACTATCAAATTCGTCCAAATGTCACTAAATTGTTGACATGTTACCCTCTTAGCCGGTAAAAACGTTTTTTATTTAATTTTATTTTTTTTTTCTTGTAGTTTATGTGGCATTTAACTGCAGGCCGGCAAGTCTCATCTTTTCTGTCAAGCTAAACCCATATAAAATTTTGGCTAATCTTTCGAAGAAAATCATATATACAGGGTCGTTCTTATAACCCGCATCAAACTAAACCCATTTCGCTTTGACCAAAAGGTCAAATAGTATTGAGATACCTTAGACCTGGAGCAATGTAAAGCTTAAACCCAAGGGATTGGAATACGAGCAAGACACTTGATAAAATCAAATGAGAAAATGCAGATCCAGTTTTTTTTTTTTTTTTTTTTTTTTTTTTTTTTTTTTGTTTAAATTTTTTTTAAAGCGATTGTCATAAATTGGTATACTCATGCACATATTTATATAAACTTGACGAGGAAATGATTTATGGCTTTTGAATCCAGAATCAACATGGATGTTATGCAAAAAAAAAAAAAAAAAAAAAAAAAAAAAATTTAAGTATGAGGGGACGAATTCGGATTTGATATGGTGATGATTTGTGGGTACACAAAATGGGTCAAATTTTAAAAACTGGCTCTAAAGTTAAATTAAAACACCATTCAACAACAAAATATCTTAATAGCTAAGTAAGATTATACATATATGTGTATGTGTATTGGTTGTTTCGGCTTCATGCGGACTAATATTGTTCATGGAGATATGATCGTATGAGTAAGACAACGGGGAACAACCATTCCAGACATTTATATGGTGGTTATTGATTCCGAAAGAGGTAAAAATCTGTTATTATTTTAAATCGTCAGGAAAAAATGGTTTAGGCCGGAATCTTGATAAAGAAGACGACCGAGTCAGCAATAAAAACACATTTGGATGCCACATATTATGTATTTTGCGACAAAATTTGAAAGTTAATTATGCATATCGGTAATAAAATTATTAAGCTATGCATTCCGGCACACCAAATTTATCATTTTATGCATTTTTGGACTTTTCCCTTCTTTTATAACTTATCATCAATAAGGAAGTACTTGAGGTTACAATGAGCATATACTAAAAAGATTAACAGAAGCATGATAGAATCTTTCGAGTTTACCTCATCCCTGCCGAAATTTACAACCCTTTCCTCTAATGCACCCACATCCTTTATGTTATACTTGTGGAACAAAGCAATGCTGGAGATTGTAGATATTGGAGAAACAGCGAGGTCATCCATCACCATGTATGTTACCGATCCCTTTACGATTCCTCCTTCTACCTCAAACTGAGACATTTTCGAATAGCAACAAGTACTATACATATGAGGAGAGGTCGAAGTAGCGTTGCATTTAGTACATATGTATTGATAAGTTTTAGTGGACCATTCGTAGACTGGCAACAAACTGACTCGAGGAGAGGGGAAAGGAAGTAAAGATTTAGGTTTTAAGACGGCACCCTTCTCATGGTTAGAGATTATGTAATCCTTGTCGAAATTCTCGACACTTTTATAAAGCTTAGTCAAGCCACCTACAATGTCTATATTCTCACCTAAGAGGCCCATAACGGAACCTATCGGTAAAGTTAAGACACTAAACAGGAAATCGACGAAATCCTTACCTGCTTCTGCAAACAATACTCTTTCTCCCTTTTTGTCTATTAGAAGTTTCAACGTCACGTTTGAATGAGCCATAATGTATCAAATGACACCAAAACCAGAATAATATATATGAAACCCTAGCTAGTAATGAAAAACAAGAGAGAGAGACCTTGGCGGCTATATTTATGTATAACCCACGTACGTATCTTAACTGTTTTAATCCTGATTTGTATCCAAATAAAGATAGACCAAAACTTAAATTAAAATATTAGCATTTAAGTTATTGATATAAGTTCCAAAAATATAGTTATGCAATTAGTACTGCATATTTTAGGAATGGGTTTTGCTAACCGCAACCGTATCTATACTACATATAAAACAAAAACAGTTAAACCTTGAAAAGTGAAATGTTGAAAGTCAAAAGTGAGAGAAATGTATAGTGTAATTAATACTCTTATTAAAACACCACATTATTTAAAAGTACAATAATTTATTCATATTGTACAACCAATTAAAAGCATATCTACCAAATTAAAAACAGCAAATTAAAACACCCCTTACTAAAAAGTACAATAAAAATTTTACAATGTACAATTTAAGCAAGCTACAACATAATCCAAAATATAAAATAATTAAACACACTAATTAATGTTATTTTTAAAACACCATAAAATGAAAAGTACATGTTATTATACACATTATACAAATTAATAAAACACACAAAGCTTCGTACAAGCTAACAAGTTGATTGTACATATAGTTTTAAAAACCGGACCGGACCAACGGGTTTAACCGGGAACCGGTGTCGCCTAACCAATAAAAACCATCCGAAAATGAACCAGAAAGGACCCGTTGAAACCGATATAAACTGGTGAATCAGGTCTCAATGAGATCTATTTCTCCGGTTAATCGTCACATGGTACCTGCCACCGCAACGCGCGGGTACCCTGCTATACTATATATATACAGGAAAAACCAAAAAGTGAAAAATTGAAACTAAAAAAAGGAAATGTTGAATATATATATTTCAAAAGGAAACTATTAATACATATCGAAAACCGGTTGACCCGGGACACTTCAAACCCGGCGGTTGACCCGGTTTAATTTGACCCGTTTTCGACCCAACCCGTCGGGTTGACTCGGTTTAAATTGACCCGTTTTTTTAACCGGAACGGTTCAACCGGTTGAACCACCCGGGTCGAACCGGGTTTCAAAATATTATGTTTAGTCCCCAAATCTTCAAACTTTTATTATTTTTCGTTTATAACCCATAAACTTTTTTTTAACACAAAACAATCTGTCGCTATAAAATCTCGTTGCTATGCACGGGTACTCGTCTAGTATTAGAAAAGACTTACATATAAAAATGACGCAAGTTGGAAAAAAAGGAAGTCAATCACGCTAACAATAATTTAGAAAATAATTTTTCTTTTTAATATGATTCATGAATCATGAGAAGCATAACTATGCACCGTCTTAAATCGAATGAGAAACAAATCAAACATGCGATTCAATCGCGTGCATAGCATGTAAGCATGCCCACTTTTGGTGAAAATATAGTTTGGTGACACGTAAAAGAAAAGAGTCCACACTAAAACATTATTGTATAAGTGATCCCAATACTTTTGATCTACCGGCGTGAGTTGTGCACCAACTAAAAAGTTGTAATTTCAAGTTTCATTAAAGACACTTGTGAGAATTATTGTGAGATAGTGAACATAGTGAACATAGGGAAGGATTCTTTTCAGAACCAAAAAAAGATACAGAACTGCGAGAACCGGCATCAACCAATCAGAATTTTTTGGATATTAATTTTTATTATTTAATTCAAAAGGGTATCATGGTAAAATTACCTTTTTTATTTTCTTTTTGAATTTTTTTAATATTAAACGTTTTTTTAGTTCCTAAATTTTAGGATTTTTTTTTTTTTTTTTTTTTTTTTTTTTTTTTTTTTTTTTTTTTGGAAATACATTATGTGCACATGTGTTTTGTAAAAAAAAATGTTAACCACTAACTATATTATGACAATTGTATTTTTCGTTTATGCATATGTGTTTTGTATATGCACATGTATCTTTAAGTAATATAACATAAATATAAATACAAACAACAAAACTTTAACAATAGATTTATGCAATTTCAAAATTTACAAATTGTATTACTCTAGTGATATGATATTTAGTTTTATCACAAACATCCATTTGTTTACACTTGTATCCAATTTTATTACAAATATATGAAGCGTGCACATGTGCATAATCCAATGTCTTTAACAGTTGGTTCATCTTTTTGGCGTGCACATGTATTCCTCGCCTGGTTCAAGAACCCATGAAATCTGCACATGTAATAAATGAGTTATTTAATCATAAAAATTAACAAAACACATATGCACTATGTATTTCGGACTTGTGCACACAAAACCATATGCACTCTTAACATTCAAACTCCGAAGTATGTAAAAACATATATGCACTTTCAATACACTTAACATTCAAACTCCGAACTATGTAAAAACACATATGCACTCCATTGAGTTTAAACTTCATAAACTGTAAAAACACATATGCACTCTTAACATTCAAACTCCGAACTATGTAAAAACACATATGCACTCCATTGAGTTTAAACTTCATAAACTGTAAAAACACATATGCACTCTTAACATTCAAACTCCGAACTATGTAAAAACATATATGCACTCCATTAAGTTTAAGCCTTGGTAACAATAAAATACATATGTACTGTGAATACATTCAAACTCCAATAATTGTAAAAATACATATGCACTTTCAGTACTTTTGAACTCTGGAAACTATAAAAACACATATGCACTCCAAATACATTCAAACTCCAAAAAAAAACTGTGTATATGTCTCCACCAAAACTAATTTAAACCTCAAACCAATGATTTTTCATATTTAACATTTGCAAGACAAAGCTAGCTCTTTTTCTTTATTGGGTTAATCATACCAACATATTTTGCTTATTTTCTTCATTATATACAATATAGATGCATTTCCAGACAACATTACAACTGTATGTTGTATACAATTACATTTACATAAATTAGCAAAATATATTGCACTTCGATCCTATTAATCAGTCTAGATTTCATATCAAATGTACATACAAAACACTCCTTATCAACCTCAATATCCACATAAAGTAAAAATCATACTCATTTCACAGCTTAAAAGAAAGTCAAAATTAGACACCAAAGCAAAAAAAGTCAAACTCATCACACAAAAAAAAAAAAAAATTTACCTCTTCAGTCCTGATATCAGTAGGAGCCATCTATTCATCAAAATAAAAAAATAAAAATAAATAGATAAATATATGCAAACCATATGCAAACCATTTCATAGAATTTATACCAATCATAAAACAAATATGCACACCCATCAAAGCATCTACTGGAACAATTGCCAAATCAGTGACTATTCAATTAAATTGAGATCTAGTTTTGTATTTTTTTTTTTTCACATATTACAAGGATATAAAACTAAAAAAAACTAAACGATTTCAAAAACATTTATGAAACCGCAATCTTTTTTTTGGAACATATAAAACCGCAATCTGAATTAAGAAAAAAAAAGGAACCTATGTGTGAACCGGATAATGGCGACGAAGAGACACGAGCATGGTACCAACGAATAGATCTGACCCCAAATTAAACACCCCTTATCTATAGAACATTTACAAATAACAATAAGAAATGATTGAAAATTACAGTTCAAATCACGATCTATAATACATGTGACTAGTAATAATGATATGAAAGATTAATGGATTTACCATGGTTGAAGATCACCGATGAACTAAGCCGCCATATGAGAGATATGAGCCACCAGTTTGTTTTTAAATGACAGATGAACATAGGGTGGCTAGGTTTTTTTATTGAGGAAGAGAAATAGACAAAGTGAGATAACAGATTTGCATATGAAATGGTGGATGACGGTTTCAAAATAAATGAAACAAAATACCATACATACCCTTCTATCTTTTATAAAATGTCACATAATATTTCATTTAATTACCTTTTCGCCACAACTGTTTATATCCATTGATAAAAAATTGGAAGGCTTAGATTGGTTCTCGCAGTTCTCGCAATTTATTTGGTTCTGAAAATAACCTCACACTATATATATATATATATATATATATATACTAGACGTCAAAGCCCGCCCGTTGGGCGGGCATGACTTATAATAATAGTTTGGGTTGTTTTGTCGTATTTAAACTATATTTCAATTTTGTTACACAAATATTTGATGTTTTTTTTTTTTTTTTTTTTTTGGGTTGTGATTATTTAATCATTTATTACTTGTACTAATAGGAAGCATTTTATTTTCTTTCACGCCGTAGGCATATAAGTGTATCAATTTTATATATAATGAATTTAAAATTGAAACACATATATAATTGTTATTTAATCATTTATTATTTGCACTAATAGGAAGCATTTTATTTTCTTTCACGCCGTAGGCATATAAGTGTATCGTACTTAAAGTTTAATATGTTTTTTTGAGAATGAAAAAAAGAATTAATGCACTATTTGTTTTACAACAATAACTAAGTAAACAACTACATATGGTCTTTTTACATAACTATTTTTTGTTTGTTACTTTCAAGATAATAAGTATTACTATTAAGTTGAATAAGCTAAATTACATTTGACAATAAAAATGTGTATCCGTAAGAAGCAAACATGAAACTACAATGTTGATCTTATAATCCCAATTAATATTTTTTCATGTAAATAATTTGGTGAGTCCTTTCTTTAATTTTTTTTTTTTTTTTTTTTTTTTTTTTTTTTTTTTTTTTTTATGCAAGGCTTTCTGTTTGTAAAATATTAAGAGAAGAACATGCAAGTTGTGTAAGATATTCATTAGTAGTCTATTCTTATAGACTTGCTAGTTGCTACATTTGTCTTTTCATCTTCCTTACACTAACCATTATCACATCATTGAAAACACCAAAGCTTCACTTGTCAAAACAACTGTTCCGGATCAAAAAAAGGTGAAGTATACAATCTTGATCTTATACATTTGTTTACGCTTTGTTAACAATTTTTACCTGATTTACTCATTGAAAAGATGAAACCTTGTATCGACTGATTATTTTAAGTATATTATATTTAACTGTATGTTTAAGCTAATAATTTGTAGTTGCATGTTATTTTTTTTCTGTGTCTGATCTTAAGCTATAATCAACTTGATTAATCATCTTCAAAATTATTGTCATTCCATATTTTAAAAAATTAATTATTTGAAGTCAGATGAGGTAGTTATATGTCAACCGTTTAAAGTTCATCAAAGGTATCCGTTTTGGTTTATTTCTTAGATTAGGATGGTGAGAAGATGATAAAAGTTCGTTTGTTAGGGCTTTCAGGTGACAGTAATGCAGTTGTTAATCTTAGGAATGACTTTATGCTTGGTAAATTTTGTGGGTAGATTTGGGTTATGAAGGTTAATTGTGGGTATCTTATGTACAAAAAATTTGACTTTAAATGAATATGATGGCTTTTTAGATTGGTTTGTAATTGTTTGTTGATTAGTTGGAGTATTTTAGTTGTACTCATTGTGGCTGTTTAGTAGGGTGTTTTTAATAATTCCTTAAAATTTAAAGATATAACGTAACGTTGTGATTCATAAAGGGTTTTATGTATTTTGAGTTTTGAATGTGTATGATTTTCAAGTGGATAATTATGATGTGTTTTGTTAATTGATTCCGTCACAGTTCTACAACGTGTTTATGTTTGTTATATTACCAATTTCAACTGAATTAGACTCACTGTATTGATTTTTTAGGCTTGAAAGAACGAAGATGGACCAACAATTCTTATGTCTTTTTAATTTGAAAACCAACCCAGAATACCAGGTTTACATTCTTATATATATGTGACTATAGATTATTATCTGATGATATTTTGTACCTTTAGCAATTGATACATTTTTGTTTTGCAGAAGTTGCCTAACGTGTTTAAAGAGAGATTTTACGATGATCAAGATTATATTTTCGTTAATGGAAATAACAGATACAGATATATATGCTTAATCAGGGTGGTTGAAGGTGAATTTCAGCTTTATGGACATGAGTGGGGAAGATTTGTTCAAGATAATTTGCCGTCATCAGTTAAAAGACTACATTTTGTGAAGGAGAGTTTAGATACTTTCTACGTCACTGGGTATAATGAGGATGGTAGTGAAGGCCCTGGTTACGATAGGCGTGTTGTGGGGCGTAGAGTTGTGAGGTGTTTGGTCAGATTTATGGTTGGAGGGCAGGTATGAATATTTTATCTTATGTCTTTTAGATATAGATTGGATTTGCGTAGATTTATAGACATCATCACTTAACGTGCAACTAAAATAAGTATCATGTAAGTTGGTTATAAAAACTGAATGTGAGCTTCGATTGAACTCTTATATTTGAAAGTAGATTGGAGATTAATTAGATGACTGTGAGGTGAAACACAAACTGGTATTGTATGATAATTTTTATTAATAGTATTTTTTAGTTTGTCCATGTTTAACCTTATTCATTATAAACTTACTTGGCTTATTTAAAGAAAATTCAATTAGAGATAGGCTGTGGAATAACGAATATGATGGATATACATTGTCTCTATAATTGCATCCATTTAAAGTACTTTGGTGCATCTGTTTAGCTTGTGTAATAATGAATATGATAGTTATTGTTTGGTGAAATGTTATTGATATCGTTTAATGTTTTTATCTATATTCATATCTGTTATGGTGCGTATATCCATATATATTATGATTGTTGGTGTGTATTTAGTGTCTTGTGTTAAGATTATCGATTTAGGGGAAGTTGGTGGATATTGAATTGAGCTTGAATTTCATAAATGGATAATCACTTTTGATATTTAACATTTTCCTAGTGAAAGGTTTGTGGAATATTTATGGTGTTCAGTTATACAACATGTACCACTCGTTGCCCATTTTTAGATGGGACAATATGTGTTATGATTTATCTCAAACAAGTCGGATTAAGTAAAATGCAGGTAAAAAAGAAAAAGGTTGATTTGAGTTACAATTTTTTCAAACGGGTCCATTAAATAAATCTTGATATGTGGACTGTTTTAGACAGATGATGGCACAATGGTGATTCAATAAAAATTGATTTTAGCCAAGCAGATGTCAAACACGATTAGTATTTGGTCTAGCTTGCGCCTTTGAA
The DNA here is from genome assembly GCA_021014915.2 of Artemisia tridentata subsp. tridentata. NCBI lineage: Eukaryota > Viridiplantae > Streptophyta > Magnoliopsida > Asterales > Asteraceae > Artemisia > Artemisia tridentata. The sequence continues at coordinate 114,329,286 of CP139509.1, read as the reverse complement.
AATCATTTAGAATTGTAGACTATAAACTCTGTGGGTCGATCAGATTGTGTGACACGGCTGTTTTTCTGTCTGTGATTTTGTATTCTTCAAGATGCTTCACTTTGTGCATGTATGGAAGTTTTGAAATGAATTTGTATTTACAACCATTAAAGGAGGTCAATCTTATAATTGCATTTGAAATGGAATTAGGAAGAAGCTTCCTGATTAGGTAGAGTAGCTATCTAACCCGCTAATCGCCATGTCTTCCTCTTTGGAATCCTTTTTAGCATTTGGCCTAGCTCGCAGCTTTGAAAACCATTTTGAATCGTAGATCATAAACTCTGTGGGTCGATCAGATTGTGTGCCATGGCTGTCATTAACGTTATAAACTAAGGAGTACTAAGAAATAACACACACATTTATCTTTCTAGACATAAACTAAATTGAATAATAAAGATATAAATGTGTATGTGGATATTGTCATGAAAAACAGGACATTTTTATCTGGTTATCTCAAAGTTAGTGCAGGTAATAGGGTATTTCCAGAGCATAACTTTAGTATACTTGAATCAGCTTTGTGTATGCGTTATGGTGGGAGAGTAAACTTCTCAGACCGTTTGTCTCTAAATGACAATTTTGGCATAGATTTGTACCTATTTAATTGTTTTTCTATGTTTTTGTAATTCAGATTCTACCGGGAGATTTTTTGCAAGATATATGGAAAGATACGTTCAAAATTTATGCTAATGGTTTGAGGGTTAAGGTGAGACATGAAAGGGTTAAATTGGATGCAAACAGTGTAGTAAGGTCTAACAGGCTGTTTGGCAATAGTTGGGAAAGACTTGTTGACTATTTGGAAATTGACATAAGGCAACCGATGGTTTTCACCAATCTAGGAGATAATAAATTGAAACTGGCGCTCTTTCGCAATGATGGGACGTGCTTATATCCGGAGATTGTGTATCCAACATTGTTGAGGGTACCTGGTCGTGAAATACCATTGTATGCCATGGAAGGTATGTATTCTTTAATGTTTTATGATGTGTTTCAAATAGAAAGAAGTTTTGTCTTGTTATTAATTTTAACAGCAGATAGAAGAGCCCATCATATTTGCACATGGGAAGGACACACTAACCATAATGATGAAAACGCCGTCTTTCATGTCGAGCTGAATGGAATTGTGTTGGAATTTTACCATGTGGTAAGTATTCAAGGAATATGTATTAATATTACTGATTTATTTTATTTATCTTGATTATACTTTGTTAGTTGCTGATGTTTGAAGGGTTTTTTATTTTCATTTCTTTTTTAATTTTTTTTTTTTTTTTGATATTTTTCATGATAGACTCTACCTGTGGATTTTGCTGGCCATCAGCAGATGCATGCATACAATCAGGCGTTTCTGGTGCATGATGATGAGAGGTTTCCCGTGAAGGTTCGTACGATAAATGATAAAAAAAGAACAAACAGGGAACAGCAAGTGAAACTTACTGGGAATTTTAGGGCGTTTGCAAACATGTGTGGGTTTAGGATTGGGAAACTGATGCGATTTAAATTTGTTGACATTGTTTTGGAAGTTGTGGACGGTCAACAAAATGTAATTCCGGTATTCCACGTCTGTTAAGTTGATCACAACATCATATCAGCTTTTGTCTAGGCAATTTGATTCCGAATATTTCCTCTGTGGACATACATGGGTAGGTAAGGTCTTTTGCTGATTTTGTATATGAAAGTTAGGTGTACGAAGATAATCTATATTACCAACGCTTATGACTGTAGCGTGTATAAGATATTTTAACGGTAACAATAGTTTTTATAACTAAAACTCAACAGGTGGTTGTTTTGTGTGTTGTTATATTTTGCGTTGATGTTTATGGGTTGTTATATTTTGTGTTGATGTTGTTGTGGTATTTAAATGGATCCTCAACAACCTAATTTCTAATGTTCATCCTTCATTACAATATGTTTTTCATTTCTTACATTTACTGATTTGAAAAATCTTATGTCCTAAAGCTGGCGCAGATCTACATGATAAATGACATTGCTTTGATAGGCCTGAAAACTGATAAAATGTCATTGTTGCATTCAATGATAACTTGTATAATTACAATACGTTTTTAAATGCGAAACAATGCTTCTTTATACACAACGTTTGTTGTTGACTTTGAGTATTTCCCATCCTCGTCACAACAAAGAACCTTCAAACCTTTCTTGCTTTTGACTCGAGATACTGCCACGTAAAGCTGGCCATGTGAGAACACCGGCCGTTGGAGAAACAATCCTACTTGCGTCAATGTTTGGCCTTGGCTTTTGTTAATAGTCATTGCGAAGCACGGTGATACCGGGAATTGTCTTCGGTTAAATTTAAAAGGCATTTTGGTATCTGAAGGACTCAAAACCATACGTGGTATAGCGCAAATAGTGCCAACACTTCCACCTGATATAATATTAGCTTCAATAATATTAGTACCGAGTCTTCGAATTTGGAGTCTGGTTCCATTGCATAGTCCTGCTGTTTGATCAATGTTTCTCATGCACATAACAGGTGTGCCTATTTTAAGAGTCAGAGAATGACGCGGAAGTCCGGATATTTTAATGCTGTTGAGAAAGTCACACGTGTACATTTCCGGATTGAAAGTGGTGTCTTCATCAGCAATACCAATCGAGTCAGAACTTAGATATGTTTTTTGATCTCCTTGAAGTAGTGTAAGCATTCTATCATTGATCACGTCCACAAGTTCATGAGTTGGTGCGAGGATGGCCCTCTCTTGAAAAAAGGTTGGGTTATAAAGGTTAGCAATCAAATCTGGGTAAGTCTCTTCAATTATTGTACCAACATGATCTTCGGAATCAGGAATCAACATGTCGTCTGTAAATTCAACGTTTGCTTCCCCATTGTTTTTACCTCCGATCGTTCCATTTCCGATTGATAATATCCAATCCGCAAAATCTTGTATTTCTTTACGTTCGGAGTTGTTTGAACTTGTTCCTAGCCTCATGTTGATAGTCAATTGTAGTACTGTACAGTGGTCCCATAAATATGAAGAGTTTATCGACGCGTGTACAACGCTATGTCGTGAACCGTTTGTGATGACCGGAAGGATCTGTCGAAAGTCGCCTCCGAACAAAACAACCTTTCCCCCGAAAACTTGATCAGATGGGTGTGATGGGTTTGTTCTACATATGTCTCTTAGTGTTCTATCGAATGCTTCGTAACAATGTCTATGTGTCATTGGAGCTTCATCCCATATGATTAGCTTGCATGCCCTTATAAGTTCGGCCAGCTCACTATCGGCTGGGATGTGGCACATAGAATCCTCGACTACGTTGATGGGAATTGCAAATCGAGAATGCGCTGTTCTCCCCCCTTCCAACAAAAGTGCGGCTATACCGCTTGATGCGACGTTTAACACTATATCTTCTCTTGATCTAATTGCTGCGGACAATGTCTTATAAAGATAAGTTTTACCCGTGCCTCCATATCCATATACGAAGAACATACCCCCTGATTGGCCGTTAACAGCGTCCATCAAAGTAGTATAAATATTTTTTTGTTCATTTGTTAACGTTCCAAGTAGTCTGTTGTGTTGTTCGCGTAATTCGACTGGGTTGTATTTTAGCTCGTCCGATATCAGCCTGTTGTAATGTGACATTAGGAACATTTCGTTTGGCAAAGTCATGTTTGGGATGTTCCTCAAGCTTTTATTGTTGCAAAGAAGCATGTGCTCAATATATGTAAGACATATGTTTTTCCTTTGTTCGTCTGAAAGTTCCAAATCTGCAAAATTAAAATGTATGTTTTTAGTTTGATCAAATAAAGCATCTACATAAAATAAAGTGTTCAATCTTTAACGTAATTTTTGATGCAACATTTAACCCACATTGCTGTATATTATACATGCTATACATATCAAATGCATGTCAAACATTTTTAGGAGTGTATTATAGATATTCATGGTGTCTATTTGGTAGGGTGTTTTTACTTCTATCACTAAATCAACTCATACAACTAACTTTTGGTAGATATTTTCCACCCGATAATATCAATCTAACACACACACACCCATTTGCCGCTTTCACTTCCGATCATCACTGTAAGCGTATTTTTTTTTTTTTTTTTTTTTTTTAATTTGATTATTAAAAAGGAATTGTTTCACCCACAAAGCATTTGAAAATTCACTTTAATAACAGATTTAGCATTTTTCTGTATCGAATTTGAAGGTACACGAGGGTTTGGAACGATTTATGTATGATCACTGATTGGTTATCAATGTAACTTGTGGTTAATTACAACATTATAAGAATGCATTGTCGTTTTGTTGCTTAGATAAATGATCCCCAAATATTGTAGTTCGATTCTTAGGGTCTTGTTTAATAAAATCATATTATTGTAACACCCAGGGTTTTTTTGTTTAACATTTAGTAGTTTTGAATGTGGTTTTTAAAATAAATGTTTTTTGTTTGGCGGTGCTTTTGTTTGTGTATGTTTTTTTTTTTTTTTTTTTTTTTTTTTTTTTTTTTTTTTTTTTTTTTAAAAAAAAGGTATCACTGAATGAACATCATATTCATTGTTTGTCGTTATCTAACTTATTAATGTGATTTTCAAGTTTTCAGAAACATGGCATCTCAGTTTTTGATCAAGGTTGATTACTATTACCGTAAAAGTCAGGTATGTATTAACTTCCGTTTGTTGTATATATAGTACAACGTTTGATTTCATTTCGTGTGACGTTTTTACTCTTTTTTTTTTTTTTTAATACATGTACATACATTTATTATGGCTATGTTGTAGACATTCCCCAAATGGTTTCATGAGGTGCATTATAATGGTCAGAATTGGATCTATTTGATCAACAATAAGTGTGTGAAATTTAAAGTCTGGATGGACTGGTTGCCGTGTGAACAGTGGCAGTTGCACGGTGACGAATGGAGACATTTTATTAAGAAAAGTGGTTATCAAGATATTGCATACCTTCACTTCATCAAGGAAAGTGCCGATACATTCTATGTGACAGGCTATAATCGCGACGGAGTTGAGAGTGGTGGCTACAGGAATGGGAATTCAGATATGCGTCCACCCAGATGGATGGGGTTTGTTGGCAGTAACCCTGTTGAATCACCGGTCAGTATATGCATATATTTTCTTGTTTGTTCTGGTTTGAAGCCTGAGATATAGCAACGTAAATTTTCTTGCCAATAACAACAGTTTTATACTTTGACCTGTTTTTCCTTTTTTTTTATATTCTTATAGGTTGTTTCCGGAGAATTTCTGAAAGATGTTAAAGATGATGAGGTTTTTATATTGAAAGTAAATGATCAAGAATACAATGTGATGCATCGGCGTATGCAAAATCGTACATCAACAACGAAATATGAGTTTCTTTTCTATGGACATGGATGGATGGATTTGGTTGGTGCTTATAACATGGCTCAAGGTTTCAAAGTTGTGTTCACAAATCTGTTTAACAACAGGGCTTCGGTGAACATATTTAAAAAAGATTGTACGCCATTAACACACGAGGTAGTCAGCCGCACTTTGGTGGCAAGAGGTGATCCATATCCTGGCGTTGATAAAGGTCATTGTTTATAAGTGTACCGTTACTGTCCTAATATTTACGTATGGGTTGCATTGTTTAAAGGGATATAATTTTTTTTTATTTTTTAGACCCAAGGATACTACAAAACTGCACATGGAATGGACATGCCAAGTACCACATGGATGAAGAAAATACCTTTTACAGGCCATTGCATTGTTATGTTTTTGAGCAGAAAAGATTGGTATAAATAGTATTTTTATGGGTTTTATTTTCTAAGGTAAATTTTTAATGCAAGTGATTTTTATATTTTTTTATTTATCTGTTTGCCAGACCATTCCTGCAAAATTTGTCAAACAGCACAAGCTCTTCAGGTATGAGCATGCGTTGGTTCGCCATAAGTCTCATCGTTTCAGATTCATCCTTTTCCAGGAGAAACACCATGAAGATGCAAATCGTGTTAATCACGTTTATCTGAAAGGGCCTTGGAGACAATTGGCTGCAGAATGGGGCCTGGAACAGAATCAGATGTTGAGGTTTAAATACACAAAGGATGTTGGTGATGATAAAGCTATCGTTTTTTATGGTGAGGATGATGTCAAGATCCCACTGTTTCATGTTTGCTGATGCTGTTTGGTTGGTACGATGCTGATTAACAAATCCTTTTGGTATGTTTTCCTATACATTGAAGCTTTTATGTTGTTTAAGGTAATCATATTTTAGACCCTGTATGTGTAACTTATGTGTACGTGTTGTTATGTGGTGTGGACATGTCAGTAGTAGTTTTCTCTAACTATGGATATAGTAGGTGGACTTGTAGGAAGTGATTGTGTTTTAAAATGATGTTATGTTTATTAAGGGTTATGTTGAAGTCGTTATTGTTGTTAATTCGATTCTTTTCGATTGTTATAATTTTATTGCTAACAAATATACAATATATTATTTATAAGATCTTAAGATATGTTGTTATTAATATGCTTTATTATACTAAAAAATGTCATACCTGGATCACTCCTCTTTATTCGCTCTGCATGTAGCACATCAGTAGCCATTACTTCCCATGTCTTTTCATAAACAAATTCTGGTCGAGCCATACAATCCGTCATAAGTAATATAACATAAAACTTCCGCAAATAGTTCCCGGACCCCCAGAGGCTAGCTTCTAACAACCCATCGATGTATTCCTTATCATCTTCCAACAGACCTCGTGCTTGGCAAGCTTCTTTGTATGTGTTGTATTCAATATCTTCGAATCTTTTAAAATCTTTCCAATCTTGTGCGCCTGGAACCTTGTTAATCAAGACTCGTAAGTAAAATAGTTCCCCGGTGGATGGTGACACATGATGCACACGTCCAATGCACGTGCCCTTTTGTCTTTTTACCCAGACTCTCTCTTCTTGCTTCCATACATAGTGCTTTGGAAACTCGTGGTAAAGTAGTTTTCTTGCTTCTACATCGGTCTTGTTTGTTTTCATCCATTGGATGAATTTCGTGTCATTTACAGACGCCTTATCTAACGTACAATCAATACTTTCCGAAGAATCAAATATAACCGATTGCTCACCTTCTAAATGAAATGGCAATCGTTCAACGGGAGGGAATCTATAATGGATGTCAAATTTGTATATCCTCCATGCCGCTTCACATGCTGAAAGGTATCGACAATCGTAATAATCACTTATTTCATCTATATCTTGGTCTTCTACTGCTGCCGTTGCCCTGTCAGGACCTTTGTTTATATATTTGAATAGATATTTTATGGATCCTATCTGGTTGCACCATTCCACATTAATATGTGATTGGTAACGTCTCAGCAACCCTGGATTATAAGGTACCACGTATCCGTTGTGTAGTTCTGCCCCACTCTTTGTTATTGTACAACCGTCGTTTCTCCTTTTATAAAGTGCGTAACCACTTTCATCTATGACCGTTGAGTCGTTGAATTCTTTAGGGAATCTCTTGGTGCATTTGTTTTTTACTGTACACGGACAACTTGGACGCTGGGGGCCACATGGGCCATGCATCATATGATCTGTGACGATTTCATACAGCTCGGGGTCCTCATTTTTGTCTGGTATTTCTGCTGAAATAAAACCATCGATCTGGCTCGTTGTTTTGATTTTATCATTTTCTTCCAGGAAAAGCAATATATGGGCATGTGGTAGCCCTCTTTTTTGAAATTCAACAGTATAAACAGCTGCAGTAAATTGATAATGTTAGGTACAGTATACAATCGATAATAGTTGATGCAATTACTTTGTTTTTGATGATAAAGGCATGGTGATAATACCTGCTTTCAAATGTCCAAAATAATGCCGATCTTTAAAATCTCTCATTAGGCTATCCAACTTTTGTTTAAAGACTCTAGTTATCGCATCAGGTCTATCATCAGACTTCAGTCCCCTATCTGCGACAAAGCGTGCAATTTCCGGCCAATTTGGATTGCATGTAAATGTGATAAACAGGTCAGGGTACCCATAAACTCTGCATATCGTCATGGCATCTAAATAATTCTGCATCATATATCTGGGGCTCCCGGTAAATGACGACGGTAGTATAAACTTTTTCCCTCGTAATGTGACCCCAGAATCTTCTTGTTCTGCCAGCTTTGCAAGTTTAGAATATGTTTCACTCCTTAAATCTTTCTGTTGATTTTTAACATAAGACATCCTTTCAGATTCTACCATGGTGTATGCGTCAACAATGAATTGTTGACATAATCTCCTTGCATTGAGCACCATCGAGAAAACACCTGTTCTTTCTTGAAGTCTATAAGCAAAATACTCCCTCATCGTTACTCTTGTTCTCTTGTTTGTTGGTGTATGATCAGTGATACCAACATGGTATATATCTGTCCAGTAACCATCTTCTGCATATGGGAACAACAATGGATATTGCAATGCCAGATACGATGGGTGTAATTCACTAATTCTTTTAAGACCTCCTTCCTGGAAATGTAAAATAATGTCTCTTTTATTAGTTGTTGCATCAAAATCTCCAACTATGAGACCTCCAATTTCATCAGCTGTAGGTAGGTTATAATTTCTACCATCTCGTTCTCTTGTACCGATAAGGCGCATTTTGAACTTATGTTCATCATCTCTCCTGACCAACCGTTCCCCAGCCATTCTGAACTGACCAACTAATGGATTGATGGTATCCAGCATGTCACGTAGATCAACAGTCAATTGGTGGTCTACAATATAGTTGTTTGACGTTGAATTGCCATCGATCGTGCTGCATAAAATTAATACATGTATATTAATATAATGTTGTTTATTCAATGATTGAATGAAGAACATAGCCTAAACGATACGATAATTAATGTTGTCATACCTGACACATTTCATTCTATTTTGTATTTCATTCTTTGAGTCATAAATATATAACTGAGCAAAAACAGGAGGCTTATCGCCTTCTGGCAACAGACTTCCCATCCTGTGGTAATTTTCTCCCTGGATCCTGTAACAATATGCTCCGTATCCTTGATTAACAGACGTGTCTTGTCTTGCACCCATAGATGTGAATGAAAACATTGAATTGTATCTCCTGATGTTCTCAACGAAATCCTTGCTTTTTGAATGCTCACCATTCATTAGTTGTCTCAATAATTCAGGTGGATTTTTAATCTCACTTCCTAATTTTACTTTTCCCTTCCCACAACATATGGAGTATGACTCTGGGCTTGAACATGTTGATCCAACCGTAGTCTCAGCATGCCATAATAAAGCGTCACATGATTCACATGTGAAAATAGGATCTCCATGGTCCAAATAATCTGTAAAGAGAAAATTAGTCAGGAATGTCTGGAAAAAAAAGAAACTGCTGTTTTATCTTTGTCAACAAATGCTTTTTTTACAGTGGTTTGTTTAATGGATGTACCATTAGATATGCCTTTAAATAGTTTTATTTGTGCATCCTGATTGTTTGATGAAGCCATATTATTTAAACTTTCACGTCTTGGGATTTTTTGTGTATGCATTATTGCTTTATCCTGTAGCCTATGTGATTTGCGTTTCGCAATGTGTACACCAGGCTGAATAGTTCCAAGATAAGTAGGCTCTTTAGGTATTGCTGCAGCAAAAGTGAATGGTTACAAAGATAATAAGAGAAATATTACTTAATAATTTGTTTAGGGAATGATAACTTTATTACGTGTTTTAGTTGGGTCTTTGAATGGCCGGCCCCTTGGTCTCTTTGCTGGTGTCGCTGTTTTGGTTTGAAAAGAGACATGACTTGGTGGCACGTTTATAGCATTTGTATCTGGTGCATATTGAAAGTATATTAATATGCTAAATAATAGTCACTATAAACAAACTTAGCACATGAATAATATGATGGGTAGCTTCAAGTAATTGGATTACCCGCTTGTACTGGATATATTAGTGGGCGGTCTGTGTGCGTGTTTGTCTTATGGTGGTTTTCTTTAGGTCTTCCACTCGGTCGAATTGTGAAATCATCTGATGAAGTTGCGACGCTACCATCTGTTGTAAATTGAAAGTGCATTAGTATAATTAAACATGTGTCATTGTGGGCGATCATAGTCGGTGAATATCATATTCGGTAGTTTCAACTAATTGAATTATCGGCTTTGGTTGGATATATTGGTGGTTGGCCTATTAGTGTGATTGTCTCGTGGTGTTAAATAGTACTTAATTACTCATCGAGGGAATGATAACTTTCTTACGTGTTTTGGTTCATATTTAAAGTACATTACTATAGCTAAATAATAGTCACTATAAGCAAACTTAGCTAATAAATAATATGCTGTGTAGCTTTAACTAATTGGATTACCACTTTGTATTGGATATATTAGTGGGCGGCCTGTACGTGTGTTTGCCTTCTGTTTTTTTCCTTTAGGTCTTCCACTCGGTCGGGTTGTGAAATCATCTGATGAAGCTGCGACAGTACCATCTGCTGTAAATTGAAAGTGAAGTAATATAATTAAACATGTGTTAATCTGGGCGATCATAGTCGGTAAATATCATATTGGGTAGTTTCAACTAACTGAATTACCACTTTGGGTTGGATAAATTGGTGGTCGTCCTCTGCGTGTGACTGTCTCGTGCTTTTTTTGTTTCGGTCTTCCGCTCGGTCGAACTGCAAAATCATGTAATGTACTTGCCATGCCACCATCTGCTTTAAGTTTATATTGCATTAATATAAGTAAATAACTTTTGTTGATAATGCATTAACATAATTAAACACGTGACAATGTGGGCGATCATAGTCCCTAAACCCCATGTTGGGTAGTTTCAACTAACTGAATTACCGTTTTGCATCGGATATATTGGTGGTCGGCCTATGCCTCTGACTGTGTTGTGGTGTTTTTCTTTGGGTCTTCCGCTCGGCTGAATTGCAAAATTTTCTGATGTATTTGCCATGCTACCAGCTGGTGTAAATTGATATTGCATTAATATAACTAACTAACTGTCATTGTAGAAAAACATAATCTAAAAATATAATGTTGAGTAGTTTCAATTAATTGAATTACCAGTTTGGATTGGATATATTGGTGGTCGGCCTATGCGTGTGACTGTTTTTTAGTGATTTTCACTGGCTCTCCCCATCTGTGGAGATGCTAAATGTTTAATGTGCAGAAATTTTGTATAATAAGTAATCAATATATTTCAAATTTAAGCAAAATCGTGTACACCATATCCATCCATTATGATATAATTTCATATTTTATATCAAAATATGAACATAATATAAGATAACCACCAAAGTTTAAATATGTAAACCGTATCAAATATTTGTAGAAATGGCTGGTAGATATTTAAGGTGATGAAAATCTACATAATATATGATCAATTTTTTTTAATTTTAAACAAATTTTGGTACAACATATCTATATATTAATATTAATAGTATATTCTACATGATAACTATTAAACGTTATATATATTTAGCTAAGATATAGTCCTTATACATAATAATATATAATGTATATTTAGATATGATATACTTTGCAAACATGCGAATATATAATGAAATAGAAGGATCGACATAAAAACTGTTTCCAATGGCACAATTCCAAATTCTAGATGAACTAATGAATCTTGCTGGATCGTCCAAATTGCACGACCGTATGCGTGTTTGGTTTGTACAACAGGCATGCGAAGACTCGGCCTGTGCAAAATTGATCCACACTTGCTGTGAGCATCTTAGGAGAGTGATGGCGAAAAACCGAGTGATGATAGTTGACATGGAAGCATTGGGACAACGTGGGGTTGCATTGGACTCACTTGATGCTTTGAAAAAAACTCAAGAGAGGCATCGCGTATTGCTTGAATTGCTGGTAGATCTGTGTGCAGAAGCCAAAGCTGGAGCTCGCGAAGAAGAGGCTAATGCCCTGAAGATGAACGATTTCAATTAAGTAGTTTTATTGTTTTTTTTTTCCTATACAACGATTAATTACTATATTTGATTGATTTATTAAGTACGGCTGTTTGATTGGGTTTTCAGTTGCTTACAATCATGGTCAATAATTCTGGTTACATGCGCATTTAAAAAATATCAGAATACATCACATTCATCATCCAAAGAACAAAACAACGGTTCAAGTAACAACATGGTCTTAATGTAAATATAATTCAATGTCTTTGCAAAACGCAACAATTTTTTCTTGTGACTCTGCTATTGTTGCATTCCAAGCATCGATGCTTTGTTCTCGTGCCTACACGATTTTCTCATCCCTCCTGTTACGTTCTTCAAGAAGCTTCATACGGCTATTGTAAAGATCGATCAACGCTTTTTCAGTCCCATAGGCGTCTGAATGACATTTATCCCATATATGATGGGGTATGCTGAAAACCTTGTACTTGTCTGGCATGGAAGGAACAGAACCATATATTGGTCGTTTACCTTTTTTCAACTCAGCGATTGATGCGGACAATGGCATTGAAGTTTCAAACTAAACAATAATATAGAATAGTAAAAAGATAACAAACAATCTTAACACATACGAAACATTATAATGATTATACAACAACAGCATTAACAACATAACAATTCAACAATAAAACTTTATTAGTACGAAAAAAGGTAATGTTCTTGGGTACGAAAGAAGGTAACATAACAATTCAACAAAAAAAAATAAAAGGAAAAAGTGCAATTATCGTGTACGAAAAAAAATGCAAACAATTCTAGTTATCTACTTGTTTCTTAACATCGTTTATTTTCTCCTGATACGCTAATATTGTTTTCTTTTTTTGATCAATAGCATCTTTGCGTTCCAATATCGCCTGCTCTTCACGTACAATGTCTTTCTCAATCACTGCTATTATACGCCTAAGTCGATCAATATATACCATTGGTAGAAAAAATCTACCACCTCTATGTTCTACATTCGAATCTGTTGGAGTTTCTTTTGGGTGTGAAACACTTACTGGGCGATTGTCTGGGGATTTAGATGGGGGAAAAAACTCTCGACCCATTGGAAAGTGTGTTTGCTAAACAAAAAAAAAAAAAAAAAAAATGTAGATGGTTAATTGCTTTTGAGTCCGAATAAGAGTTTATATTATACTGAAAAGTTGAAAAATATGTCATGGATATATTCCAAATTTAACAATATTCGATATCAATTACTATATAATAGCATATATGTTAACAAAAATATTATCATTGGATAAGTAACAATTTTATATATAATGAATTTATCACTAAATAATAGCATATATGCTAATAGAATATTGTAATTGGATAAGTGAATGATGAATTTTATTTGCTTGATTTGATTATAAACTTATATTTTGTTAATGTTTTGTGCATATTATATTTATATATTTAGAATATAACATAGTTGGAGATTGGACGTGTGTGTGAATCTACTTATCCCTAGCTAGTTTTCTTTAGATGGTTTGAGTGAATTTTTTTAACGAAGTGCTGCTGCTGTTGATTGCTTTATTGGTGAGTGTGTGGGGCTGGTTTATTTATTTAATGATCATACTCCCTATACAATTATACTTGGAGCTGTTTGGTGATGGTACTTAAGGTTGGAAGTTATTTGTTTGGTAGCAACTTTGTACTGCTCTACGCTTACTACTGATTGATATAATTTTAATGTTGCTCATTGACTTACTGCTGCTACGCTTGATTTTTAATGCTGCTCGATGATTTTTAGTACTGCTGATTATTAGTGCTCAATTAATACTGTTGTGTTATCAGTTAACACTGCTAGATAAGCCAAATTCATATTAATTTTATTAGCATCGATAAGAACGTTTGTAACCACGAAAAAGCAAATTATTTCGCATATTATTTAAAATGGAATACAAATACAATGCTGATATATCAATCTTCATCACTGAAGAAGTTTAAATCCACAAAATAATCATCATCTATCTCGTGACCCATACCGCGCAGTTCGTTAATCATAGCTTCTGTTTTTAGAACCTTTGCCTGAACGGCGTCGAGAACTTCTCGAGACCTTTGAGGATCCCCAACATTTAGCTTCAGCCAGTCAAGGAAGATGGATTCGTCTAATTCACCTGTAAAACCAAGTGTACATAGACTATTAAACTTAATGTGTACATAGACTATTAAACTTAATGCGAAATCATGAGTTTTTTAACAAAATACTAAGAAACGTTTATGAGATACCTTTAGTACTTTGAGAAGGTCCACCTTCCTCAAAGATTGATGCAAGAAATCTCAATGCATCATCCACTGTAGCGTCTGGTTCTTTAACGTGTTGATCATGTACTCCATCTTTCATCTTTGGTCGCGGTTCTTGTTTTATTCCACGAACGGTTTGATCCTTCGACTTTGAATCGGTGTCAGATGCACAAGAGTTTTTATCCTGAAAAGGTTTAAAGTTTGACGATTCCATTGGAGAAATATCTGTCGATGGATGACACCCTTTTACCCATTATATAGTTTCTCAATCAAAGGTTTTAGGGTTTGATTATTCGTAATGGTTATTAATGGGCTGGACTTCCTGGGCTAGAGTGTGTTATTATTTAGTAGACATGGAGTATTATTTGTTTTTTACATAATACATTGTGTTTATTAAACCATCAATAATTGTAACAAATATTAGTACTAAAAAGGTATCATTCATCCAATAAAAATATATATATCCAATAACAATAAATCCAAACATATTAACCTTTTTTTATAAAAAAAATAAAAAACATAAGCCATGGTAAAATTTTGTTATGAGTCATCATATTTCATCATCGCTTTCATCATTGCTGGTTGTTTCATAATCAGTGGAGCCGTCGTTAATAAAGTCGCTTATATCATCCTCATCAGAACCATAACTGACATTACACGTCTCCGAGTCCATCGTCGACATTTCATCATCGACGTTGACGGTTTGAATACTTCTACTGTGCATGTTTCCGTCAATATCAGGCAGCTCATCCCAAATGTCATCATCATCCATTCTACATTCTGAGATAACCTCCGTGTCATAAACATCATAATCTTCTTGATGATCCTCATCTATGGATGTATATTTTGAATCCCCTATGAAAATATCAGATAGACCATTATTTAAACAACATCCGATCTTTAATATAAAATATATTTAAGTATTCACAAATACAAATAAGTACATAGTTGTTTTCAACAAACAACCTGTTGAAGAGGCTTCAATGATAAGTTCATCAGGGATGGTGTATCTGGGCTTATATTCCTTTAAAGGATAAAAGGGTTCATCAAGATCATTGATATTTACCCAAACCCCATCTTCTGAACTGCTTTTGTTCGCATCGGATTCATCAGTTGTATCATCATCAATCAACATATAATTTTTGCGTCTTATGTCGTCTGTTGGATGCGATGCTTTAGATCTTTTTATTATAACATGTTCATCATCATCAGACTTGTACGTTTCAAAGTACACAATATAAAAACCAATTGTAAGTTACAATATATTCATGTATATAAAAAAATAAAAAACAAAGCATCCAAGCTATTGTACAATTAATGTATACCAATATATCTTCTCCATGAATGTAATTGTTTTCTTTCTTAACTGCTTCATCAGCCTGATAGGATTAAAAGAAGACAATATAAAGACATTTTGTGATTTATAAGATATTAACCTGATAAATCAAAGTATGAAAATAATATACTGATTTGTACCATTCTATGTTCTCCTTGGACTCCACTATTATTTATTTTTCGTGCTTCAAATACCTGTGGCTGTTCATCATTCGATGATATAACTTCGTTACAGGTTGTGTTTTTATTATCGGGTTTTTCACACAACCTACGTCGTTTATGTGATTGTAAAGTATGCTGAAAAAAAAAATAAAAAAAAAAACAAAAGGATAAATTAAGTATTTATATGTGCTAAATATAGTTGCTAAATAACAATAGTGATCCAAACTTACTAACCTTTTTTAAAAAAAAAAATAAAAAAACATTAGCCATGGTAAAATCTTGTTATGAGTCATAAGAAGATATTAAATTTAAAACGAAACTATTATACATGTTAGCAAGGGTACCTCTTGAGTCTTTGATACATGAACAATTGGTATATCTTTTTTGAACAACTTAGCATCTCCAGGCTGCAAGTATTATAAAAATAATAAGAACTTGTTTTTCATATATAGACTAAATAACAACCTGAGTTACTTGCTGTACCAAAGAGAGTTGATAAATAAGTACATGCTAAATTATAAAAAGAAGTAATTTTTACAAATCAACCTGTCCAGACTGTAATCATGATATACACAATCAGATAGCGCGTTCATATACATTTTAGATAATAACTCATGCAGTAAATTGCAAAGGAAATTTCTTACACATGTTATCAACGATACCTCTTCATTGTCTGATATATGAATAATCGGTATATCCTTTTTGAACACACCAGCATGTCCAGGCTGTAGTTGTGATAAACATAATCAGATGCTATGTTTCATATTTAGATTAAATAACAATTTAAGTTAGTTGCTGTACCTCTTCATCATCTGATATATCAATGATCGGTATATCGCTAGCAAGCGAAACATTGGTTGGAGAAGCATAATCATGTTCTATCTTCATATTACCTCGCTAAAATTGTATAAGTTAAACTGAGTTTAGGCTATGATTATTAAAAAAAAAAAAAAAAAAAAAAAAAAAAAAAAAAAAAAAAAAAACAAAACAAAACAAACTTAACAGTATGTACCTTTTGTGAATGTGTATCTAGGCGTGATTGTCTTATTGAATATTAGCTATGGTAGATACATGTTCATTAGGCTAATATATGGCTTTATTTATAGCCTTTTGAGATGAGCATTAAATTTGAAAATCCATTCCTTTCTTGTAGGTTTATCTAAAACACATATATAGCTTTATTCTATATATATATATTAATAATCATAATTCAGTTGAGTTGTCATATAATATATTTTCATATTTAGATTACAAACGTATTTTTAGAGTTTATATGATGTATATTGTGCCTTGAATATAAAATAAAAGCTTCCTTTTCCCCTTTCATGATAATTAGAATTGAGTATATTCTCATTATACATGAAATCGATATTTTATGATTCTAGTCTATCTCTTGATAATTATAAAATTGAGTATATTATTAGAATTGAGTATATTCTCAAATTATAACTCTTTCAATGGATATGTGTTTCAAGATGCATCTTCTCAACACATTATTAAGAGACGATTTGCTACAAAATATGTTCTCAGTATGTGTAGTTGAAAAACAACTCTCTTGTTAACTGTATTGTGATGTGCATATCTAAGAATGTAATTTCATTAGAGAGTGTAAACAAAATACAAAATATCTAATATTGTAACTAACTCTTGATAATTATAAAATGGTAACTCTTTCAATGGATATGTGTTTCAAGATGCTTGTTCTCAACACATTATTAAAAAACGATTTGCTACAAAATATGTTTTAAGTATGTGTAGTTGAAAAACAACTCTCTTGTTAACTGAATTCGTGATGTGCATATCTAAGAATGTAATTTCATTAGAGAGTTCAAAGAAAATACAAAATATGTAATCTTGTAACTAAACAGCAAATATCAAGATACAAAACTGTAAATTATCATATTCATATATGTTAAATACTTGAAAAAAAAAATATATATGAGCAATACATTTTAAATTTAAACCAAAAAATACTTTGAATTTTTTAAATGTTAAGAACACAAGACATAGATAACTATTCGCTTACGACAATTATTTTTACTAAAAATAGATAACTGAAATGAACATTAGTTATGTTTTTCGCTGCTTTCCTCGTTTAGGCCACCGGGCGGTGATTCTTTATCCATTGTTGTTGAGAGAGCATTGCTGTTGCTTGTATTGTCGTTGTTAGCATCATCCAATTGAATTACATTATCACCCATGACATCGACGATGCCTGCTTGCACATTGTCCACTGCATCTATGGATGGAACAATGGTATCATTTTTTGGTTCCTGGTACAGTTTGTCAAAAGAAACAAAAGTTTAGATTATATTGTTAGTTAGAATTGTAATGTGTTTGTTGCCATCTAAAAATACAGTGCACAATACCTCATCCATGTCACCAGAGTCTGTTTCAAATTCATCGACTGAACACATAGAGTCATATTCCAAACCCTGATCATCCTCGTCATCATCCTATTTTGACCAATTTGTTAAACGTTCAGTGTACATTTATTTGTAAATATAAACAATTGCTTAATATATCAAAATAGCAAATCAAGCAAACCTGTGCCCCTGTAAAACCACTTTTGAAATAGTCAATTATATCAGCATCCTCGGTCACCTTTTCCGCTCGATATATATAACTATTATTGATGTGGTTAGATTCAGAAAATAAAATTTTGAAAAGATATTTCCGTCCAATAATTTGATTGAGGACTTCTGGAAAGTAATCCTCTGTGTTCAGGCCTTCCTTCTCCATTATCTCCCACGCCGTTACATTTTTCATTTTATGCACATTCTTGTCGAAAATGACAACTTGTGCAGTACCACTACGATCAAATATTCGCGCAATTATTTTGAACCTACAAATATAGTATATTAATCATCAAGCGTAAAGAGTTTAAGCCATTACGTCAACTTTCCATGTTTAAGGACGGATTAAAGTAATTTCACATATATAGAACAGGTTGTTTATATACCTCGAAGCAACTGCGAATGTCTCTCCATGTTTCTTACAGTACCACACCTGCTTATGATTTTTTGACCCTGAATTGCCCTTCGAAACAACTGGTGTTACCCTGGTATTGCACGCTCTGCAACCCGTGTAGACCCATCCATTCTCATATTCTATACTATGAACTTTTGCATAAACCACACAATATGATTCCTGTGTTTAAATACAAAACCATATAAAAACATTATTAACGTGGTTTTGATCACATATACAATAGAAGTCATATCATATTTAAAAGGAATAAATTTTATCCTACCGGTTCAATGGTACGAATCATCCCAACCATCCTTTTTACACAACCGTGCATGAACTCCGTAGGAGTAACAACATGTATGTCAGGTGAATAATCTCCAATCCTAAATTCACTCGCAACATATCCATCCTGCTCTTCATACCTGTGACATGTATAAATAAACTTGCGGTTAAATTTAACATGTACTGTGTCTAAAGGTAAAACACATATAGCACATCACAAATATAATCACCTTTTACGGAATGCCAACAATTGGGGCACATCCCTGTTTACAAATATCCTAGTGCCGAATAAAGCGTTATGGATTGATGGCTTGTCTGAATTGCACAACAGAGACAATGAATTTTAAAAAGCATTCATACTAAGTAAAAATGTTACCTTTGTGAACAAAATTTTAATACACAATAAATAAACTCACTATTCCAATATTTGACTTTTCCAAGCATCAACAGGATGTCTATATGGCCAAGTTCATCACGCTTGTTGTCATAATCATCCCACATTAATGCCCAATTGTCCCAAAATGTACAATCGAGTCTTAAAGATCTGCGTATCAAAGTGTTTATTAAATACATGAACACAGCTGAATACAATTATATACATAATATGTTAACTAAATGAGAATGGATAAAGTATAGTTACTCGGCGTCTTCAATAACGATTGTCCTGCGTAGCTTACGGCCACCAGCACTGTTCACGGTCACTGTTTTTCCAATTGCCACAACTGTACCAATAATATCTGGGGAAAAAAAAATTAAGAACATGCAATTAACCTTTTAAACACTGTAACACAATCTGCATATTATGCATAAAATACACATACCAACACAATCATGTTCATGGTATTCATTATTTGTATCCAGAATACTCGAGAATGGCTCGTTAATGAAACCAACAAAGTTGTCATTGATGTGATCAATCCGAGTAACTTCGGTTCCTTTATAGAAAGATATCTTCCATTGGTTTGGCAGCAATGGTAGCTTCCCAGCATTCTCCGCAACTCCAAAATTAGAGATCATGTAACATTGACCTTCTTGCAAAAGAGGTTCAAATTTAAACATAAACTCCTTCTTGATGTAAATCTGAACACGGTTCGACTGATCATACAATTCAAATATCAGATATTTTTAATAAATTTATACAAATACAAATATTTATAAACGTAATTCAAGACACCTCTTCATCCTGGAAAACACAATCAAGGCTGTAAGGATCATGTTCTTCATTGAGTTTGTGTGAATGCCACACAGAGATACACCTTCCTTTAATGGCCATGTTTAAATTCATTGGATTAATATCTTTAATGAGAGTCATTGACCACTCTTTAAGTACTGAACATAAAAAAATCAAAAATAGATTATTTTCTTGCACTCTATTAAAATAACAATGTATATACATAAAAAATAAATATTAAAACCACAATATATAATGCACAAATCATCTAAAATAAACCTGACGATGAACGTTTAGCAGTGGACATGTTCCTTCCATTGTATTTTCGTGTATGAGAATTACCTCCTACAAATACACAAAAAATTATTATGATTATGTAGTTTATATAAACTGGTTAATTTAAACTGAACTATATGCACAATGTTAGCACAAAACCTGATGGAAACTTCCCATAGGAGGACGTGTGCACCGCGGATATGTTGTTCACACGCGAAGGCACCGCTGATGCTGATGTCTGGTACCTCAAATCCTTTTGTTGATCTCTAATGTAAGCCAACCTTCTAGACTCAGCAT
Source organism: Artemisia tridentata subsp. tridentata (assembly GCA_021014915.2). Lineage (NCBI taxonomy): Eukaryota > Viridiplantae > Streptophyta > Magnoliopsida > Asterales > Asteraceae > Artemisia > Artemisia tridentata. The sequence continues at coordinate 114,308,661 of CP139509.1, read as the reverse complement.
TTGAGTTTGTTCTCCTATCAGTATCAGAATTCTCATATGTGGATCGTGTTTCAGAAGTGGTTGATTGATTAACAGCTTTTCTCTTCAATTGTTGTTCAGATCCTGTTATTCAATGGGTACAGATTTACCATGGTTTAAAATATGTAAACATGGAATATTAGTATATTATAAGAATGACTTTTGATATGAAAGCAAACATCTTTGAAACATGTTACCCGCATGAACTTGATATGCCTGCCCAAATTTCCTCTTTGCAGGTGATGTAGATACTGAAACAATTAGCAACATGTAAACATAATTTATTACTGGCCTAATCAAAATGTATTACCGAAATTAAAACGTATTCAACCCACTACCTTCAGATTGGCTAACAATATTAGAAACAGCTGTTTTAGATCCCCTACCAGGTGTATCACTTTCAAATATGGAATTTTCGAATACAGAAGATGGAGTCTTTTGAACCAAACCTTCATCTGATTCAAAAAAATGAAAAATTAAACAACAGTGTACAAACACAATGTATAATGTATATAAATAAAACCTTAATAAAGATGGTACCTGTTGATTGCAACACATTATTAGAAACATTGTGTACATCTGAATTATGGTTTCCGCTTCGTCCACCTGTTGTATCAAAACAACCTTGTTGATGAGTAACTAATACATAGGCATAAAATTTACATTGTAAAATAAACAAAAAAACGATGTATGATAACTTAAAACAACAAAATACCTTGGGAATAGGTTTTAGAATTGCGTTTATGTACGCTATCATTCTTGTCAGGCTTAACACCTATACACAATTAAGAAACGATCAGATTAATTACAAAACAATAGATCAAAACCACAACAACGTTAGAAACATTACAATGATTATACAACAAAGATATACAATCATGTAACAAAAAAGAGTATCAACATCAGATTTATTATACAGCAACTAAACAACAAAATATGTAAACCATATGTAAAAACAAACCTTCTGAAAGAAACGATCAGATTAATTAGACAACAATAGATCAAAACACAATAACGTTAGAAACATTACAATGATTATACAACAAAGATATACAATCATGTAACAAAAAGATTATCAACATCAGATTAATTATACAGCAACTACACAACAAAATATGTAAAGCATATGCAAAAACAAACCTTGTGAAGCAGCAGTGTTAGTTTTCTTATCAGACCCTCGTGCAAGCCTTGCAGAATGTCTATGGCGTTGCATTATTGAGTATATTTTTATGAATATATGTTTCCGATTTTGATGCCCTGATAAATAAGAAACGTTATAGTATGTTAATGTATATATATAGTGTTAACACATATCGTAAAAATAGGAAGAAAAGATTTAAACAAAATATATTCTAAACTTATCTTCAAAGTATATCTTGAATAAATTAAACAAATATATACTATAAATAAAAACAAATATATACCGATTAAAACAAATACATATTGAGTATATCTTCATAAAACTCGGTAAACTACTTGGCAAAATAAACGTATATATTTTGTTTTAGAAAACAAATCAACAAAATCAATTTGGCATAATGGTAACAATACTTGCTAATAACCTAACAGATACATGGTTCGAATCTTGCATACTAAATTTTTAATTTCGGTATTAAAAAAAAAAAAAAGGTCGGTATTAAAAAAAAAAATTAGAATATAGGAATTTTGCCACGTGGCACTTAATGTCTGCTTACTGGGCATTAATAGCTGCTTACTGGGCATTAATGCCTGATTACTGGGCATTTAAGGGCGCTTACTGGGCATTATGGCATTTGATGACATCATACGCATATTGTTATATATTATATGTAGATATATATATATATTCAGTAATTTTTAACAAGTATATATATACATGTACATAAAAAATGCATAATAATTTATGTGATATGTCCACCAAGTATACATAATGTCATCAAAAAGGTGTTTTTTTTTCTTTCTTTTTTTTTTTTTTTTTTTTTTTATTTTTAATTATTAACAATTTTATTAATCATTTCCATTAAAATTATAATTCTAGGTTTATAGGGCTCAACAATTGTGCTTGATATCAAAGATGTTAAAATGGCGAGTTAATTTAGTTGGATAAAAATATGGTTCACATCTTATGCTAATTAGTTTTGTTTAGCGATATACTCCCTCCGTCCCATTTTAATTGTCTTAGGCCCACAAAATACACATATTAAGAAATTTTGTTTGTATGTTGTAAAATGACAATAATATCCTCAAGTTATTATATCAACTCTTTGATTGTATTTTGTCTTTTATGGGCAAAAATGGAAATTTCTTAGAAATTGACAACTAATTTGGGACAACAAAAAGTGCAAAAATTGACAATTAAAATAGGACGGAGGGAGATACTATCCATATACGGAATATGATTTTGTAACGCTAGAAGAGCCAGCAGCCTGCACTTTTTATTTGTGGGCCAGAACATCTCTTATATAATAAAAGAAGATATAAATTGAACAAATAGATTTTTTAGTTAACCAATAAAATAGCTAAATTATAAATCGAGCTTTTTTATTGGCAAATAGAAGTCAAAACTAAATTAGTTTGGTCAAACTTTAAAAAAAAATGTTGGCGAAAAAAATATGAAAGTTTGCGTGGCCTTTTGAGCTCATTTTTTTAATTTCGGATTTAACTGTAAACAAACATTATATTTTGATTGGTTAATAGAATTTATAATCAAGAGGTGAGATCCATGACAAACAAAAAAAATCTAAAGAACAAATAATCACATCCTAGTCTTCCATTTTGATTTCATCCAACGGTATAGATTAAAAAAACAAAAAAAAAAAAAAAACAAAGGGAGGGCAAAATTAGCATTTTAGCTCATTTAATATAAAAACCCACTTTCTACCTTTTTTTTAAAAACAATATATTTTGCAAACGATAAATCTTCATGCTACGAAAAATACACCATCGCGACGAGAATTAAATCATCTTTCTATAGATATGCACTTTTATATACTTTCGACGAACTTTTTTTTCAAATTTTTCGTCCAGAAAAATCCCAGGGGATTCGTAAAAAAATCCCACGGGATTCGTAAAAAATTCCATGGGATTCGTAAAAAGTGATTTTTTTATTTTTAAAAAATCACAAGTGATTTGTAAAAATGAGTAAATCACTGTTTTTGAGTTTTATACTTTTATGTCATAGCTTTTTAAGGGTAGATGTTTTTCATATGATTGTTGAAATGAGCTCTTTGAATCTCTTTATTAAAAAGTTGTATGTTGTTATACAGAATCCCATGTGATTCTCTCTGATCCCTTGGGATTCATATAGAATCCCATGGGATTCTGTATGAATCACATGGGTAATCTTTATGAATTATAGGTGATTCATCAAAGAATCTCATGGGATTCTGTATGGATCACATGGGATTCTATATGAATCACAAGGGATCAGAGAGAATCCCATGGGATTTTCATTTTGCTTTATATAAACTGTAAGTACAAAATCATATGAGATTCTGTATGAATCTCAAGGGATTCTGTATGAAATCACATGGGATTCTGTATGATTTATCTTGTCGATAAATCACAAAGGATTCTTTATGAAATCACATGGGATTCAGTATGAATCTCAAAGGGTTTCATTGTGAATCCCATGGGATTCAGTATGAATCTCAAGGGATTCATTATGAATCCCATGGAATTGTTTTAGTATTTTAGTATATGACAAATTGTCTCAAAAAAAATATACACAACATTAAAAATAAAAATAAAAAAGACATCAAAGTGAGTATATGACAAATTGTCTCCACGAGCACATACTACATTATTATATGAGCACTCCAAACAAAACTTCACAAACATCTAACTTTTCAATAGTGAGTTCTATGTTGATTAATATAAAAGTATATTTTGCAGGCATCAAAGGCACATGTCTCATACAAGACAGTAACTTTATAATTAAATGCCATTTTATTTTACTCTAAATTTCATAGATCTTGACCAGATACCTTTTAGCAACCCAAGATGCAAATGTATTGATTACAAAGAGCACGTGTCTTTTTTCAATCCAAGCAAGCAATCTTCTTTGTACAAGTTATCTCCCATCTCTCTTCAATTCATCTTTTTAGTTCCTCGATCTATTTTTTTTCTTTTCTTTTTATTCCGATCTATTTTTTTTCTTTCCTTTTTATTCCAGCTATATAAAAAGTCACAAGACAGAGTATATGCCCATTTAAACTCGAGAGAGGCGTATGCACGTGCTAAACAAATATCCGGTGAATCAAAAAATCACCCCTCATTTTCGGCGAGTCACCGTCACGAAACCATTACCACGTCATCTATGGAGCATTGTATTTCTGTGGATTCTCCGGCGAATCCCCGTCACAAAAAATTTGGTTATTATTGAGTTTGAAAAAGTTTAGATATGATGAAGATGAATGTATGGTGAGAGAGAGATAAAGAGAGAGTGTGTGTAAATGATTATCTGATAGTGAGTGGTGTGGGATGTTAGGTGGGAATTGAAAAATTACAAAACAGTCCTTGTGTTAATTCAAATTGAATGCAGATGTTTAATCAGGATCGAAGGATGAAAGATAAATCAATGGATGAGATGGAGTGTTTTGATCTTTAGATATTTATTGTTCTCTTCTAGATCATTTAGTTTAGTTTTCTTTTGTTTAAAGAGTGATCCAATCATCCAACCAAATGATCACCTTCAATCCTCTTCTAGTGCAAGAGAAGAACACAAGGTATCCAAGAAGATACAAAGTGTTGCAGTGGTAGTTAGAGCACTTGTAACATTTGTTACACACTTGATTGTATCTTTGTATACATCAAGTCCATTTTTCTTTTGAGAGTTTGTGAGAGAAGATCATTGTGATCTTATTGAGATATTGAATATCTCTTGTAGCTTGTGAGCTAGTGTGTTAATCTAGGGTAGATCAAGTCTAGTGTGTTGATTGTGTGAAGTAGAAAGGGTCGGGTAGATCGTGGTAGATTGTTGCTAGCTAAGATTAGCACTTGACATTTAGCTTAGTGTCGGAAAATAGGATAAGCGACGTTGTATGGTTTTCTCCGCCTAAAGGGAGGTTTGTTGACATAGTGCTTGAAACTCTCGAGTGTGGTACTCGGGGAGTGGAGTAGGGCGAAGAAGAGCTTCGTGACCTAACCACTATAAATCTCTTTGTCCCGGTTTGATCTTTCCATCTCTTTCCTTTACTTTTATTATTTACATTAGATAGTTTAATTTAGTGTGTTGATTACACATAAGATTCGAATCAAAGTTTTTCAAAAGTAAAGTTTTGAAACAAATTAAAAACCGGTAAAACTATTCAACCCCTCTTTCTAGTTTTTCACAAACTACTCAAACAATAAGATTATTAATGAAAATTGATCTTATTTTTAAACTCGAGCAAATATAGTTGAAATATTATTCTCCAAAAGTTTTAAATCGGTAGGGAAACCCTAAACTCGTGCACCCTTTTAGATGCCGACTGACCCTTCCCCAAGGACCAAGGCCCTACCAATGAGCACTTGTTCAATTGACTTTTTTAGCCAAGGGGTAGGATTGAACCCAATACCTCCTTGAAAATTGATCTTATTTCTCCAAAAGTCCTCATTGACCCGATCAACTGTACGTTTGAAATGTTATTATTAGTTATAGTAATTGATGGAACCTAATCCGCGTCTAAGAACCCGTGCGTACAAGGGTTAAAAACCAGAATACGAATAACGATAAATAATTTAATTGTAATACCAAATCTGTAGAGGCATGAGATTATAACTATCAAAATGAAAGTACGACTTATAAGTACACACAAAACAAATTTATATAAAATATAATTATTAGTTGTACACTTGTACTTATATTATAAACCTCGTGCGTGTAATATAAAATGTACAAAACATTAAATAATGTTAAATTCATATATGCCCGTATATTATACAAAAAATTTAAATAAAATTGATTAATGTGTAATTAACTTTGAGGAAGAGTTAGAGAACTAGGGTATGTGATTTATATGAATTGGGTTATTGGTGATGTTTACTGGGCTAAGCTGGATAAGGGCTTGAATTTTGTCCATGTGTTAACTTTGATGAGATATTAGCCCATTAAGAATTTACAATATCTGCTAAAGTTTAGTAAATTATATGGATAATAACATTAAAATTATCTAACTTATCTATTTTAAAGTTTTGTGTATTTTTTTTTTTTTTTTTTTTTTTTTTTTTTTTTTTTTTTTTTTTTTTTTTTTCAATTAAAACAAAAACTTATCAAATTTTAACTTTTGTGCGTATATTATGACCATTCTACCCTTAAGTTTTTTAACCACCCTATTAGCATCGAAAGGTAAAATGGTCATTCTACATGAAAAAATACACACAAATGTCAAAATTTGAATGGTTTGTGTTTTAACAGCAAAAAAAAAAAAAAAAAAAAAAAAAAAAAAAAAAAAAAAAAAAAAAAAATCTACATAGAACAACAAATATGAACAAATGTTAGGAATTATTAGAAATAATATTTATTTCATTGCTGCTGTTAGTATTAGTGGTTCCTGCTGGCAAAGAAGAAAACTCACCATGAGGGTACAGCTCTGGTGTGATTCACCATCAAGTTAATGGTGTAACTTGATGTCTAGAACAAGCACTGACTGCAAACATGATATCCACTAATGCTGGTTTTTATTTGGTTTTTGCTGGTGGTTCCTGCTGATGGTTTATGCTGCTAGTGATGGTGGATTCAGTTGGTACTGCTTTTGTTATATTTTATATGGTAGGTCCTCAGACGCCCTTGGTTCTTGGACGATGTGATGCGTATGGCTTGGCTACTTTTATTTTGGTTTGGTGTTTACAGGTTGTTTAGTACATAACATAATGATGTCGTGGAAGGTCCGGGACCACACCCATTATTATTTGTGATTTGATCTGGGATCAATGGGCGGTTATGGATGATGAAGGTCCGGGACCACAATCCATAACTGAGGTGTAATAAACATATCTTGTTCGCACTAAATCAGATTAGGATATAGTTAAGACATTTGTTGCATGGTTCGTTTTGGAGATTCAGTTCATGGGATAATTCTTAATTGGAACAGTTACACGCTCTTTACAAATATTTTGGGGGGCATATGATACCATACAGTTCATGATATGATTATTGCGAAGAATAATCATAAGCATTGAGTGGTTTCTGGTTGATCCGTCTGAGCTCACTGGGACTATCGGCCATTGCATGTGATCGCCATGCATATATTGACTACAAGAATTATCCAAAAACATTTTATTACATGATGTCTTTTTCGCACTGAAGGAAGAAATGATCTATGCCACTGAGTTCATGATTCAAGCAGATGGTTAGTATATTTTTAAGGGGAAGCTTATTGTTCAAAAATACTTAACCATCTACATGCATCACTTGAGGGGAAGCGTTTACAAGATGCACAAGACCCCTATTGGATGATTACAAAAAGGGGAAGAAGATTTATGATGTGCAGCTTATTATTTGTGATGACATGTTTTAGCATTGTTTCTTCATGCAGATTGTTTTGTAATATAAAATAGGGGAATATTGTTGGGAATTACAGATTTGAAGATTACAAAACCACAAGCAAGAATGAAGAAAGAAGAAACAATAGGGACCTAATATGTAATAGTTAGATAGCTTTCTTAGTAAGCTAGGGTTTTTGTAACCTCCCTCTATTATATAAAGAGGGTTGGCGTCTAGGCTACAGATAACTCATTTTTTAATAGAAATAGTCGAACTCTTCAATGAGAGTCGATTGAAACGTGTTTACGTGTTCTTAGTAGTAGTAGGTTTTTATTTATGTTTAATAAAGAAAACCTTGGAGAAACTTTGATTGTTCTTATTATTATTCCGCTGTGCAATTCAATGTTTCTATAATCCTATATGGGCTTAATTCTGGTTTTACAACCAGCATTAGTAACCAAGAGTTGAAGTTCATTCTGTTGCTTTTTTAGTTTAACCACCTTCGATTTCTCGACTTCAGTATTAAAATTCAGTAACTGGATATAATCCTTGGCCAATCCAGCCGAGACTGCACATATGATCCAGCATTCTCTTGTGAAGACTCTGATTCAGACTCTGCACATCTCTGATTTACTCAGCAAGAATTAAACAAAAAATGGCCAGAATTCTTCATTTACTCGCTATCAGAAGTATCATAAGCTTTTTTGTTTTTAAAATTAGCAAAAGCTTGGTCAAAGGTGCCTCAGACATGCTGACACAATAGCATAAGATCTGGCAAGAATCTTTCAATACTTCATTCGCAGGGTCACCTACGAAATTAAAAGATATAGCACAGGTCAACATTTCTAGCCAAACAAATCACAATGACAAATGTGGACAATTAACTTATGAACAGATTCATAAAAATAAAGAGAAGGATCATATCAAATATGTAGAAAGCTAACCTAAAGCGGTTTTTATTAGAAATATTGAGATTATTATTGTTGTCTTTTTGTTCTTTAAGCATAATTAACGCATATGTTATACAAAGAGTTTCAAGAAAGTACAAATATATGCTCGTAGATCATCCCACCCAGTCCAGCCCAAGTTGACCCGTTGCTGAAATGCCTAAGAATAGCGGATACTCGTTGGAACATGAACTATTTGAATAAAACAATAGATAGCAGCGGTAAAAGAAAGAATAGTAAGGTGCATGTATCAACCACATTAATCATATATTATTTCATTTGGTTAATGAGGCAAGCTGTGTTAGGGAATAATGAAGTGTTAAGGAATTAAAATTGCTAACTTGAGTGTATTATGTCTATGGAATTGATTGCATAGAGAATGTAGACACTAATTATCAAATTCTTGTCGAGTCTAAGGGATCTATATTAGCTCATAATCAGTACTTCTGACTTTCAGGTCAACTGAAACCCTTTAAAAACAACCACAAGATGCAGGTTGGTCTAACCTGGCTATGGAGCAGTGGTTCAGTTAAAATTAATATTCAAATATGGCAAGGGCTGTCCGATTTGAGGACCTAACTATCCATACACGTAATATACTTTACACACATTACTAAAAAGGGCTACAAACGCTCATCTTATGTATTGATTATGTTGCCACATTATGTATGTCACTTTGTGACCGATGTTTTTGCAACGAATGTGGATTTAGTCGAGGACTTTGTATGTGTTCTTATTCGAAAGCTGAAACTACATTCACTTATCCAAACTCTTTCAATGAACCGTCAAATTTCTCCGACTACCCACCACAGCCCGATGTATCTTCGTTCGATCAACGTTATTGCGATGGGTGTGGAGATTCGATTGATCCGACATCGTCTTATTGTCAACGGTGTACTTGCGAGAGGTGTGGTAGTAATTTGATCAATGGATTTTGTTCGTTTTGTGCTTCGGAAGCTGAAAATTCATACACTTATGATTTTAATCCGAACATTTCCGATTATCCTCAAAACAATTTCAATCACCCTCCTCAAAACTTTTATGAGCAAGAACCGTATTTCAATGATACGCCGAACTTTTCTTGTACAAATTGTGGGGGACCTCATAATGATTATCAATGTCAATCGTGGGGTCAAAATCACTATGAACCTAATCCTTGCTATAATACTCACGGTTTTGACAATTACCAACCCCCACAAAATCCCGTCAAAAATTCATTTGAAGATGGAATGCGCGAAATTGAAAAACTTGTGGTTCGACATCGAGAGATAGCGGCTAGTCTTAATACTCCCGGGAAGTCCATGGAAGAATTACTTGCCGAAGAAAGAGCAGCTAACTTTCGAAAGCACTTAATGTACTGTGACGATGATTCCGATGATGACGAGGAAAGACTTGTTCCGTTAAACTTCCCTCAAATAGCTCCCGTATTTCTTACCAAAGAACCCGAGGACTCTCTAAAAATGGGGGACGAGCATCTCGAAACTATTCTGGCAACAGAATCAGACAATGTTGAGAACCTCGTTCCAATCCCAAGTGAGTCCGAGGAAATATCTGACGATGAATGTGATTTGCAATCTTGTGAAGATTCTCTTGACATTTCCAAAGTTACCTCCGGGATTTTCTCTAACCCTCTTTTTGAATTCAATGATGAGTATACTTCTTGCAAAGTTAATCCTCTTTTCGATGAAGGGTTAGAGAACGTCGAGGACGAGGACTCTACATTTGATGAGCTGATTTTACCAATACCTCGTCCTGACGATTCCCATGACTCGGAAGGGGACATTCTTTTTCTTGAAAGATTGCTTAATGATGATCCCCTTTCACTTCATAAAACTGAGTCATTACACGTTGAGCAATCACCCACTCGTCCGCCTGCTAAACCACCCGATAATGTCAAGCCCGATACGGGTGTTGTGCCTTCTAAAGTGGTGGATGAGATTTCTGAAATGAATGATAATTTGCCCACCCAACCCACCCTTTTTATCTCTTCCGGGTGTGAGGATGACAATTTCTTTACAATTGTTATCATAATCCTTCTCCTTTTCTTCACCTACCCGGTGACTTCTCCTCTCTTTCACTCCTTCGGGAGTGAAGACACCGTCTTTGACCCCGGCATCTCCGTTCTTTCATACCGGGTGTCCGTTACTTGCTCCCCCAAGGACAAATAAATTCGGGGTCGAGTCAAGCTCATGTGACTCGGTTACCAAAAACAAGCGCTTCGTGGGAGGCACCCCATGCTTATCCTTCTATCTTCTTTCTATTTTCTTAATAAGAGTGAGGAGGGATCCTCTTCCGTATCTTGTGTTTTGTGTTTTCTGTGGTATGTCCAGGAATGCCCGATGATGAAGACTCTCGTGCTCGTAGTTTCCTTCACGCTACTCGAGTTTCATCATCAGCTGCTCATCCGATATCCTAAATCTTATCGTTTACATCTATCTTTTGGCATAATTCATAAACGGCCTTAGATTTATGTAGGAGAACCCTTACCTTTAAGACATTGGGGACAATGTCTCGTTTTAGTCTGGGGGGGTAATCTGTCGATTTGATTTTTGCCTTGCATTTTTGCCGTTTTCTCATGCAACCCCGTTTTTCCTCCAAAAATTGAAAAAATTCAAAAAAATGAGAAAATTTTAAAAATTTTTGCAAAAATATAATAAGTTTTGACATTTTTGTTGACTTTCCGCTGGAGAGAGTAGGAATAAAATTCTGACTTGATCGGACGTGTTGAGCCCTAGCTTGTCTCCTTAACCTTTTATAATCTATAAGCTCGTGCTAGTCTTTTACACTAGGAGCTAGAAAACGCGAATTCTTTTTAAGAATTTGCAAGTTCCCGTATTTGACTTTATATATGCATGGCTTGATTATTTGGCTAAGCATTCGCGGATCTTATTATTTAAGATTTTAAATTTGCGAAGAACGAGAAATGATAGAGTTGTTTATAAGTTAGATTGCTAAACGTGGAGTAGTTGGATCTCTTTAAAGCTCATCGAAGTTATTTGTGGCTTTTTGTTCCCATAAACTTGTTTCACCCAAAAATAGTAATCTAGGAATAATTAAAGGTATTTTGGTTTTGGCGATAATTAGTTTTTATTTCTTCCTTAGAGAATTCTTGCTTATGAAAGTTGGGTACACATCAAGGTACTGCCAGTGTTACGGTGTAATAGACTATTCCATCTTGCCGGCTCGCAACCGATGTTGGGATTGTTATAAAAGCCGTAGGACTCGGGATTTGGCAAAATATATAATGAATAATGAATAATAATAATAATCCAAAGCCATAAAAAGTTTTCTGCATCTTGCCGGTTCGCAGCCGATGTTGTAGACTTCTAATAAAGGCAGAGGAAAAATTCCAAGGTCATAATAGACTATCACATCTTGCCGGTTCGCAGCCGATGTTGTGATTGTTATAAAGGGCCAAGGATCAATAATAATATGTGCTTAATAATGTTAAAAATGCCAAATTTCGACTCTGAGGTATCCTAATAAAGGCTTCTGTCTCTGGACTCGTAGATGAGTTGTTTCGGTCGCAAATAAAAGGGATATCCTCAAAATCGTGTTAAATCAGAGACCTTGATGTGGAACTCATTTTTGTATGCAATGGTTTTCGAGGGAAGGTTTGGAAACTACTTAGCGTCTAAACTAGGTATCTTTATCGGACTAAAAATTATCGAAATGAGAATTCGAAGAAATTCATTTCTCACCAAAAATAAAATAAATAGAGGAAAATAGGAATTTGGGAACGAGAAGTAATACACAATTAGCTTTTATGAGTAGTGTCGGCAATCTAACTTGTAAATGACAATGATTTCGTTTTTAAGCTTAGTTTGGGGACTCGTGAAAAATCAGGAACGACGAATTTTATCCGTATGGTCACTTCTTTATGAGTCGTGTTTCCTGCTCGATGAACCTAAAAGTTATCGTTAGATAATGATTGTCAACAAAACCGTCACATGAATAATGAGAAAAATACAAAAATAGAATAAAATGGAAAATCTGGGAGTTTTTAGAACTTAAGATTTCTTAATCTCTTTTGAAAATTTTGCTACTTCTCAAGATTAGTAAAAAGAGATTGGAAATTTTGGGTTTTAAAAACGTGTTTTTATAACATTGCATGAGGACATTGCAATAGCTTAGTCTGGGGGAATTTGGTATGTGCTTAAACACATACCTTTTCTTGACCAAAACCGGACCCAAATAGACCAAAAACCCGACCAAAATGCCAAATATATTGTGTTTTTGTGTTTTTACATGTGCAGGCACGGATATCGAAGAAAAGGACAAAAATCAAGCTAAGACCTGGAAACCGAGCACGGGATACGGAAACGACTCAGAGCCGAACCGGGAAAGACATACTTGGTCAACAAGTCAGAAATCACCCTTAGATCACTTTGATGAATTGGCAAGATAAGTCCCTTAAAATTCAGAATTACAAATTTGGTCCCTAGAACTTTAAATCCCTTAAACCTTTCATACCAATATTAAACCCGGATCCCACTTTACACAGCCCAATCCCACACCACTCAAATCCTAAACCCACACTACACACTCCTAAGCCCAGCCCACCTAAACCTTAAACCAATACCCAACCCAGTACCCTGACCCGATCCACCCAACAACCAAAAACCCGGTCAAACCCATATAACCCACCCTTAGTCAAATAAAAATAAAAAAAATACTCTCTCTCTCTCTACCACAAAAACGCGCCCAAAAGTTATCCCCAAAATTTTACTATGAACCCTAAAATGACCGTACGCTAAAAATTAACCTCGTACCATTATTACCCAATGATTGGTAAGTTCTGGAAGGGTCTGACAAGCTAAGAGACACGTGGGGCTTGTTGATTGGAGAAGCCACATCACCAACTTAATCCTACGGCTGTGATCAAAGCTTGGAGAGCAAGGGTAATCTAAGGGTTGATAGCAGTTGAGGAGCACACGGATTGATGAGCTGGAAGGCCTGGAAGCTTCAGTGGAAGCCTATAAATAGAGCTCTCCTCTTCACAGTCAAGTTTTGTCCAATTTTTATGTCTTAAAAAATTGTTACCACTTTTCATTTCCTGTCACTTAAAGTTTTTGTAGTGTAATTTTTAAATTTAAAGTTGTAATTTACAATTCCAAGTTCAGTTGTAATCAGTATTTTAAGTTTTAATGAAGTCAGCCTTTGGTCAACGTACAATATTCATCTGCTTATTGTTCCACTTTTTGTGCTTAAATCTGGTATTATCTTTCTTTTCAGCTTATTCAATCTTATTATTGTCAAGTAATTTTAGTTAATTGATTTATTTTAGTCACTCATGTTTAGTTGTTTCAATTTTCCTTTTAAAGTCAAAGAGTAGTAAACTGCTTTTTCAGCTATTTGAAGTTTTTATTTTCAGCTTTTGGTGTTTAATCAGGATTTATTATGTTGGATAATCATGCTCAGTTTTCTTAGTTTAAATTGGATTTGAGAAGCTTAAATCTAGATGTGTTCTGTTATAAGGACTGTTTAGGGAATGAGTTGACTTATGGGTCAGTGTGGGTAAAAATTAAGTAGCACTGTTAATTTACATTGTTTCTTAAGTTTGATCAAGCTGATTCAAGGGTAAGTGAGCTGTTGTGTTCAGTAGTTTAGTTGAATTAAGGTTATTTGAGGTTCTGCACTAGTAAGTTGAATATTAGGAGTTGAAACTGTCTCAATAAGCTCCTGCATAAGCTGAGCTTAATCTGTCCCATAGTTGAGAATTTCTGAGTCAATTAGGATAGTCTAAGATAGAATATCAAAGTTGGTTTGCTTTGGTCAAAGTTTTAACAAGTTTTGCGCCATTTTTCATGTCTGCTGTCACAGTTATATTAGTGCAAACCATGCTTTTTATCTGCTGATCTGGGCCTTAATTAGCACTCAATTGGCTTGATATTTTTAGGGATTTTAGTATTTCTAGATAATTCATAGTGCTGTCTAGCTTTTTGCCCCCATAATACTTTACATTAGAGCTTATTAGTGTGCTTATTTTGGCTTGCTAAGTAGGTACCTAATTCATGTTCTGCTGAAATTCCCTTAGGACTGCAGTGGTTATTGATTGTAACCTGAGCTTGATTGATATATCTGATTAGTTTAGAGCTTGTTTAGGTGTTTTGTTTGTTCCCTGAGTTCCTGGCTTGTTCTGATTTGCATGTGCTTATTATTTAGCTTAACATTAATTGCTTATTTGTCCAATTATGAGTTTCTGTGCAATAATTGATCTGAATTCAGTTTGCTTGTCTTTAATTGAGTTCTGTGAACATTCTGTAAGAGTTTTACTAAGTTTTGTTGCAAGTGCTTATTAATAAGCACTTGTAATAAGTTGTTTTTAAGCCAAAAAGCACTTTTCAGCTTATTTTTCTATTTTTCTTATTTTTCCTAGATTTCAAATAATATTTTAGAATTCTCCTAAAAATTTCATAATTTTTCTCGATCATTTACTATTTCTTTTCATTTTTAAATAGTTTTTAGAATTTTAAATCATTTTTAATTTCAATTTAAATCACAAAAAGACAAAAATAGTTTCTGATTTTATTTTCAGTTTATTAAGATTTTTCAAAAATAAATTTGTAGAATAAATCTCTTATTTCATAATTAGTTTAATTTTCTTTTATAAAAGTACAAAAATAGTTTTTAAATCATAAATAAAAAAAAATAAAAAAATAAAAAATATTTTTCTTTTTCCAAAAATTTTTCTTTTATCAGTTTTAATTTAGGAAAATTATTTTTATATTTTTAGGTTTTAAATTTTAGAAATTCACTTTTATTTACGTTTTTAAATTCGTCGCGTAACGTTTTTTTTTAATTCCGGTTTTCGTTTTTAAGTGCATGTGCTTAGTATACTTGTACCCGTAGCTTAATTAGTAGTTTTCATTTATTATTTCATTGTTCGTAGTGTAATCAAAAATTAATCACTCTTTTTCTCATTCACTACACGAATCACGTCCCGGGAACACAAATTCCATTCGATCTTCGTCGGGACAATCGACTCGGGTTTTGCATATTTCTTGTGCAATTCTCCCTTGATCTTTAAATTGTTATATCAGCTATATTGTGCTTGATATATGCTTTTTAGGCATTTTCTACAGCTATGGAAACTTCAATTATAGAGGTCACTAAAAGTCAGTGCACATTTTGAAGGCCTTTTTGTTGTTTACTTTTATTGTAGCAATTATTTGGTAACACTAACTTTTGCTTACGCCTTACGATCTACAAATAGATTTCTAAGCAGACTTATAACATTTAACAATGAAAGTATTAAACAAAAAATGGCCAGTATTAAACATACTATATAAATAGATTTGTTCATGAATATAGAACATCAGACGAAAATTAAACTACACTAATATATAAAAGATTATCAGCATAACTCATAATATAGAATGTTTCTAGATATCAGTAATATAAAGCAATAATCATCTCACCCTCTTGATTGCTCCAGAGTGCAGCAACAGAGCTTTTGAGTGGAGTGGACAATCATTATTTGGTTCTGCATCAATAAGCACGACTTAAAATCTCAATACAAAGATCACTGATATATATTAGGGGTTCATGATTTGTTCGTTTATAGTTGCAAAAATCAATTTGGGTTTGAATTTGGAGATTGGATTATTGACTAGGGAGATGGAGATGTTGGTGGTGGTGATGAACCCAATATGAGTCCCGTGTTTTTCTTTAAAGTTACGTTTTTTTGCTTACAATTATGAAAAATAGCATAGAGACCCATTTGTCTTTTTATTTTATTTATAAATGTGCCTACAAAAAACGTTTTTAAAAGTTTTTTAGGCAAATTAGGGAATAATTAGGTTTAATTATTTTTAAAAATCGGGAAAAAAAAACAAAATTTAAAAATTATTACTTAATAATGAATGATTTGATTTTTTTTTAAATACAAAAGTCCTCAATTGGGATTTTGTTTTATTTTATAAAAAAGTTTACAAATCGTTTGAAAGATTTGGTATCATTAAACTAATGACTTTTAGATGACTCTTTTTTATTAAAGAAAAGATGAGTATTTAAAAATGAGTAAACTCCAAAATACATCCCTGTGGTTTGCCCAATTTCGCACCATACATCCAAACTTTTTTTTCTAACATATACATCCCTCCGTTAGTAAAAGTCAAACACAATACATCCACGAGGACGAACGGTGCAAACATTGTGTCGTTAACTTGGACACGTGGCAGTTAAGTAAGTTAAGTAAGGGTATTTCTGTCATTTTATTGTTCCACAAACACAAACACAAATCCAAATCCAGAAACACAAATCCAGATCCATAAACACAAATCCAAAAAACACAAACACAAATCCTCCACACAAAAAATTAGAACACAAATCCAAACCACAATGTTTGCATATTCTTGATTTGTGTTCATATTAAAACACAGATTCAAACCCAAACACATATCCACCTTGATTTGTGTTCATATTAAGCAAGGGTAATTGTGTTCATATTCTTGATTTGTGTTCATATTACAATCTCAATGTCAAACCCAGAACAAAAATTAAAGTCAAACCCAGAACAAAAATTAAAGTATAATTAGAATCCAAAATCAAACATAAACTGTCTTCAAACCCAATATAAAACCCATTCACAGATCTGTACAATCACCCAACCCCATTTCCAAACCCTAATCACCTTCTTCAACATCTCAAAACCCTAATCACCTTCTTCTTCACCATCACCAACAAAAAACACAGAAACCCTTTTCCAACTAAAGCCTAAGTTGAAGTGCTCAAGTTAACAACAAAAAAAACTGAAATGGGTATAAATAAAGATCGCCGGAAAATGGACCTGGTTTTGCTGGTGGTTTCCGGCGGCGGCGGTGGTGGAGTCTCCAGTGGCCATTTTCAGATGAAAGTGTGTTGTGCTGCTGAGAGTGTGTAGTGATGATGGTTTAAGAGATTGTTTATGATGGCCAAACCACAGGGCGCTTAATAACAATTGTTGCTTCTTCTGCTGCAAATTGTTCACGAGTTGCTTCCTCGATCCTTATCATTTGAAGTTGGCTAATCGAAACGCGTGGAGGATTTGTGCTAATCGAAACGCGTGTTATTTTAACACGGGTGTGATGGTGATCGATTTAGAAAAGTGGAGAGTTGGTGGTTTTCGAAAAAAATTGAAGAATGGATGGAGTTGCAAAAAAGAATGAGGATATATGAGTTAGGTTCTTTGCCACCTTTTTTGCTTGTGTTTGCTGGAAATATAGCTCCTGTGGATCATAGATGGAACCAACATGGCCTAGGTGGTGATAATTTGTGTTGTGTTTGTGGTAGATTTGAAGTTGTTTATTGATTTGTGTTTCTGGATCTTGATCTGGATTTGTGTTTAGCTCTAATAGGATTCGTGTAGATTTGAAGTTGTTTATTGATTTGTGTCTGTGATTTGTGTTTTTGATTTGTGTTTGTGGTTTGGATTTGTGTTTTTGATTTGTGTTCTAATTTTTTGTGTGGATTTGGATTTGTGTTTGTGTTTGTGGAACAATAAAATGACAGAAATACCCTTACTTAACTTACTTAACTGCCACGTGTCCAAGTTAACGACACAATATTTGCACCGTTCGTCCTCGTGGATGTATTGTGTTTGACTTTTACTAACGGAGGGATGTATATGTTAGAAAAAAAAAAGTTTGGATGTATGGTGCGAAATTGGGCAAACCACAGGGATGTATTTTGGAGTTTACTCTTTTAAAAATGAAAAGTCTTTAAAACTTGAGTATTGTAGATAATCTTAGCTATCATATATTTATTTTTTCCATAAAAGTAAACTCGTTTAAGAGGTACTTTTGTAAAAGAAAAAAAATAACAATGTTAGTTGAAATCAAATTGATAAGAAAAAATAATAAATAAATAAATACATAAATAATAAAATTTATTGGTCAATTTGGTCATAATTAAGTAATGGTTGAATCTTCGTTCAAAAAAAAAGTAATGGTTGAATCAAATATACTTTTACAAAAAAACCAAAATCTTTTATATAATAAAACAAAACCCCTAGTGGGGATTTTTTCATTTCAAAAAAATCAAATCATACTTTATTAAGTAATAACTGAAATAATTAATTTTCTTTTTAAGATGTAAAATAAAAAAAATAGACCAAATATTTCCTGATTTAACCAAAATTTACAAAAAAAACGTTTATCAGATTAAATCTAAAGAGAAATAAAAATATACGCATGTACTTAATAAGTCATGTTTAATAGTTTTGGACTAAAGGTAAAATTTACAAACCAATCCGGCCTTCCACAATCTTCATTTACCACGAAAAAAAAAAAAAAAAAAAAAAAAAAAAAAAAAAAAAAAACTATAGTTCTCTCATTCTCTCAAAACCCTAGAACCCCAAACCCATAAAATCCACAATTGAAGAGTGAATAAACCACACAACATCTACCATGTTTAAGGTAATTCTATTCAAGTCTCTTATATAATCCCCAAAAGTTTAAGGTAATCCCACTTTAATTTTATATATTTTTGCTGATAAACCCTCGATTACAATTTACGAAAATGTAAGTTGTTTGAACTTTGAATAGGTTCTCATGATTTAACTGTTGGTAAAAGAAGATTTTAATTCGGTACAAATACAATGTGTTATGAACAAGTTTAAGAAGAGATCCTTAAGAGTAAGAACATGCATTGATGACTTTGGTTTATAAGGCAAATTATCTTTTTATTAATATACTGTAATTTTTTTTTGTGGTAAATTTCAAGTCTCTATATAACAAACTTGCATGTAATGGCCCAGAGGAAGTGGCAGGCATAAAGCAAGGATTTGGCTTGATGGACACGAACAAGCGAGGAAGATAAATATTGTTAAGTTGAAAGCTGGGTTGTAGAAACTTGGGCATCAAATCGCTGATGCAGATCTTCAAATACTTATTGAAGTCGTAAGTGTTTTAAGTTGACTTCTATAGTTGAATCTGAGTCTTTTTGCTAAAGTTTTCAAGTTGTCTTAGACCAATTGCATATAAATGATGCTACGAGGATTAGTGGCCCTGTAGCAATTCGGGATGAAACAATAACTAAATCGATCGAAAAGTGACTCTGCTATGCATGTGGATCTGATGTTGGGCGGGTTAGGTACCGGTCGATTGGTTGGAGAATGACCTGTGTAGAATTATTGGTCACATGGGTCAGTTTTTGGTTAAATTGTTTCAGTACGGAGTGTGCAGAATGAGCACTATCGGATTTCATGTTGTGCTTGAATTGAATGGTATTTGTGTCAATGATTGTAGTAGGAGTTATTTTATATCGTTTTCCTTAACATAGTAGGAGTTATTCTAATTCAGAGAGAAGGTTGCCTAGATATATTTATTTAAATTTTGCAGGGAGGTATTGGATGGTTTCGGATGATCATGGAAAGGATAAAGGTTAGGAATGCAAAGTTGGAGGAGACTGATATGCTCTAAGAGGTAACAAAGCATATTGAAAGGACACACGATTTGTGCATTATGTCATGTTGCTGCTTAGCATAGGAACTACTTAAATCAGGTTGGTGTTTGCAACTTTCTGATTGTTTTTGTAATGCGGAATCAAGCATGCATAAAGTGTTTACAAACTCCTAAATTGTTTTTCTAAATGTTGGATCATTATTTTAGACATCGTTTCTGTAAAATTGTTTACGAAATTCTACAAATTATACACACAAACATGTGTTTCGTCAAACTAAACCAACCCAACTCACCCATTTTCCCTCATCCTGTAAATTTACCATCCGATACGCCGCCCACGTGACTGGCCACTTAATTTGTACCATTTTTCAAAGCCTTCGACCCCCAGGTCTTTATCGTACCAAAGAGCCAGACACCTTTGCAGTTCAAGAATCATATTTATCAATGATATTATTTTCTAATATTATCATAGGCGATAGGTTGAATGCAAAATATTATCTGTAACCAGACTATCTCATAAACATCATCCTGTTCCAATTAGAATGATTACAAGACTCCAAGATAACAACTAACAAGTTTTAACGTATACTTGAATTTTAATGAAATTCGCTGATATAAGTATAATAACATAATACTTATATAAATAAACTCGAATATAAAGAATATGGTGGTTCATTAGTAGTTCAACGGTTGTGTATAGAATAAGATTTGTGGAAAAATCAGGAACAATCGACTTTAATGCTTCTATGTTAATTTTTTTTGTCAACTGGATAGGTGTTCGATGAAAACGGGAAGGTGGTTGATGCAGGGGTTATTTGTGATAGTGAAAATGGCCGTTCACACAAGTTTGGTTTTTAAACAATGACAAATAAAGCTGAAATGAATGACGCCATTGCTGCTTCTATGTTAATTTATTTATTTTGGTCGACTGGACAGGTGTTCAGTGAAAACGGGAAAGGTGGTTGATGCAGGGTTCATTTGTGATAGTGAAAATAATTGCTCACACGAGTTTGGTTTTTAAACAATGACAAGTAAAGCTGAAATGAAGGACGACATTGCTGCTCTTGATGGACAAGGAATTAAACAACTAATGTCAGCCTGACTTGAATGTTTTATACTGATGGTGGCAGTGTCAACCCGCTGGCAGTGTCAAGTGTCAACCCATTATCTGGTAATGGGTCTTTCGGGATGAAAGTTGAAGGTGATGTGTAATTTATAAATAAATAGGTAAAATGAAACAGGCCAAATGGTCATCTATTTTTTTGTTGTTGTTTGGAATTAGGAGTGTTAGTTATTTGTAAGGGATCAAATACAAGAAGGGTAGTCTAAAATGTACTCAAACACTTGCAGTGTTGTCATTTATTAATATTAAATAAATACATTATTAATTATAAATAAAATGGTAAAACAAAGTGATGACAGGGTGGTGTGAACCGACCCGTTAAGACCCTCACAGTTTGAATGGAGCTTAAATGACTCATCGTTGCAATATAAAGGAAGCCGATATTGCAAGACATGTACAAACATGTAGATGCAGTAATTAAAGAGCTTAAAACTTGAAGAGTGAATCTGATATGATTATGTAATCTTTTTAAGTTTGAAGTTTGGTTCAAACAATGTGTACTAAATGCTTAATACATATAATCTTTGCTTCAGCATTTATGTATCTGATGTATGTTTCATTCTTATAACTCCTTTTTCTTATAAATTGCTAGAGAGACTCGGTAGAATCTTTGTAGTTTCATGGGTTTAGTGTTCATAACCAAATTGTATACATGCATGCATACTACACATACATACAATTGCACACACATGTGCGTCTTTTACTCTTTTATCTACAAAGTAATAAAAATGAAAATGCACAAACGTATATAAGAAAGGCATTAATACTTCAATGAAGACACGAATGTACAAAACAAATTACAATTCAAATACTGAAAAATACGCATGTGCAAACCCCGTGCGTGCACGGGTATTATAACTAGTACTAAGTACAAGAAAACTTTCTTTCTTCCTTTACAAATTAAACGAGTCGGGCGCCGGTGCGTCGCGTTGCGGCGGGGCCTTGTATTTGACAAAAAATTTAATTAAGATTTTAAGACAGAATATTGATGTAAGAGGCCGGCTACGGATAACCGCGTTGCGATAGACGCGTTGCGGCAGGGCAGTGATCTTAGCCTTAATTTACATTTAAAAAAAAAAAGACCCCTTTTGCAAAGACCCGCGAATTTTGAGGGTATTTTTAGCCAATTTTTTGGGATTTTTTTTGGAAAAAGGACTACTTTTGCAAAGAGGCGACAGATTCAGGGGTATTTTTTGCCAATTTTCAAAACTTGATTTTGGGGAATTATTTTTTTTTGAAAAAAGACTACTTTCGCAAAGATGCGTCAACTTCAGGGGTATTTTTTGCCAATTTGCGAAACTTGATTTTGGGCTAGTGTTAACCGGGCCGGGCCAAACCGGCCCGTTACTGTAGCGGTGTACTGTAGCTTAACGACACTACGTCGTTTCAAACGTGTTTTAATATATATATATATAATATATATATATATATATATATATATATATATATATATATATATATATATATATAATGTATATTAATGTTATATTTTGTTTAGTTATTGTAATTTACAATTATAAGACTTTTTAAGATGAGCTATTTTTATGTTCAACTTTACCGATATGACGCAAGCACAAAACTATCATTTATAAGTTTATATTGCTCATAGACTTTAAATTTTTAAGTAGTATAGTTGTTATCATAATTTTCATTAAATAAATCTTTATGTGTGCACGAGATTATAAACTAGTCCGTGAATAAGATAATTAAAATTTTGAAATCCTCAAAACAACTCATTGGCCAAACAATAAATTAAACGCACATGAAGGTCGTCCAAGAGTTTCTACAAAAAGTTACTGTAATATTTTTCATTTTAGCTCATTTTCTGTGAGTTCGCGCTTTATTTTTGTTGACTTATATGTATCTCCGTGTACGTAAATATTTGTCTATGACTTTCTAATTAATAAACGGGTCCTGTTAAATATACCAAAATTCAATTTGGTCAAAAAGTCAATTTGGGAATTAGTGTATTTGAATAACGGCTGTCTTTATTTTGAATTTAAACATTTGGGCGCGTGAGCTGGAAAACGAGAGTGAGACAGCGAGTGAACTTCAACTGCGATAGCTGGCCATTCTTGTGGTGACACGTGCTATAGGAACCTACAAAGACAGCATTTCAAATGATACAAAACGTTTGAAGTTGAATGCATGTGGGCCCCGCTGGCTCGGGATTTAATTTCAACTTAGGCTTCATTTGTCACTTTAAAACCATAGTCTTCACTTTTAGTTCTTAATCTCATACTTGAATCTTTGACTTAACATATTTTTGGGCTAAACTTGATAATACTTGAGATTCATCTTTGGCTTACCGAGAACCTATCAGACCAAACTACAACTCACCTTGCCGAGACCACGGGGTCTCGGCTTGAACCATGCCGCGCACAACAAAACCCAAACGGACCACGGGGTCTCGGCTTGAACCATGAATGAAGTATAAGACACGGGTTATACGTTGGAGATAAATAATCTTCATGTGTAGTAGGTGTTGTTGTTTTAAATAATGTGTTAATGTTGTTGTTTAATTGAATAATAACAGTTGCTTTTGTAGTTGTTAATTGAATAATAACAGTTATTTTTGTAGTTATTTAATGTGTTATTGTTAACGTGTTATTGTTGTTGTTGTTTAATTAAATAGAAACACATTAGACGAATAGAAATAACATAATATAAAAAACATAACAAATAAACAATAAAAAAAACACTACACAAAAAAAAAAAAATAAATGAATACTTTCAAAAAGGAAAAGGAAAAGGAAAAAAATAAAAGACAAAAGGACAAAAAAGACAAAAAAGAAAAAAAAAATATCACCATTATTAAATGAAGAGTAAACTGCAAAAATCATCCCTATGGTTTGTGTAATTTCGCAAGAATCATCTCTATTTCAAACGTTTAGCATTAAACATCCCCAAGTCCACAAACGTTTAGCATTAATCATCCCTGAGCACTAACGTCGTTAGTTTTACCAGTTAAGTGTTAAAATAATATTTTTCCGTTAGTCCCTCCGTTAATATTTTTTGCACCGTTAGTCCTCATTTTTTAAAATGAATTAAAAAGGGCAGCAAAAATAATATTCGTCCGTTTTTTTAAGTTTTCGTCAGTATTTACACGTTTTCGTCCGTTTTTTTACGTTTTCGTCCTTTTTTTACGTTTTGTCCGTTTTTTTTACGTTTTCGTCTGTTTTTATAGGTTTTCGTCCGTTTTTACACGTTTTCGTCCGTATTTACACGTTTTCGTCCGTATTTACACGTTTTCGTCCGTTTTTACACGTTTTCGTTAGTATTTACACGTTTTCATCCGTTTTTACACGTTTTTGTCCGTTTTTTTAACGTTTTCGTCCATTTTTTACACGTTTTCGTCAGTATTTACACGTTTTCGTCAGTATTTACACGTTTTCGTCCGTTTTTACATGTTTTCGTCAGTAATTACACGTTTTCATCCGTTTTTACACGTTTTCATCAGTTTTTACACGTTTTCGTCCGTTTTTACACGTTTTCGTCCATTTTTACACGTTTATTACCGTTTTTACACGTTTTCATCCGTATTTACACGTTTTGGTCTGTTTTTACACACGTTTTCGTCCGTTTTTTACACGTTTTATTACCCTTTTTACACATTTTTGACAGTATTTACACGTTTTTGTCCGTTTTTACACGTTTTCATCCGTTTTTACACGTTTTTGTCCATTTTTACACGTTTTTGTCCATTTTTACACGTTTTCATTCGTTTTTACACGTTTTCGTCCGTATTTACACGTTTTCATCAATTTTTACACGTTTTCATCAGTATTTACACGTTTTCATCCGTTTTTACACGTTTTCGTCAGTATTTACACGTTTTCATCCGTTTTTACACGTTTTCGTCCGTTTTTACACGTTTTCGTCAGTAATTACACGTTTTCATCCGTTTTTACACGTTTTCATCCGTATTTACACGTTTTTGTCCGTTTTTACATGTTTTCGTCCATTTTTAAGGATGAAAACGTGTAAAGATGGATGAAAACGTGTAATTGCTGACAAAAACGTGTAAAAACAAACGAAAACGTGTAAATACTGATGAAAACGTGTAAAAATGGATGAAAATGTGTAAATACGGACGAAAACGTGTAAAAACGGACGAAAACGTGTAAATACGGACGAAAACGTGTAAAAACGGATGAAAACGTGTAATTACTGACGAAAACGTGTAAATACGGATGAAAACGTGTAAATACTGATGAAAACGTGTAAAAACGGACAAAAACGTGTAAATACTGTCAAAAATGTGTAAAAACGGTAATAAACGTGTAAAAATGGACGAAAACGTGTAAATACGGATGAAAACGTGTAAAAACGGTAATAAACGTGTAAAAATGGACGAAAACGTGTAAAAAACGGACGAAAAAAGTGTAAATACAGATGAAAACGTGTAAAAACGGACGAAAACGTGTAAATACTGACGAAAACGTGTAAAAATAGACGAAAACATTAGAAAACGGACAAAAACGTGTAAAAAACGGATGAAAACGTGTAAATACTGACGAAAACGTGTAAAAACGGACGAAAACGTGTAAATACGGACGAAAACCTATAAAAACAGACGAAAACGTAAAAAAACGGACAAAAACGTAAAAAAAGGACGAAAACGTAAAAAAACGGACGAAAACGTATAAAAACTGACGAAAACGTAAAAAAACGGACGAATATTATTTTTGCTGCCCTTTTTAATTCATTTTAAAAAATGAGGACTAACGGTGCAAAAAATATTAACGAAAGGACTAACGGGAAAATATTATTTTAACACTTAACTGGTAAAACTAACGACGTTAGTGCTCAGGGATGATTAATGCTAAACGTTTGTGGACTTGGGGATGTTTAATGCTAAACGTTTGAGATAGGGATGATTCTTGCGAAATTACACAAACCACATGGATGATTTTTGCAGTTTACTCTTATTAAATGAAAGACTCATCATTACTACATGATTTTGGTATGTTTAATAAAAAATATTGGTATGAATAAAAGCCCCTTAATAAACCCATCAAGAAAGATGGAAAACAAAGAATCAAGAGAACCTGGTGGTGGGTGCATTAAAGGTCATGAATAGAAGCTGCATTGCTGCATTCTTAGCAAATTGGTGGTTAATTTGCTTGCAGCCTTCTGATATAGAATAGAAGTTAAACTGTCTTGTATAGCTAACTGTTAGAGTTTAATGGAAAAATATTAATTGTGTATGTCTAGATTCAAACACGGGACTGAGGGATTGCAC
This sequence comes from Artemisia tridentata subsp. tridentata, assembly GCA_021014915.2. Lineage (NCBI taxonomy): Eukaryota > Viridiplantae > Streptophyta > Magnoliopsida > Asterales > Asteraceae > Artemisia > Artemisia tridentata. The sequence goes on along the minus strand of CP139509.1, from coordinate 114,282,500 downwards.
ATTTTACGTATGCATGATCAAGTAAATAATTAATATATGGGAAAAGTCTTCATATACCCCAAAGGTACAAGGGTGTTTACCCTAAATACCCCAAAAAAAATTTTTCCCCAAAATACCTCAGGGGATCAGGTCGCTCAAAAAACTTGGGCGGATCTCATAATATAGTGACATGTGTCCCTATATATGTCCCCACCAAAGTACTAACATGTACCACTTGCAGTATTTACTTCTTGGGCGACTGGGACCCACATATCTTGGGCGACTTTGGAATTTTTGTCTTTTTGTAAAAAAGTATAGTCTTATTTTATTATATAATAGTACATAAGTCTTAGGCGACTAGGTCCCACTATTCCTTATTCTTGTGCGACTTGTTAGGTAGAAGGTACAGTTTTATATTATTATTTTTATTGAAACTTGTGTCCATACTTTTTTATGTACAAAATACACAAAAAAATACGTAATTATATTTTTAATACTTTTATACTTTTTATACAAAATTATACATTTAATACTGGAGTACATGTTTACTTTAAAATTTTATACGAAGTGTATCAAACACACTTCTTTCTCTCACTAACTTTACTCTTTGGATCGATTATACTCCTCTCTATCAATTACTTCTACCGATCGATTACACTCCTCTCTATCAATTATACTCCTCTCTATCAATTACTTCTACAGATCGATTATACTCCTCATAGATCGATTATACTTCTCACAGATCGAAAGGCTTCATTACTAATTACACCCCCAGATCTGAAGCAACTGATTGTCTTGGTTTAGGTTTATTATAATTTAGGGTTACGGTATAGTATTCGATCTAACGAAAGTAAAAATGGTTTGGGGTAGGGTAAGTAATTATCTTTTCGATTTAGGGTTTGGGTTTGTCGTATTTTTTTTTTTATTTTTTTATTTATCTGATTATTTTATTGTTAGTGTTAGTTGTTCGAGGATTATTTAATTGTTAGTGTTAGGTTTTATGTAATTTTTTAATTGTTAGCTTTAATTAGGGTTTATTACCTGAATATTGTATATATTATATATAAAGTTGTGAAAGATGATGTCTTTTTTGGGAGTGTTGTCAGTATGCATTAGCTTATGGTGGCACTAAATGTTAATCTCAGTTCTTAATGGTCTTTTTGGATTGCCTATTTGTTTTCATTTGGCTTATTTATAGTCCTGTCAGTATGCATTAGCTTATTTCAAGGCCTAGATTTAGGTTGTCTTAAAGTTGTCTGTATTTATTGTGACCAATGCGTTTTTGGCAAAATCAAAGTTCACACAATTTGACCAAACAATTTTCAAGTGCGAGCGTTGGAAACCTTTGCTTTTGTCATTGCGATGGATCTAAGTGTTGTATCACCTCGGTGGTAATCGGCTATTCTATGGGAAACAACTAGGGTAAACGGATCAAGTGGTGATTCCGGGCGACCTTGAACCATAGATAGTCGTTTACTTAACCATGTAGAGTTGGGCTCAGATATCGGGCCTCAGATTATTCATCCTGCTTGTGATTAAGACACGGCGGAGGTAGTCTGTACTCCCGATCAGGTTCAAACTACACGGGCAACTGTTTTGACAGCTTGTGATATCGCGAAGACTTAGTGCATCGGCGGTACACACAATCTTGTAAATACTTTGGAAAAATTTTGTGAACTTTAAATTTCCACTAACAGTTACTGTAAAGTTGCTATTTCCGGTGTTCAGGCTCACGCTGTCATTTATTATGATGTATGTGGTCCATTAGGTACCTAGCTTAGCTCGAAAACCTAGTGGGAGCCTTTAGATTCTCCAATTGGGGAAGACTCCTTCCTTGTAATGAGGATTGAGAACTCGGTTTCATATTACGTGTTATTGCTTTATGACATACGATATTTGCATATAAGCTGCTTTAATGCTTTAAGACATTCAGAGAAAAGCCTAGGGTAAAAGCCGATGAAATAAGACCTTATACTGCTACTCTCTTGGTATTTGTATGTTTAATGTAGACCTTATATTGCTTATTGGATGATTTCAGTGCTTATTGGTCTTTGTGGATTGCTTATTTGTTTTCATTTGGTTTCTTTAGAGTTATGTCAGTATGCATTAGCTTATTTCAAGTCCTAAATAGTTTATTTTCAGCTTATTTGTAAATTCTTTTGCAAAATTTTGTGAACTTCCATTATTGTTGAAATTTGAATAAACCTTAATTCTATTCACCATCTGAAATTCACCACAATTGTATACAAAGTTGGTAGATTTCTTCAAGTCTATCATGTTCCATTGTGGCTGGCTTTCGTTGGCGACACATTGATCCGTAGGATTAGCTCGTCCCAATGGAGCATGATTGGCCAGAAGATGTTGAGCATCTTCGTCTATAATCGTAGTAGAATAAACCTTTAATTGTGCGTAAGTGTCACCATGCTCTCTTTAGCGTTGTAGAATATACATAATTAATATGTATATTCGCCACATACAAGTGAGCAATATCAAACATTGAGCTAGATTTAAGAAATTCTGATTGCGCAACCTCAATTATAGGGGAAGATCTATCTAACGTTTTAGATGGGTTCCATTGCTTAATTTGGAACCCGTCTTAAACTTGTTGCGTGTTTGATCTTGATAACCGGCTTTGGCCCTTAGTTGCAGGTGTGGTCACCCTAAAATTTTTTTTAGGGTGAAGACATGTGTACCTATGGGCCGAAGCTTGTTATCAAGATCAAAGACACAACCGATAATAAGACGGTTTCCAAAAAAAAAAGCAATGGAACCCATGTACGACTTTAGATTGATCTGCCCTTATAATTGAGACGTTTTGATTGCGATAATGATATAGTGTGTATGTGATGAACTCAAATAAGTACATTTTATTACCATCATTTATCCTATTTATTTGACTTGTTTTATTATATTATCTGTGAGAATCGATACGTTAATGTTTACTTTTGTAATTCTCAGGTAAAAACAAGTATTATGTGAAACTTGGAGATTTTGGACTAATTATGGAGCAAAACAAGCAAGAAGTTAAGAGTCTACTGAAATGTACAAGATCAAGATCATTCTGCTCCAGATACGCCGCATCCTACTTATTATATACGGCGCATCACTATCAAGATTTCACAAGTTATAATCCAAGACGGCAAAGGACATGCGCCGCATACAAGAATGGAGTTACGCCGCATCTTCTGGTGGTGTACGAATATTCCTGAATATATTAATCTTTGACCCCACGCGAAGTTAAGTCAATGCGCCGCATCTACTTATTATATGCGCCGCATCTAGCCCTCAGACAGAAACTATAAATACCCCAAAGTCAGACGAATTTCGGAGTTCGACATTTAGTTAAACAAGAAGACCGAAGAAACCCTAAGCCGAATTCAGACGAAGTAGCAGCACAAGACACACTTTGAACGAAGATACAAGAGCTGTAAGAAGGTCCTGCATGTATTCAATTCATTAAGTAGTTTTGTTTTATTGTATTAGTACACTTTAATTCATCAGGATTGATGGGCTTGTGTCATTGATTTAATCATGCACTTCAACTCCCCTTAAAATTGCTTTCTCATTAATTAAAGTTTATATGTTGATGTCTTTGGTGACTTTTATTAGTGCATTGATAACCTCTGTGTCTAGCTGAGCATTGATCGGGTCGCCATGCCTCTGTCCTTGCCTATTTATTTTATCGCCTATGCATTCTATCGTCTGTAGAAAAGTAGGAAGAAAAGGTAAATAGGATAGACATAAGTAATCATTAAGGGTTTACTCGCCGATAAGATTAGAGCCAACGAGAAAGGGATTAATCTCGGTGCGTTGCATCGATCTATACACTTCATATAAAACTAGCAATAAAACAAGTGACAAGCTACTTAACTATCAGGACAGGTCTTCTTATTGTCTCAAGTATCTATCTGTGTACGTGTGTGCTAATCGCTGATTCGTGCTTATTAGTTTAGTTTAATATTTAATCATAACCAAACCGTGCCAGTCTCTCAGGCTGAAACCCCCTTGCGTTAGATTAGGCTGTATAGCTAACTTAAGATATTAAAATACTGATTAGAATAACTAGGTAATACGTTCCACTCTTAGTGATCGACACTCTACTTACCATTATATTCATACTGACCGGGTACACTGCTCGTTAAAGTGTGTGTTATTGATAAGTCGGCTAAATATAAATTTAAAACTTGAATACTGCTAAAACCACAACGACACAACACGCGCGCACCAAGTCTTTGGAGCCGCTGCCGTGGTTATAAAAATTAGAGCAATACACACGCACCATCAGTATGATTGATGACAATCCACACTCCTTCATTATCGCCGTCAAGACGAGTCCTGTTACTCAGACTCTATTCTATGCTCAACATTTGCATATTTTGTTGGCGCAAGTGTAAGTATTTGTTATTCATGGTCTTCCTTTTCTTATTATTTTCCTAAGCTGGCTTTATTTTTTTTTTCTTAAAGGAATATGAAGCCAAAGTCATCGTTAGGAGTAAATTGAAATACTTTTCATTAATTAGAGAAAAGCTGAATGAAAAGCGAATGATTTTATTTAGGACTACTTGTTTTGGAGTATGGTTGGATATTTTATTTTTTGACCATGAACCACATATGTTAGATTATATACTACAAAAACAGGGTTATGTAGATGATGCACACTTTGACATGCCCCTCATATATACTGTGGATGGTCGTAGTCTACATTTTGGTCGTCCCGAGTTTTCTCTAATAACAGGTTTTCGTTTTGGAAAATATATAAGGTCTGACTTGTATAGTAAAGGGGATATAAAATTTAAGTCAATGGTATTTCCAAATAAAATGGGGGTAAGACTTTCAAACTTAGATCTTCTTGGTGTTCTTGAGGATGAAGAGTTATTCGGTAAATTATTTGACGAAGATGCAGTTCGTGTGTGTCTACTGTTAGCGCTAGAGGTAATTTTTATGGGTCGGTTGTTGGCTGAACAAGTGGATGACAGATACCTGCGTTTGGTTGAAGACCTTGAAGCATGGAATTCGTTTCCATGGGGGGAGCACATTTGGAGGCAATTGTACAACCAGATACTTAATGTCGTAGACAGACACAGGTGGGAACACCTTAAAGGACTCGAAGCATCTCGGAAGTACGTTCCAACGTATACACTTGCAGGATTTGTTTGGGCTTTCAAGGTTATTCTTTTATTTTTTTCCATATAATTGTATGAGTTTTTAATTTTGTTTTATTTTTCCTTGCCTAACGCAATCTTTAACTTTGTAGATATGAATTCTTGAGTCGTTTGAAAGAAGCAATAAATGGTGGAATAAAGTCCTAGATGTCATACCACGGGGTGTAGCCTGGTCAAAGAAAGAATTGTTTACACGATCGGATTATGGATTGCTATTTGGCAAGGTAAAACCTTATAGAATATCGTATTCCCTACTATTTATGTTATTTTGTGTTGTATTCAACTTGTTTTTTGATCTTCTTTTGGTTAATGTTTTTTGTAGGACTCGAAGATAAATTTTGAATTGAAAGCAACATTAGCCGAGCAGCAGTCTGATTGGTATATCCAATTTCGAGAGTATTTCATGGGGTACATACCAATTACTCGTAAACCAAAGGTACCACATGATTACGATCTCTATCTACAGAAGTTGGATGCTTGCCGGAAACGTGGGAGGACAGAAAAAAAGTATTTACCGCTTGTTCCCAGGATTCAGACAAGTGATCTTATTACTGAGATCAGCCTTAAGGATTGTGTGATTCAGGAGTTGAATGCTCGTGTTTTCAAACTTGAGTCTATTATTCAGGTGATTTTTTATATACAGTAATATAATGCATTTAGCAATAACATCTATTTATATGATTGTCATATAAATTTAATGGGTTTTAAAAATACTTTGTAGGTTCTTGCTTGCGAAAGAACTTGCGGTTTTCGGGTAAACACATTGGTTCCGATAGCTTACTTGTCAAATTATAAAGCGAAATTTTTACTTTATTGAATTTAACAATGCCTCCGTTTTTTCATATACAGGAGAAATTGGACTTCAGTAAATCATTTTCGCATCTAAGCCATGTATTACGAGAAAAACTGGATTCTGAATTCTTTGAAATGGTTGACTCTATTATTTCCCGAAATCGTTCAGCTGAGATAGATGTCGACTCTGATGATGATATTTTTCAGGTAATGTGTTTTTACAAAGAATACAAACCAAAATATATTATACCTTGTATGAACACATCAATTTACATAAATTCTTGTGACAGGAGTATCTTTTGGAAGAGGAATTAAGCCTGAGGAAGCAAGAAGAAGAAAGGTGGAAGATTGAAGAACTAAAGCTTATGGAAAAAGAGTTTCATAATGCGTTGATAGAGGAGGGAAACGGCGGTTGGAAAGGGAAGAGAGGTTCAAGATTGCACTCGAGAAGAAAAACAAGTTATCTGCTTTATATAATTCAGAACATTGGAAAAGAGCAAAGGCAGGCATGGAACCCAACAAGAGGAGTAAAAAAGATGGGTCTGATTCGTTGTATTACTGGTCCGAAAAATTTGTGAAAGCTGAAAAAAATCGAACGCCCCCTTATGGATGTCGGGATCGAGATATGAGTGACTATTTAAAACGTGTTCAGCCTTGGGTGGAGGTATAAAAACAATTTATATTTTCTTACGTTTAACGTTATTTTTTTTCCTAATATAGTAAGAACCTGTGTGTAGAATCTTACTCGGTGCAACAAATATATCGGCAAAGTGCATCTGACTAATGATTACGACGAATTCCTTGGAAAGTCGGGGCCTCTTCGTTATACATTTCCTTGGTCCAAAGAACCTGTACGTGTTGATCGGAGGTTCTGGGAGAGCTTAGTTTGTTTAGATCCTACAAAACAAGGGTGGCTCATGGATGAGGTTAGACTCTTACATTTTTCATTTATATGTATTTGTAAATCTATTGTTTTTCATTTCTTATGGTAATTGTCTCACGAATACTCTTTTGCGTTGGTTTTCACAGCACATAGAGCTGTGGGTGGAATACATGTTGCATTTCAGACCCGATGACGCTGATTGGGCTATGGTTAGTCCATACTGTGTTCAGTTGCTATTGCAGAACTCCATCCCCATTTGGTATGCTAATGGAATCAAGTACAATATTAATTGGGCCGATATTGACCAGGTAATACGTGTATTCATTCCTTGAGTATACATATATGGACCTATTTGCCTCAGAACATGACATATATAAATTTCTTTTTATTTTTTCATAACAGGTTTTTATGCCTATCAACGAAAAGCAAAAACATTGGTTTCTAGCCCAGTTCGATATCAAGACAGGGGTGGTAACATTGTATGACAGTGGTGAAAAGCATAAACCGGAGTGGCGTCCTTGGTATTTGAATATGCGGGCATGTTTAGAGGTAAAACCTGAAATGCAGGTGTTGCAGATAACAGTCTCAAATCCAGTTTGATACTTGTTTATGACTAACACATCCATTCTAAGATGAATATACTAGTTCAATTTGAACTATAAGTCTTTAAACTACAGGTTCTTGTATATTAAAACTTCAAGTACTTTGACAAGTATCATCTTAAATGTAACCTAAGTCAACTGTTTAAACTCTATGCAAGTACAATTGTCCATTAAGTTTTCCTTAATGTTCAGGTACATGGACAAGTAGATTATTAAATGTTAAGTCTTATATATTCTCTTATTCTCCACACTAGTTTACACCCACACTACTCTTTAAACCTCCAGCTATACCTTTATACTCTTCTTCTCCACACTAGTTTACATCCACACTAGTTTGCACCATGTCTGACTGTATTCCACTTGAAGTACAATTGGACATTGTACGTAGGCTTCCTGTGAAGCAAGTACTTCAATGCCGAAGTGTATCAAAGTCCTGGAAGGCTGGTATTGACACCATGCATTTCACTTGTCGTTTCGGGGTTCGCCCAGCTGATGGTTTCCTATATGTTTTAAGCTATCAGCAAGGGTTTAAAGGTTACATGTCTTACCTTTCTCAGAATTTATCTTTAACACCTGTACCCACAAACCTATCTTTTTCTGACTTGATTCCTATTGGCTGCTCACACGGCATTTGGGGTTTTTCGTATGGACCAATTCTCCCTCACTACATGGCTTTTGTTTGGAACCCATCCATCAGAAGATCTTTGGGAACATTTGTACCTTATGTGACAACTGGTCAAGAGTATGAAAAGCGTATGTTGGCTTTTGGGGTTCGACCTGACAACCTGGACCCAACAATTTTAAAGATTTCATACCCGTTTGATCCCCAAAATCCATGGTGTGTCTTACTTTTCTCCTTCTCATCAAGAGAATGGAATGTATTAGAAAGTCAGTTTTTTCCTCGTCAGTCAATCCGACTGAAAAAGGCAACTCAAGCTGTTGTTGATGGCCGTATCTTCTGGTGTGCATATGAAAAGTTGTTTGCTAGTGATGTTAGCTCATACAAGAGCTATATGATGGTTTCTTTCGACTTGGTGACCCATCGTTTCCAGGTTCTTGACATACCAGACGAGTTGTTATTCAAACTTCCTCTACCATTCTTTGTTTCTAACCTAAGAGACAACATTGTTGTTTCCGGAAACATAGATGGTGAGGACAACTTTGTTTTCTGTGTATGGAGCTTAGAGGTGGTTGGGGGAATCATTGAATCGTTTGAATGTCTGATTGCTTTTCCTACTCCTTGTGCACTTAAGTTAATTGGGTTTGCTGATAACAATGACCCAATACTGGAAGTTCAGAACCCGGAAGAATGGGCTACCAATCTTGTACTCTACAATGTTGCTTCCGGTAATTTCTATAATATTGGTGCAGAGGGAAATGGTGCTTCATTTTGCATCAGTCCGAACTGCGAGTCTTTGATTCTACAAACTCATCATGATACAATGGCTTATTAGATTGTTTGGTGCCGAGGGGAATGGGTTTTATTGTTGTGTTTTACCGGTTTTTCTAGTCAGTCTATGTGCATGTTTGGCTCATGCTTTATGGTTTAGAATGGTTGTTTATGGTTTTTAATGTTATCTAGCTGTGATACCCAGTGTTTAGGGTTTTACTTTGTATCTGGTGTGGTGGGTTAGGTCATGTTTTATTCGTGTATAATGACCAAGTTAATTTCTGTATCAGAAAATGCGAAGTTCATTTGTATCTTTTTAATTATTATGTATGGTGTGATTCCTTGTTTTAATGTTTCTTAATTATTGTTACGTATTTACCTTTTGTTGTGTACACTGCACAGAAACAAGATGTGTTTCTCAAACACTCCAAAGTTAACTTGAGCTGACCAATTTTGCTTTGCTTTCTTTTTTCTTGTTGAAAAAACATGATTGTCTAGTTTCTATATGAAAAGAGAAAAAAGAAAGAAAGACGAGAGTGACATGATTGTCTCGTTTCTCTATATGTTTTGTTTCATTTGTACTATATATTGTTGTTGTGGTTGTTTTTGCTAATATTTTTCAATCAATATGCAGGCTGGACTTCCCGTTCTCCTACATGATGCCAATGTTTTTGAGAAGAAAGGTATAGATCCCAAAACGTATGCCATCACCTTTACATATGCAAAGAACGTTCCAGTGCAGGGGGGCCTGTTTGGTGATTGCGGTATTTGGGTCTGCATATTCTTATACCGATTGGCACATGGGAATTCGTTGGACGTCGAAAGTCCTATTCAGGCAGCTATTGCTTACCGTGAACATATGGCTAGGTTCTTTTTGCAACACAGAGTGTGTAGTTGGTAATTGTCGGCTATGGTGGTTGTAATTCTAACAATTAAATTTTGTTGTAATAGAACTTAGGCTTAGGATATGTTATGTAATGTGATCCCTGTTACGGGACTAGTACATTAAACAATGGTTGTCATGTATGTATCCTTGTACATTAAAATGTCATGGATTTGTTTTTGCTCATTGCTTGTTCTTGAGTATTCGACTGCACTAACTAGTAAGACAGTTTCATAATTTGGTTAAGCTTGTTTGGTTTATATATTTCAATTTAGGTTATTGCTCACTTAGATAATTTATTTGCAGCACACAAGTAGCGTTAAACGACTCATGGACTTGCTAGAAAGTTGTTTCACCAGGTACACGTTATTTAACTTACCATTCTTTTTAAGTTGCTAGAAAGTTGTTTCAAGCATATATGTGCTTTTAAATTGTTACCAATATTGCATGCATATATCCTAAAGATCTTTTGAACATCATAAAGACATAAAACTAAAGTAACCCAACTTAATTGGTAGATTATACATATAAAACAGTTCACACATAGGATCATAAATCATCTAAGTGATATTCCGAGTATGAATTTAGGTTGATGCCAGAATTAGAAGGTTCACCGCCCCAGACTGTGTCACCCTCGTAAAGGTTGTTAGATGATTCACCCATCCACTGTAAGTCTTCCCAATCCGCGTAAATTCTGCCATTACTGATGAGTGTCTAAATACTCATCATTTTTATATCATCTGCACTGCAAAAACAGTCAAAAACACTTCGAAAAGTCTCAAAAAGACAGAAAATATCATTAGACTGTGTTTTATTCATAAATTGGAAAATCTAGTCCCTGGTTATTCAAAACATGGAAATTTATCATCAAAGGTCCTTAGGGATTCACAAGTTGTCAAAATTAACCCGGTAAAGTTCAATTTTGCAAAATGGCAGCTTTGGTCCCTGAAGTTTCAAAAATGGCAAAACAAGTCCCCGGGATTTTCAAAAATGGAAATTATCATTTATGGTCCTTGGTTAATAAAGTTTGTCATCTATGGTCCTTATGATAATTCTTGGAAAGTTGCATCTTCAGTCCCTCAAGTTTGGTTTAATTACAACAATGGTCCTTGGGCTAATTTCTACTACAACCAAACCGGACCCTTAGCCTTTTTACTAAACCAAAAACCAATCCAAGCCCACCCTTAACCAAACCCACTAATCCTTACCCGGCTCACTAATAAAAATAAAACAAACCCGTTTTATTTATTGATGGTCAACGAAGTCAAACCCAGTCAACACCACTCCCCCTTCCTTTTACCACTTCACGGGCAAAACCACCATCTCCAAAACTAGCCACACGTGCTCTACCAAGCCACCCTACACCCTTCATCATCACCTCTAATCACTGATAACCCACTTACCCTCACCCCAGTCCAATATAATCCCACTTACACAAGCAAAATCAGTCCTTTGCTATAATTAGCATTTTGGCGCCAAAAATGAAGAACGGCCAAGATTGAATTCCCATCATCCAAAGGCTCAGAATTCAAGTGGGAAAGAGTCAGAAGGCCTCCTAAACCCTAATTGTCACCTATAAGAAGAAAGAGAAGCAAGGGAGCCAAGTGTGTAGTTTATTAGCTTAATTTATTGTCGTTTTTTTTAAGCTTTATATTTCCAGTGTAATTTTCAGTTTAAAAAGATTGTCATCAGCTTTTCTAGTGTATTTGAAACTTATTGTAACTATTAATTCCAAGTTTTCATTCCATTTCCATCTTATACAATTTTCTATTTTGAAATCCTCAAGTTCATTTTATGTTGTTAAGAATTGTTGTTCAGTGAGTATCTAAGCTCATTTAAGCTTGTTTATAAGCTTTTCAAAGCTTATAAGCATTTAAAAAGGCTTTTAGTTCAAAAACACAAAAATACAAAAAAATAGGATAAAATAGGTTTAAAAATAAAAAATCAGTGAAGAATGAAGAAGATGGCATGGAGCACTGTGTATTTGGGATGGCAGTGGGTTAGAGGTTTCATGGGAAGCCAATAGGTGTGTATTGGGTCCTTGGTTCATGGTCTTAAGTTCGGAAGCCCTTGGAAGCTATTTTCTTGATTTGTGCCAATTCACTGTTCAAATGCTTATCATTGCTTATATCTGTATTTTTTGAGCTCATTCAGTGTTCCTTAGTTTAGTTGTAGCTTAAAATTGCATGTTTGTTTGATAGAATCCCTTGTTGCTTAGATTGTGATCTTAACTGCTATTATTAGCTTAGTAGTAATCTAGGATAATTGTTGTCCTCATTGATGTTTATCTGCTCATTTATGCTTATTATACTACAATATGGTCTCTGGAACTCATTTCATGGTCTCAATATATCATTAGCTTAAAAAATAAAAAAAAAAACAGTTTTTAAGTGGGTGTTTGGATCAGCTTGTTACTCTGTGTTCTTGTGATTATTAGGAGTCATATTCAGTTTAGTCATACTCCCATGGTCATATTAGAGTAATAAGAAGCATAATAATGGTACCTCACTAGTGTAAAAGTCAAAATAACTTTCAAAATCCTCAACTGCTAAACTGCATAAGCAGTAGGTTAGCATAATTGTGGAATTAGGTTTAAAACTTGTTTAGTGTGCTTAAATCAGTCTCATTTTAGGATATATCAACATAATCAGTAGGATAATCTAGATTAAAGTTCATCAAAGTCAACTGTTTAGTTTTGCTTAAAAAGTCAATCATCTCCCCTGTGCACCCAGTTTTACCAGATTTTCAAAAGCTTGCACAAGCTTCAATCCTTAGACTTAGCTTTTGATTTTTGGTTCTTTGTAAAGCTTAGCAACCCATCTTCAAGTTCCAATAATAATTTTCCCATTCCTAGCTTATTTGATAGGGCTGCAATCAGCTCTAACTCTGTCCCATTTCTCAGCATACACTGAGTTGTCAGTGTATTTGGGAATTTTTCATAAGCTCATCATAAGCTCTCTAGTGGACACCACAGTGAGAGTTTTGGCTTTTTGGATACCCCACCAGCTCAACTCAATCCCTCAGTGCTTATTTTGAGCTTAGGAGCTTTTGCCCCTAGCTTAATTTGCCTTCAAAAATCACTGCAGGCTGTTTGTTTGGGTCAGTTGGGTTTGGAATTGCTTATTGGCTTATTCTGAGCTTATGAGTGTAATCCCTTGTTTCTTTTAGCTCATTCCTAGTTCACTTAACTTATTTAGATCTTATTTTGCCTTTGTTTCCAGCTTGTAGCTTGTTTTGAGCTTAATTCCCATTTTGAGCTCAAAAGCTTAACTGTTAAGCTCTTAAGCTTCAAACTGCTTATTTTCTAAGTTCTAAAATTTTTGTCTTTGTTAAAGTTATTTATTTTCAGTAGTGTAATAAGTTTGTAGAAGAAAGTTTTAGATAAAAACCACTTTTAAGAAAGTGATAGCTTCTATTTAAGAAGCTTGAGCTTTTTAGCTTATTTTTCTGCTTTTTAATTAAGCACTTTCTGTCACCATAGGATAATTATAGAAAAAGTTTCATAATTTTCTGAGTTTGTTTAGTATTTATTAGAGTTTAAAATAGTTAAAGAGTATTTAAAATAATAGATAATTAATAATAAATATAGAAAAAGCATAAAAAATATCTTTTCAGTTTCAAAATTAGTTTTATAATATTTTAGATTTTTCCAAGTTATAATTTCATTTTTCTAGGTTAATTTTATAATTTCTTGTATTTTAGGGTATTCTTAAATAGTTAAAAATAGTTTTTAATTAATAAAAAATAAATAAAAAGTCTAAAAAATAATTTTCTTTTTCCTATAATTTTCTTTTATCTTTAGGTTTATAAAAAAGTTATTTTCATATTTTTAGGATTAATATTTCTTCATTTTCACTTTTTATTTTGTACGTTTACGTTTATTTAAACTAAACGTACGTTTTTAATTCCTTTTACATTTTTAGGTTTTCTAATTTCTAGTTTTTGTTCATATAGCTTATTTAAGCTATTCTCTTTTATTTTCCTTAGTCCAAATATTCAAACCCCTTTTCCATTCAATAACACTTGATCACAATTCGTCTTTAAACACAATTTCACGCTTCGCTGGGATATAACGACCCGGGAAAACACTATACTCCAGGGAGATTGTGCCCTAGATTGTTTGACTTTTGTTGACCATTCACTTGGTCAATATTAGTTGAATGTTTAGCACCGATCAAAGCCATTACAGAAATACTCATCGTCCCCATCTGTTTTCGGCTCCTCTACCACTACGCTTTCAGTATCTGTCTTACGCTTACGACTTCCCTTACGAATTTTCTGAGAACATATTTATTATATCAGCAACAACTACTGCACAAACATGATTTATACAATTGTAGCTACTTTCAAAATTACCTCTGTTGTTGGCAATGGTTCCCTACATGCTTCACGTGTGTGACCTTTGGATCCACACCTACCATAAATTTTACCTTTTGGCTCTTCATTTTTGGATGGAATGCGATCTTTGTTTTTTGGTCTTCCTGATTGTCGCTTCATAACCGGTGGTAAAACCCTTTGCAAATTACCTGGATTATGCCATTTATCTTCTTCTGGCAAAGGAAATACCATTTCATTATATGTGGCTTTCAGGTTGGTTTTTGTAAACCATGGGTCTGCCCATTTGTTACAGTTAGTCAAACATTCTGCCCTACATATGGCGCACACATGACCACAAGGTAGCCCCGAAAGTTGCCATTTCCTGCATGTGGAACGTAAAAACAGATTCCATTCAACAACAAACAACCTAAAGCTTATTAAACAACATGGTTTTATTAGATACCTGCACGTGCATTCCCTTTTTAAAAAATAAACTATATGAGCATTATGATGGTCTAGCATTTGATACACAGCACATATGGCAATGCCTCTAACTTCCCAGTTACCACTCTTTAACATTCTGTCCTTCACCTTCGCAGCTGCCCAATCAGTAAGTTCAAATTCCGGTGCCTCTAAACAATTCATGAAAACATAAAAAAGTTGTTATAATTTTTAAATGTAAAACATTTTGCTTCTTCTTATTTCAAAAATAATTGAGACACTAAGTACCGTGATATTTTTCTCGATGTTCAAAATACCAGTCTTGTAAAAGCCTTCTGTAATACTCCATGAGCATTGTTATTGGAACCTTACGAACTTTTCTCGTTAAAGCATTAATTGATTCTGCACTGTTTGACGTCAAGTAATTGTATCTTTTTGCTGGGCAGTATGCCCTTGACCACTTTTCATAACCTGCTTCTTCAAGTTTTTTTTACCGCTGCAGGTCTTTTTGACCTTAGCTCAGCCATTGCTTTATGAAAGTTTTCCGTCGTATAACTTTTGCACGCCTTCCAGTAAATATAGTTGACCTTCTCGCCCTTGAGATTGCAATTCATCATCAAGTGACGGCAACAGTTACCATGAAAGCAATCAGGAAAAACTGTATTACACGCTTGTATTATCGATGCATGCCTATCTGAGATAATCGCCAAGCCAGGAACCACACCGATGCACTCTTTCAATTTTGTCAAAAACAATGTCCATGATTCACCGGTCTCACCCTGTGAGACACCGATAGCGATTGGTATTATCTGGTTGTTACCGTCCATACCAACAGCAAGCAAGTTTGTTCCAAGATATTTCCCTTTTAGATGCGCGGCATCGATTATCAACAACGGCCGCATGAAGGCTATAAAACTCTGAATCTACATCATTAACCATATATTAGTTGTAATAACATAACAGCTTAAACAAAAATAAAATACTTTCAAATATGTATATATAATTATAACGATCCTTACCGCAACACCAAACGCTATAAATACAAACTTAAATCTTCCTTGGTCGTCTGTTTCAATGTGTGTTATCGTCCCCTCGTTTGCCATCTTTAAGTTGTGGCAATATAAAGGCAACTTCTCAAACGAATCTTCAGGGTTACCGTTCAATAACTCCAACGCCAAATTTCTTCCCCCCCAAACTCGCTTGTAAGAAACGTCTATTTGCCATTCAAGCCCTATATCTTTTTGTATGTCCCTCACTTTATATACTCGGTTAGTATCTTTCAGTTTTTCCCGAACTAAGTGACTTAGTAATTTCATTGTAGCATTACGATGATTAGGATGTAGTTCAGTTCTTGAACACGTGTGCACATCATTTACGGTTGATACATAGAATTTATTACCCACTTTAACTTTGCGAGTGTATATATTCCATGGGCAACCTTGTTTACTACATTTTACGCTGTACCTCATGGTTTCGGATTTTATAACTACGTATTCAAATCCTTCAATTAATGATTTATTTCCTATAGCAAACATGCATTCTGCCTTATTAAAAAATTCCCTATACAAGTAAAAAGTATTATCGTTTTTAAATGAGGTATTATTGGGATGGGTGTTTTTAATGACCGGATTAGGGGCGCTGGGTGGCATGGGCATGTTTGTAAATGAGTTTTTTTGCAAGTCATCTTGTTGGTGAAAGTAAGATTGTTCAACCTTTGGTGTTGTTGGATAATGAAATTGTTCTGGTAACAAAGGTACATTAAGATCGATAGATATATGATTAGAAGCGGAAGATGATTTTACCTCAGAAGGTATTTCTGTTATTGATACGAATAGTTTCTGAACGTGAAGGTTCTTACAACAAGATTCCTGTATGAAGTACTGGACGTCATCATCATCAACAATGTCTAATGTTCCAACACTGTCTTTGTAAAACAACCTTACGACACAATCACCCTTCTCTTTAACGGCGCCCAACTTATTCTTCACGTACGCCACTAAATTGCTATAACTGATGTCTTTAGGTAGTTTAACAGCATGCTTTGAAGCCGGATGCACTAAGATAACTTTAAACTTAGATCTGTCCTCATTACTCATATTGAATTTGTTGTTTAAATTTTGAATGTTAGAAAAATAGCTTGTACACAAGCCTTCTTGCATTTTAGGTGTATTAACCTGCCAAGTGTATCTCAACCTGCCTTTGTACTTGAACATTTATATTGTTGTACTTTTCATTTATGTATATCATATGTAATAGTCACAAAGTCGCCCAATATAATAAATAAAGCAAACTCCATAGTCGCCCAAGAAAATAAGTATAAACTCAGCTAGTCCACTTGGTAAGCTGGCCTAGCAATGAGACTTGAATATTAAGTGGAACCTTATGGTGCTTAGTAGACAGTGAAGTTAGTACCCTGCTGTCATTTATGTACGACTATAAAGTGTAGGAATAACATTGATATTGAACTGGTATTTAGGTCGATATACAGTCTAATCAATTTGCCATTTACACATTTATGTGTATCTCAACCACACTTACAAAGTCGCCCACAGATTTAAATGTGTGTGTAGTTGCCATTAATAAGTCAAGTATCTAGTTGCCAAAGATTTAAATGTGTATCAACCCCCATTGTACTTGCACATTTATATTGTTGTACTTGTTCATTTATGTATATCATATGTAATAGTCACAAAGTCGCCCAATATAATAAATAAAGCAAACTCCATAGTCGCCCAAGAAAATAAGTATAAACTCAGCTAGTCCACTTGGTAAGCTGGCCTAGCAATGAGACTTGAATTTTAAGTGGAACCTTATGGTGCTTAGTATATAGTGAAGTTAGTACCCTGCTGTCATTTATGTACGACTATAAAGTGTAGGCAAACTAGCTTATATATATTCAGCTCAGTTGAATAACATTGATATTGAACTGGTATTTAGGACGATATACAGTCTAATCAATTTTCCATTTACACATTTATGTGTATCTCAACCACACTTACAAAGTCGCCCACAGATTTAAATGTGTGTGTAGTTGCCATTAATAAGTCAAGTATCTAGTTGTCAAAGATTTAAATGTGTAT
Source organism: Artemisia tridentata subsp. tridentata (assembly GCA_021014915.2). Classification (NCBI taxonomy): domain Eukaryota; kingdom Viridiplantae; phylum Streptophyta; class Magnoliopsida; order Asterales; family Asteraceae; genus Artemisia; species Artemisia tridentata. The sequence goes on along the minus strand of CP139509.1, from coordinate 114,264,971 downwards.
CAACCACCATTGTACTTGCACATTTATATTGTTGTACTTGTAATAGCCAAAGATATAAATGTGTATCAACCCCCATTGTAGTTGCCATTAACATAAGTCAAGTATCTGGTAGGTTTTTGTAATAGTCACAAAGTCGCCCGGTATAATAAATAAAGCAAACTCCATAGTCGCCCAACACAATAAGGATAGTGAAGTAAAGTCTCCATCCAACTTGCCTTCCAACATAGAAATGGCAGAGGCAGAGAAAGTAAGTGGTGGTGTTATAGGTCTGGGTATTAGAAGTGGAAACAAACCTGCAGGGGGTGGTGCACACGTAGAGGTGTTGGACGAAAGATGCATTGTCTGTTGTATGGATGTTAGGTGTTGGAGGCATGCTTACACAGGTGGAAGTGTTGTTGTAGTTGGTGGTGCAGAGGCAGAGAAAGTAAGTGGTGGTGTTATAGGTCTGGGTATTAGAAGTGGAAACAAACCTGCAGGGGGTGGTGCAGTTGGTGGTATAGATGGAAGTGGGACAACAACACCAACTAAGAAGAGTATTGAAGAAGAAGGCAAGAAACTTAATTAATGATTATGGTCTGTTAGATAGGTGTCATGGTTTTGGCCATGTCCAAGCCACTACTATGTTTTTGCATATTTCCATTATCATGTTTGGTCTGTGTTTTATGGTTTCATTAATGGGTTTTTCAGCTGTTTATGTTTGTGATTCATATCAAAGACACTCAAAAAGTAAAAACATATTTGAACACATTATACACATAAAATGTGAATCATAAGATCCATTTCATTCAACTAACCATAACCAGCTTATTTTACAAAAGGAACCCACCCTAGCCTACATCAACCAACCCCCTCACGTATACCTCTCCCTCACAGCAAACTCTATCTTCTTATGAAGCTTCTTGCGCATTTGCTTGGCCATCCTCATCAACACCCTCGCCCTACGCAAATCGATAGTCTGGAGTCTCCTAAGCTTCTTCGTATTGTCCCTTGCATTTCTCGAACGTGAAAAGATTCGAAGTTCAGCTATAAGCTCCGCTCTACGACCGACCCTAGCTGTAATCTTTTTTGAATAGTTCTCCAAATTGTGTGACCTCTTTATGTCTTGAAGAATCTCTTTCTGGTAATGTCCAAGAATAATTTCTGTTACAACATAGGAGTGACAGAGGGTTGTGAGGTCAATATCAGACACGTTCATTGTTATATCAGTGGGGAATTTGAGCTTGTGAGGTCAATATACAAATTTATGTGTATCTCAACCTCACTTACAAAGTCACTCACAGATTTAAATGTGTGTCTAGTTTCCATTAATAAGTCAAGTATCTAGTTGCCTAAGACTTAAATGTGTATCAACCCCTATTGTACTTGTTTATTTATGTAATTGGTAAAATTTATAAACTCAGTTGACATTATATACATACTTATTTTTTAATTTTTTTTATATTTTTTTGTAGAGATGGATTCAATACCTTTGAAAGATGTGGGAAATGAAGTTGGGAAGCAACTAATTGGTGAATCGGTGAAGGAAACTGGTACATGTTTAGAGAAATTTTATGAGGAAGCGTTTTATGAGGAGGCATTAAGTGTAGATGGTCATGAGGGTGTTACTGAAGATAAGGAAATTGAAGCAAGATTAGAAGAAGAAGCATTAATGGAACAAGTGCTAGAAGAAGATAGGGCTGAAAGGGAAATGGAGGAGAGAATGAGGCAAGACCGTTTCCATGAGGAGTTGTTGTTGAAGATAGAGTATGGGATATCGGAACCTGAAGACTTTGGGATTTACAAGAACGAAACCAACTGGGATGTGATGCTGTCAAGAATGAAGGATAAAATCTAATGTGTTATTTTCAATTATTATGCTTTTGAATGTGGTAATGTAACCTGTATGTTCATCAAGTCTAGGTGGTTTTAATAGTATGTATTTAACTTTCCACATGAATGTTCATCAGCTCTCGCTGGACATTTTACTTCTAATGTCAAATTGTTTCCAGCAAATATTGTACTAGGTCGCCCAAGAATATTTAAGTGAAGGAACCACCAGTTGTACCATTTCATTTAGGTTCATCAACCATCTCATGTACTTGCGTCATTATGTTTGAGTCCAATATAAATGGAGCCTCACAACTACACAATCCTGCATTATCTACTTAATTCTAACACATAACTTCCCTTGTCTTATAACAAAATAAAATTTACATTCTTGAATTCATCTTCCTCCTCAAGTATGTCATATCGTAGGAACCAGTTCGAATACCATGATGTTGCTAACATGACGCATTGCAATTTTCGTCCGGCATATCCACTACCTATCAAAGTATCTTGGTCACATAAGAACCCAGGAAGAAGGTACAAAGCATGTCCTATGGATAGATGTGGAGTTTATGATTTTCTAGACCCCGAGCTCCCGTCACAATACTACAAAGAATTGTTTTGGAGAGAGCATGAAGAAAAAAAGGCACTTGCCACTCCACAAGGAAGTGTTGTGGCCAATGCGGAAGATTCTTTACAAATTATTACAATGTTAGAACAAGAGATGAAGGAGTTAAAGAAAAAATCTAAAGTTCATGATACATTCATGCTATTTTTAGGTTTGGTAGTTGTTCTCCTTTTCATTATGCTTTGTATCTTAGATTGATTTGAAGATGGTCAGGAACTTTGTAATGTTTTGTGGTTTATGTAATGTTTGTTATTTACCAGATAATAGACCTACATGTTTAAGGAAATGTAGTGAAGCCAGACAATTTAAAAGCAAATGATAATTAAACATCAAAAGTATTTGTACACCAATGCATCACAACTCTTACATATAAAACATTACATCAAAAGTATTTGTACACCAATCTGGCATGAATAGCTAACCATAGGATAAATGTTGTCTTACATAAACGACATTCCATCACAAGTATTTGTACACAAATTTGTTGCACTGTAACTACAACCTCAAGTATTTGTACACCAATCTAAAGAACCATCAACATACACTCCCTCAACATGTAATCAGCAGGATTACACCTTGTACTTCCACAGATAATCAGCAATTCGTTCACGATAGGCTAGAGGTGCTATTGCAGGATTGTCCACCTTTAATGACAAACCTTTACCCAACCGGTAAAGGTTTATACACACCCATATTCCACAGTCACCATATCCACTGCATTGGGTGGGGACATCCTCTGCATATTTCAAAGTTATCTGATAACCATCCTCCTCTATGCCTTTTGCCTGCAACACCCCTTCGTCTTTAAGATACGTAGGCAAATTTTTACCAAATTCTGTTGGCATGGTCTTAGTCCACCACTCTTGTTTTTTTGAGTATCTGGGAAGCGAATCATATATTGTTACAACACCTGTACGTATATGAAGCTCTGCTGTCGCCCAATGCTTGTCCGGCTCATTAAGTGGAAATAGCACCTACAACAGTTTATTGGCCATCACACAAGGTGTAAAAAATAATATGCATAATGTAAAGATAAGATATAAATACCTTCTCGACATCGGACCAAGCCACTGGATACTTGACACCATTTGACCAAAAGCTTCTAATGCGATTCTCCATGACAGAAGGGCTGAAAAATGCACCGGCTATAGCCCAATCTGCTTCTGGTGGTCGGAATGCCCACAACAAGTCAACCCATACGTCTATGTGCTGTTTTAATTAGAGATGTGAATTAGTTTGTGTTATGTTGCAGTCTACAATAGTGATAGACAAACTAATATTTAACGTAAAAAAGTATCCACTCAGTTATACATAGCTCATCCCTAAGCCATCCGCCACTTTCCTTGCCCATGCCCAATAAACACATCCAAAAACGGCGGTCAGCAACCGTGTCTTGATTGCCCCATGGAAAAATGAACTTACTTTCATCGCCGCTTTTAACAAACTTTTGAATAGATTGGGGGACAGTGACGCTATGTTTCTTCGCCTTCGAGGCTCTTGACAGGTTCTTAAAAAAAATTGCTTAATGGTTGTTCCAACTCGTATAAACTAATGTAACTATGTTGCAAGACATCAAGGCAACTAAGTAACGGTAATACATACTTAAAGTTTTACATACCTCTACAAATGGTTCCAATTGTGGCAATTGCAAACTATTGTCAAAATCTGGACCTTTGGGAGGGGATATATTTTCTTGAGTGATTCTGGATGAACGCTTTCTCAAGACTCTTGGAGTAGTGTCTGGAGGATTCGTATAAGGAGAGCTGTGGAATTTGCTTGCTTTCCTCTTTCTTTTAAGTCCTGTGAAAATGGTCCTTACATTTTCTCTTACAACGTTGATGTCAGGAGGGGAGATATATTGTCCCTGTACAAAAGTAACGCTATCATCAACACATGAAGATATACCATATACAAGTCTTTGGATTTTTCTACATTGCCTTTTTAGTAAAAAAATAAAGTTTTGTGGGTCAGGAATATTGTGTCACTCATGGTTAATTATTTTCAAATATAAATGATGGTTGCATACAACTGAATGAAAACAAAATGTGCACTGTTTGCATGTGAGTGCATTCAAGTAGACTACTCTGTAAGAATTATTGCTATTTAAGAGTGCAGAGAGGCCTCTTTATTCACATCTGAAAGAAAAAAATAAAATAAATAAGGAATAATGGCAAATAATGTAAAGGTGGCTGAGCTTCGGGCAGCGGCGAATTCGTACCAGTGGGAAGACATGCTAAAGTTCTATTGCCAAACATCAGGAATCGAGTATATTAGGTTGGCTACAGAGATAACCGCAATGTGTAGCAAGGTGAATGCTAAAAATCGTGACAGGGCTATTCTTATTACGGAGTTGGAGACATATGTTGGGCAAAGGGTGCCTCAAAAAACTGCACAGTTTTTGAGGGAGCTTCATTACAAAGATGAGAGAAAGGTGATGGAGTTGCAGATACTGGCTGCGGAGATGGGGATGAGGAACAAAGAAATTGATATATTTATTCAGAGGCTCAACGGTATGTTGCCCTTGTAAGACATGTGTTGTGGGATGTGATGGGTCAAGTTATGGCTCTAAAGAATCTATTAATGTACGTTTCTGAACAATCATTCAACTTCATGTACATAAGCTTGTGCCATATGTGCATCAACCGTCTATGTTTCTGTTTTGTCAACTTATTGGGTTTTGTAGGTGATGTATTGTAGCCTTCCATAATATTGAATTAACAAAAAAATTACCTGAACATCTTTCGTGGGGACCACCACATCGATGCAAATAACTTCAACACCCTCGTCACCTCCATTACCCCCGTCAGCAGCAGGTTCATCAAGTGTTTCATTCCCTTCCCCAGACGGTTGTTGTTCTGTTTGAGGGTTGTCCCCAGCCGGATGTTGTTGTATCCCGCTTCCCGCCACCTCCTCAGTCTCCTTATTATCGACATCCATATCGATCAAATCCTAAAAAAAAGCAAAAGGGTAGTATATTTAACTGTATCAATAAAACTAAAAAAGAAAAATAAGACAGACCAGTATTATTTATACATACATCATGAGGTGGAAGATCAATCCCATCATCAACAAATTCGGAAAATGCTGAATTCAAATTCGGTAAGGACGAACAATCAAACCTACTGTTATCGTCCAGTTGCATAAACTCCGTACAAGGATCAGATGGGGTGTGGAAGGCGGCTTTGATAAGTTGTGTCATGGGGCCTTGAAACCCTTGTGTGTCCGTATAATACAACTTATGATCATCATGATCAACACCACTGGCCTTCACAGGTGTGTCGGCATGCAAATCTGGGCAAATATTCTGCAATTGAAACAGTAATAGAAATTGGTTTATGGTTTATGGGCAAATATTCTGCAATTGAATGCAATTGAAACAGGTGTGTCGGCATACCTTTTTTTGTTTCCGTACTCCTAACACATCCTCAAGCACCCCGATCCTTTTCTTAACAACCTCTACCTCACTTAACAGGTTTGAGACAGGTGTGTCGGCTCCAACACGTTCTTCAATGCCTCCGACTGTTGACTTAATAGAATTAAGCTCAGCTTCAATCTGAGCTGTAGGCAACACTTCAGCCTCGTCGGAGACATTTTTATCACCACCAAGTACAGCTCCTTCTCCACCTTCGCCAACAACTCCAGCTCCTTCTCCACCAACACGAGGTCCTTCTGCAGCGTCATCACCAACATCAACATCATCAACAATATCATCACCAACTGTAGCTCCTTGTCCACCATCACCACCAACATCAACATCATTAACACTATCATCACCAACTGTAGCTCCTCCAGCAAGTTCAACTCCTTGTCCACCATCATCACCAACATCAACATCACCAACATCAACATCAGCAACCACAACTACTTGTCCACCATCACCACCAACTACAGGTCCTTCACCACCATCATCAGCAACTCCAGCTCCTTCACTAACATCAACGCCAACATCCCCAACATGAACATCACCACCATCTTCTACAACAGCGATTGGCTCAACCGACATATTTGTTGCAACTGTCATTTGCAACTGTAGTCCTCGGATATAATCCATGCTATGAATGTACCATGGAAGGACCACCTCATCAATTCTTGGAACCATCTTGCTTATTGGTTTAAAACCCTATAATAAAAACAAACCGTCCAAAATAATAACATGAACGCAATCAAAACAAACAATGCATATAAAGGGTTTACTCACCGGGTCAAATAGCATGGAGTAGTGTTTTTTTTTCAAAGGATTTCATTTTCGACCAGGCTACACCACGTGGGGTCTTTGTATGGTCTTTGCTCCACCACTGCATGCTGTTAGGGAAGCTTTCCAAAATCCATATCTGGAAAAAAGAACAAAGTTACGCCCAAAAATAAGCAATGACCACAAAGGTTAAACACAAACAACATTTTAACTTATATGATGATTAGTAAATAAGCTCATGTACTTGCACTTACATGGGTATACATTAGTCAAGTAAATCTACTGATTACAGCAATAAATCTTACATTAGCCGAAAATGATCAATACAGGATTGTTGGAACTTGGAAGTTCATAATGTGATGATCAAATATGTTCCTGTTCTGATTGTCATTTATATATAAGGAAAGCATCATGTTTACTATAAACATCTACCTGATGAATTTATAATGTACTTGCTGTGTTTGTTTCAAGAAGGCTATTAATATCTCACTGACAGCAGTCTACTATTTTCATTAGTCAAGTAACTGTAGAATAAATCTATGGGTATACACATTAAGCATAAATCTTACATTAGTCAAGTAACTGTAGAATAAATCTATGGGTATACACATTAAGCATAAATCTTACATTAGTCAAGTAAGTGTAGAATAAATTATTACCTTGAGGGCATATACAAATCCATACAAATTGTATGTGTGATCTTTCTTAGGGGATTTTTTGACCGGCTTCTTTGCTGCACCGTCATTATGCTTCTTTACAACATTTACCGATCTTTTGTACAAATGTACCCATAAATACTCCCCCCATGGATACGAATTCCAAACAGACAAATCCTCAATCATTGTCAACATGTGGTCCAGAATGTAGAACCTTCCTTCACGACCCATGAATACACATGTTGCAATGATCAACAAACAAACCCTAACAGCATCCGCATCCGATAAAGCATCCCATGCTGGACCAGGCTTCATCAGAGCCATGAGCTCATCACCCTTTACTTTCTTAGTCCTAAGGTTTTGGAAATGAGGAAACATACGATCATAGAAAGGACTATTTCTTAGCCCTCGAACATTATGACCTACGATAGTTTCTTCTTTCGCAACAGACCCAAAAACAAAACCGGTTATCAGACAAAATTCTTCACGACCAAAATCAACCACATTATCACCTATTTTAAACCTAAGGGAAGGGCAATCCTCACTTTCAACCACATTAACCTGATTGTGATAAAAATAATTTAACAAAAGGCTATCTGCAGAAAAGGGGGGGGATGTGTAACCATGGCCCAAATACAGTTCTCCTAAACAAGGTAGTTCTATTACTATTCAACATACCTCTGATATTTGTAATATATTCTAATCTAGATCTAACTGTTACCTTTGCGTCAGACATTGTAATATGTAGCAGGGATGGCGAAATATTCTGATAGCCCTACCATTAAGTTTAAAATGGGTCAAAATATGGTGCAGGAATGGCGAAATACTGTGAGTGGGAAGAAGAAGAATAAGAAGAAGTAAAGTATGGCGAAACGTGTTTAGGGTTTCAGAAATTCGAGGGGTTGTGGGATGGGGAAGAAGAAGAAGTGTGGGTTTGTGTGTTTTGAAAAGTGATTAGGGTTTCAAACGTGATTAGGGTTTCAGGAAGAAGAAGAAGTGTGAGTTTGTCTGATTGGTTTTTTAATTCAATTGTTTTGGGTATTTTGTGTATTTTGTATTAAAATTATTATTATAAAGTGTATTTTGTATTTTAAATAAAAGGAGTATTTAGTGTATAAAGTATTGGACACAAGTTTCAATAAAAAAAAATAATATAAAAGTGTACCATCTACCTAACAAGTCGCCCAAGAATAAGGAATAGTGGGACCCAGTCGCCCAAGACTTATGTACTATTATATAATAAAATAAGACTATACTTTTTTACAAAAAGACAAAAATTCCAAAGTCTCCCAAGATATGTGGGTCCCAGTCGCCCAAGAAGTACGTACTGCAAGTGGTACATGTTAGTACTTTTGTGGGGACATATATAGGGACACATGTCACTATTTTATGAGATCCGCCCAAGTTTTTTGGGCGACCCTATCCCATGGGGTATTTGGGGAAAAAAATTTGGGGCATTTAGGGTGAACACTAGTGTACTTGTGGGGCATTTAGGGAATTTTCCCTTAATATATATAATAATTATGTATTTTAATTATTTGGACACGAAATGATAACTAACGGACGTTAAGTAATTAACGGAATTGACTAACGACCGTTAAGTAAATAGTGGAAGGACTATTAGTGAAAATAGAGGCTTGGAAGAATCTAGAAACCCATTCAATGGGTGTGGCCGGTTTGGGCTAAGGGTTTAGCAACCCTTGTCGATCCAAACAACCCAACTTATGCTCCAAGTTAGGTTTTGCCTATAAATACAATTGAAGGGTCCTCTCCTCTCTTTTGCTCCCATAACCGGTCGTACACTTCATAAGTGTGTCGATCCATAGTTTTTCCAAGTTAACAAAATTGTTTTGGTTAATTGTGTTCATTCACTAGCATCAATACTTGGTTGCTTATAGTACGTGAAGAGTTCGGTAATAACTTACTTTAGTTATTCATCTTGGATTGTGAAACAAAAAGGTAAGGGGTTTCACGGTAATCCTATTTGTTTGATCAAGTGAAGTGAAGAGAAGATTAGATCCTTGTTTAGCTAGGATCAAAAGGTATGTAACTATTTATTATTCGGTAATTCTTTATACATGTTAAATATTCGATCTTGCTTCCGCTATACGTGCTTTGATGTGTTTATTTATTTAATTGATTGTCAAGTTATTTAAATTCAACAGTGGCATCACGAGCCAATTTAACATGTAATTGTAATTACCTAAACGCATAATAAAAATCAAATCTTTATTTGGATTTATATGTTAAGTCGATTTTTATTCTAGGGTTTTTAAACATACAATAAAAATCGAATCATAATTTAGGGGGGGGGGGTTCGACCCTCTTTTAATAAAAAGTTAGTTTTGTAACCCTAAATTAGGACATGTTGTGTTTATGTGTTTATTTTAATGATAAGGGTTACGTTCCTGGATAATCCATGATTCTTCATGCAAGGAATTCATGGATTAGGGTTTGTTTTTGTGCTACATGTTTTAGATAAATCTAAAATTAGGGAAGACCTAATTAATTTAATTAATGAATCAATTATGTGCAACGTGGTATATAATTATTAAGGCTTACGCGACCAACTTGTTGGTGTCTGTGGTCCATTGGGTACAATGCGCTCGAAAACTAATGGGAGTCTTTATAATTATATACATAATATTCACATAGAGATTATTAATAGGATTTATCAAAAGGTTTGCATGTGGCTATATGATTTAATGGTTAAGATTATATATGCGCTATTATGTGTTTATTTATTTTTTGTTAAATTACTTGTCTTTTTTGTTTAAATTGTTATTGAATTGTAAGCAAAAAGAGGGTAATTTTTGATATAAAAAATAAATTGACCTAATAATCATGAAACCTTGATGTGGTAAATTATTTATTGCCAAGTCTTATGTGCCGACAGTGGTTCGCTTCGCACGGTAATTTGCTCCCAAGCGAGACTAGCAATTTTATAATTTACAACATAAAATTTTTTAAGCTTTAAAAAACTTAAACTTTTAATTGATTGATGCAACTGTACTAAATTGGTCGAAAGGCGGACCTAATTTTGACAAACTATAAGGTTGGTTTAAAGTTGGTTTCGCATTAAATTGTGGCCTTAAAGAGACTCCATTCTGTCTCTCCGCCCGCTTGTGCGTCAAATTAGACTTACCAAGTACAACCATAATATAAGTACGAAGCATCTTAAGGCAAAGTTGTAAGTTTCTCAACGCCATCAATTAAAACTTTGTTGATTTAAGCTTAGTAAATAGTAAAAGTTTTACATGAAATATATGATACAAGATGAATGCATGACATCTTTGTACATATTTTTGATTACACACATCAAAACTAATACCCTTAAATTTAAGTTATATGCTGTCCAATGAAACGGAAACACCAGAGATTACATACTTTCATTACTAGCAGCCAAAGCTGATGTGATGAGCAAGGATGGTAATCAAAGGGTAAATTACATACTTTCATTACAAGCAGCCAAAGCTGATGTGATGAAACTATGGTAATTTGCAGTTTCTTAAGTTGGTTAACTTAATTGAGTACTTTCATTACTAACAACCAAAGCTAATGTAATGAAACTATGTCAAGGCATAAAGATAGGGATAAAGCATGCTTACATTTGCAACCGAGGTTGGCAAAATATGTAAATCCCATAATTCTAGTAATTGCAATTTGAGATTGGCAATTGAGTTCGACTCGTACCTTATTGAGTACTTTCATTACTAGCAGCCAAAGCTGATGTGATAAAACTATGTCAATTGGATCCTAATTTTCAGTGAAAATTAAATGGTTAAATGTTATTTACCATGGGTGTTTAATTTTCTTGAAAAGTTTAATTATCGAAAGTACTAACTTTTGAACTTTTTTCTATAGAAATGGCCCAACCCGACAACACTAACATGAACAACATGATTTTTGCTTTCAAGCAAATGATTGAAAGAGAAAAGTTGACTAGGACAAAGAATTTCAATGATTAGTACCGTTCTTTGAGAATTGTTCTGCGAATGGCCAAACGCATTGATTATCTTAGTAAGCCTCTTCCTAATGCTCCTGCTGGTACTGCAACATCTGCAGAACATGAAGAGTATAACATTGATTATGAGAAGCACAATGATGTGGCTTGTCTTATGTTATCTGGGATGGACACTCAATTGCAAAAGCAATTTGAGAACTATGGTCCTATGGACATGATCAATGAGCTCAAGCGTATGTTTGAGAAACCACCTATGGCAGAGTTATATGACTTGATAGATTCTCTGCATAAGGGTAAGCAGGATGCTAGTAAACCAGTGAGTGCCCATGTATTAGAAATAAAAAGCTATTTGGACCAATTGGATGCACTCGGCTGTGGTTACGTGCAAGATGTACAAGTTGGCCTCATCAATCGATCCCTTAACGAGGAGTTGTTTGATGATTTTGTGCGCAACTTCAATATGCATTGCACGGGGAAGACAATAAGTGATTTACATGCAATTCTTATTGACTTTAAGAAAGGATTGTCAAAGAAGGCACCTACACCTGTTGTAATGGCAATACAAGGTGGTAGGATTACTAAGCCCAACAAATCGCAACACGCGAACAAGAAGGGGAAAGGTAAAGCTGATAAGAATAAACAAGTTATGTCCTACCAGCCAATGCTTAAGAAGCATAATCCTCCTAAGAAGAAGGATAATCCCAAGAAGAATTTGGCTGCTTGTCACCACTGCAACACTCCTGGACATTGGAAGAGGAATTGTCCATTGCTGCTAGAGGAGTTGCGTGCAAATAAAAATAAGAAGGCTGAGAATGTCGCGAGCACTTCAGGTATTTTTTTGATTGAATTATTTTCTTTTCCTCGTAAGCATAATGCCTGGGTATATGATACGGGATGTGGTACTCATATTTGTAACACATCGCAGGGGCTTAGAGGAGCGAAGAAGCTGACCTATGGAGAAAGATACTTGTACGTGGGCAATGGCATACGTGCAGCAGTTGAAGCCATAGGGACATTCGATTTAGTCTTACCTTCGGGTTTAATACTAGTTTTGAATAATTGTCACTTTGCACCTTCTATCATTAGGGGTGTTATTTCAGTTTCTTTGTTAAAGGATAATGGTTTCGTTCACACATTTACTGATAATGGAATTTCGGTTTCTTTAAATAATGTTTTTTACTTTAATGCAATTCCTATAAATGGTGTGTTTGAAATATACATGGAGAATCATGTGTCCAATAGAAATAATTCTGTGTATATCATTAGTAATAAGAGAATCAAGTCAGACTTGGATTCATATTATCTTTGGCACTGTCGTCTTATACATATTGGCAAGAAACGCATGAAAAAGCTGCAACATGATGGGCTTTTGCAAAATATCAATGATGATTCATTTGATAAATGCGAATCTTGCATATCTGGGAAGATGACAAGGAAACCTTTTTCACATCAAATGGAAAGGGCTACAGATCTAATTGGATTAATACATACTGATGTGTGCGGTCCACTTAGACATGTGTTAAAACGCGGTGCTAGCAACTTCCTAACCTTTACGGATGATTACAGTCGTTATGGTTATGTTTATTTACTTAAACATACACATGAAGTCTTTGAGACATTCAAGGTTTTTAAAAGTGAAGTAGAATTACAACTCGGTAAGAAGATTAAGGCTCTTCGATCCGATAGAGGTGGTGACTATTTAAGCCAAGAGTTTAAAGATTATCTAGCTGAGTGTGGAATTGTCCAGCAACTCACATCTCTTTATACTCCACAGCAAAATGGTGTATCTGAAAGGAGAAATCGTACATTGCTAGATATGGTACGATCTATGTTTAATCTGACAACTCTTCCCTTATCCTTTTGGGACTATGCCCTTGAAACTGCTGTTCACGTATTGAATAGGATTTCAACTAAGAAGGTTGATAAGACTCCATATGAATTATGGACTGGAAAAGCTCCCAACTTGTCTTACTTAAAGGTCTGGGGTTGTGAGGCGTTTGTTAAACGTGACTCACCAGATAAACTCCAACACAGATCTATTAAGTGTATCTTCGTAGGATACCCTAAGGAAACAAAGTGTTACTACTTTTACTTTCCACCAGAGAATAAAGTCATTGTGGCTAGGTATGGTGAATTCCTTGAGGAGAATCTAATATCTCAAGAATTCAGTGGGAGAGTTTATGATCTTGAAAATGATCAAGGAGATACATCACCTTCTGAAAACACTAGCACACTTCCTGTGGAACCTGAAAGTCTAGGTCCTCCACCTGAAGTTGAAGTGGTTCCCATTCGCAGATCTGCAAGAACTGTGAAAGCTCCTGAACGTCTATGTCTTAACATAGAGTGTGAGAAAACTATACTAGGGGATCTTGATGAACCTACTAGTTATAGGGCTGCCATTAATAGTCCTGAAAAGGATAAATGGCAGGTTGCTATGAATGGGGAAATGCAATCCATGAGAGATAATGAAGTCTGGATTGAAGTAGACCTTCCTCCCAATGCTAAGTTAGTTGGGAGCAAGTGGCTCTTCAAGAAGAAAACGGACATGGATGGCAATGTACACACCTATAAGGCTCGTTTGGTGGCTAAAGGCTTTACCCAAACATATGGTGTTGACTACGAGGAGACCTTTTCTCCTGTAGCTGACATTAGAGCTATTAGGATTCTCATAGCCATAGCTGCACACTATGATTATGAGATTTGGAAAATGGATGTTAAAACCGCCTTCTTGAATGGTCGCCCAGATGAAAACATCTATATGGCGCAGCCTGAGGGGTTTGTGAATTCAGAATTTCCTGAACGTGTATGCAAGCTTCAAAGATCCATTTATGGATTGAAGCAGGCATCACGTCAATGGAATAAAAGATTTAATGAGGAAATCAAAAGGTTTGGATTTACTCAAAATCTTGATGAGCCATGTGTATACCACAAAGCTAGTGGGAGTGATGTTATTTTTCTAGTTCTATATGTTGATAACATATTGATCATGGGTAAAAACATTCCAACCTTGAATGAGGTGAAAGCCTATCTTGGGAAGTGTTTTTCCATGAAGGATCTAGGAGAAGCAACATACATTCTAGGAATCAAGATCTATAGAGATAGATCAAGGCGGTTAATTGGTTTAAGCCAAAGTGCTTACATTGACAAGATATTGAAGAGATTCAGTATGCAAAATTCCAAAAAGGGATTTTTGTCAATGCAAGTAGAACATGGCTTGAGTAGCAAAGCTTGTGCTTCAACACCTGAAGAGGTGGCACGCATGAAGAGAATCCCTTATGCGTCAGCTATGGGATCGATTATGTATGCGGTGCGATGTACAAGGCCCAATGTGGCGTTTGCTCAGAACATTACCAGTCGTTATCAGCAGAACCCATGTGAACTCCACTGGACTGCTGTGAAATATATACTCAAGTATTTAAGATCTACGAGAGAAATGTTTTTAGTGTACGGGGGAAATCCGAAAGCAGAGCTGTGTGTTACAGGTTACTGAGATGCATCATAGAAGTGTGATAAAGATGATACGAAGTCTCATACGGGTTATGTCTTTGTCGTCAATGGAGGTGCTGTGGATTGGAAGAGCAAGAAGCAGAGTACTATAGCGATGTCTGCAACAGAAAGTGAGTATATTGCTGCCTCAGAAGCTGCAATGGAAGCAGTCTGGATTAGGAAATTCGTTTCAGGGCTTGGAGTTATGACCTCAATCGAAAGACCTATAAAAATGTATTATGACAACTCAGCTGCAATTACATTTGCCAATGAGCCTAGAATCATGAAGGGCACCAGACATTTCCCGATCCGGTATCACTATGTTAGAGAACAAGTGGAGATAGGAGAGATCGAGTTACTCAAAGTTCACACAGATGACAACTTAGCAGATCCATTAACGAAGGCTCTACCCGGTGGAAAGCTTAAACAACTTTCTGAAGGCATAGGACTTCGTTTAGCTGATAGTTTCATGCATATCTGTGATTAGTATTTGGATAATGGGATGTTGTAAAACAGTTATTATTTTAATGAAATAAAATAAATTGTTATGTTTGTTTATCATTTTCTTAATAATATATCCTATATTTGCATGTTTATAATCCATGAATATATTTATATATTCTAAAATGTCCGTTGTCGGTTAATGATATGGGAATATCATTAAACTAAGACAAATCTGAGTATTGGTAGAATATACTTGAAAGTATATTGATGCGTTGTCATACCAATTTCACATGATATTCAAATGATTGAATATAGGACTTATCCAGACTTCATGAGTTTACTTTATGGATTTTGTCATTAAGTAAATCATGTGTATGTAGTTATCCTCAGACTTGAGATGCCAGATAACTGTCATGCATGTAGTGCATTTCTGTAATTCAATTTAACGCTATACGTAACTGGTAGCTATACAGATTATTTTCGAAAATGTTGCGAAGTGCATGTGTTATGCTCGTAGTCAAGATATAATTTGTTCCTTCAAATTTATTTGGAGTTTAATACTGCTGGGCCCCTCGTAGGATTAGTAAGATGTATGTGTGGCCACACCCAAGATCTCCCCTGAATAGTTCAGAAGATTTGGTAATCTTATTTAATCATAAACAACGAGAAACAGAATTATTAATAAAGAATGACTTAGATCCATATATTTATTAATGTGGTATTAGAAACAAAATGATGAGTATGATGAGTAATCATCGAATGGTTTTTCCAGGAGACCACCACCTGAGTTGTATTAGGGGCATTGGCGTGTTGCTAGACGCTAACCAATGTCATTACACTTTTAATAGATTTCCAAGTGGGAGCTGTTAGAGTTTAATTGAAAAATATTAATTGTGTATGTCTAGATTCGAACACGGGACCGAGGGATTGCACACTTTACGTATGAATGATCAAGCAAATAATTAATATATATAATAATTATGTATTTTAATTATTTGGACACGAAATGATAACTAACGGACGTTAAGTAATTAACGGAATTGACTAACGACCGTTAAGTAAATAGTGGAAGGACTATTAGTGAAAATAGAGGCTTGGAAGGATCTAGAAACCCATTCAATGGGTGTGGCCGGTTTGGGCTAAGGGTTTAGCAACCCTTGTCGATCCAAACAACCCAACTTATGCTCCAAGTTAGGTTTTGCCTATAAATACAATTGAAGGGTTATTAGTTATTTTACCTAGTGCATTGCTATAACCCTAAAATTGTCCTCTCCTCTCTTTTGCTCCCATAACCGGTCGTACACTTCATAAGTGTGTTGATCCATAGTTTTTCCAAGTTAACAAAATTGTTTTGGTTAATTGTGTTCATTCACTAGCATCAATACTTGGTTGCTTATAGTACGTGTAGAGTTCGGTAATAACTTACTTTAGTTATTCATCTTGGATTGTGAAACAAAAAGGTAAGGGGTTTCACGGTAATCCTTTTTGTTTGATCAAGTGAAGTGAAGAGAAAATTAGATCCTTGTTTAGCTAGGATCAAAAGGTATGTAACTATTTATTATTCGGTAATTCTTTATACATGTTAAATATTCGATCTTGCTTCCGCTATACGTGCTTTGATGTGTTTATTTATTTAATTGATTGTCAAGTTATTTAAATTCAACACTAACTGAGATAGTTGGTAGTATTGTCTGAGTTTGTTCTGTTCTTGTGGTAATTCTCAGTTTGTTTAAGTATAATAGGCATATGTCTATTCTGTAATCTCATGGATGTTAGTATCATTGTGTTATTAATATAAGATTCACCTTTTGCACCAAAAAATAAAAAAGAATCAAGAGAACCTACAACACTAATCGTTGAAGACGACTTTCTTCATGCTTTGTACGCGTTTGTACAAATTTTGTTTTTTCTTATGACTTTTGGTCTTTCGTGAGTTATTTTTATAAGGGAAATATATGATTTGTATACTACTTTGCAAACGTTTTTTGAACATCATGCATGTTGGATGTGATAAATAATTTGTAAACATGGGCGGAGACAAGGGGGGGTCCGGGGGGTCACGTGACCCCCCGGCGAAAAAAATTGTAGTGTAAATTTTTGAAATTTTTCGGCTATTTTTGTAATTTGCCCCCCCAACGGACCAATTTTTAGTGAAGTTTCTAAAAATTATCATATTTTGCCCCCCCCGAAATTTTTTCTGGCTCCGCCCCTGGTTGGATGTGATAAATAATTTGTAAACATATTTTGAACATCGATCTGTTGTACGTGATTAATATTAGGGGTGACAATTCTCGACACGAACCCGACACAAAGTTAAACAGGTTAGGGTTACAGGTTTGGGTCAAAAATAGGTCAACCCGTTTAATAAACGGATACTTTTTTTTTTTTTTTTTTTTTTTTTGAAGGGCAAATAAAAATAGATATATTAAAACTCAAACCATAGATACAACCTGCTACATAGACAGCGCATGTCCCTTTCTATAAGAAATAGATACAGGGACTGGAGACAACCTACCAAAAACAGTGAGCAAAACTCACAACAAAGCAAACAGGTCAAGATGTGAACCCCGTTTAAGTATATAAGCCTCTAAAAATAAAATATATATCTCGGTTTTAATGTTGGATATGGATTAAATGTATTTTGTCATGTACTTAATATGAGTGAATTACGATTATAACTCAGATATTATATATTGAAATTGACGCTTATAACTCAAATATTATTGAAATTGTCGTATAGTTATTTGTATGTTATTTCTATCATATTTTAGATCCTTATATTATTTTTGAATTTAAACTAGTTAAATTAATAAACTACCAGCCTTATTCACTGCTTGAACTATTTACTTAAACAGGTTAAACGGGTCACAAACAGGTTACGCGTGTTTTGCAGTTCTGGGTTAGGGTTGAGCTTCTTGACACGATTATTAAATGGGTTCTGTTTGGGTAGAGGTTATTTCAACCCGCCAACACGCGAACCCGAATAGGTCAACACGAACACGACTCGATTGCCACCCCTAATTAATACTATGTAAACATTTGTTATAGATTTTGGTCGTCTAATCAAATGCACGTTTAGCCGTAAAGGTCCCGGATTATTATGAGTGGTTCAACACATATCACAAAACCCACCATATTCAAAACCGTTACAAACTGAAGTGTGGAGATGTACCCACTAGAACTCAGATCATACTAAACACAAAAAGAGGGATATCAATAAAACATAAAGAACCAAACCCCATTAGATGCTATGTAAACATGCTTTCATTAACTCGCGCGGTGGCATTTTGACCTCTTGTAGCTCATATTACCTTTGCCAACTTTGCTAAGAAAAACCTTTGTCAGCACGGTATTAGATTTCAAAGCACTCTTCAATAGTTTTAAGCCCTAAAACATGAAAACAGCAATTCAAATCGACAAAGTGTGCGTCTCACAAAATAAACACGAACGTTTAACTAAAATGGTTTTTAAGTATAAGATACATATGGAATCAAGGTAAATACGGCCACACACAAAGGTTTCATGGAAATGATTAACTAATATTCGTTAACATCAAAACTGGTAAATACATAGGTACGGTAATAATACCTCATCTTTGCCAAAATAAACCATCTTCTCCTCGAGTTGATTCAGATCCTTGACACCAAACTTAGTGACGAGAATGATGCTTGAAATGGTGGACATGGGCTTCACCACAAGATATATCATCCATCACCATGTAAGTAACTACTTCTTTTACATATCCTCCCGTCACGTTTCTTTTTTTCTTCTTCACCTCCTTCTTAGGCAAAATCGGGTTCATCTTAACATTCATTGAACCTTTGCAATCAGGACATATTGTACCTTTATACACTGTAGCATTTGACCTGCAAGTTTGGCGACTATAAAAGCTGCAATTCATTGATGCATTTGAACACCTGTAAATTGCGTTACATGTTGCAGATTCACCATCTGAGCTAGCACCGTATGACAAAAGAAATCTGTTTCCATTGAAACATGTTTTTGGATTGAAGATATCATCTCTATTTATACCAGGAAGGTATGTAACATTCAAGCTTTGGATGCTATCTTTGAGTTTACCTAAGCAACCCACCATTTGTTTCGATCCCAAAAACTCAATGAGCGTACCAAGAAGTAACGAGAAGATGTGAAAAAGGAAATCCACAAATTCTTTTGTGGCTTCTGCAAATAACAGGTCTTTTTTGTAGTAGTGACTCTTTCACCTTTCTTATCGACCAGAAGCTTCAAAGTCATTTTTGGGGTAGCCATTGATGGATTACAATATTCTTGGTGTATGTGATGATTAGGGGTTAATTGGTAATGGTGTGCAGCTCTCGAGTTTTTGGAGACCTGGAGTTACAGTCTCAACTTTATAAGAATTGAACACTACTTAATTTTGCAATTAAACAAATTGAAAATAATAAATTTTGTTTGATTGGACATTTGGACCAAGGTTTTTAAGATCGAGATTCTACTTAGGATCGTTTTCGTCTTTGCAAGATCGTGATCGTAAGATCAAATCGGGATCCTAAGATCCTACTATAATACTATTTTTTAATGATCTTTGTAATATTATTCAAATCTATAAATTATTATATATTATAAACATGAAATTATAAAAATATTGTTCTAAATTATGAATATGAAATGTTTAAAAAGAATCACATGTTGCTTTTTAAATTATAAAAAAACATAAACTATAAATTTGTAGTTTTTTAGTTTGTGGTTTGAAAAAAGTAAGATCGGATCGGAGTAGATCTTAAAATCCTATGGTCAAGATCGGAATCCTATAAGATCTTAATAAAATCTTAAGCTTGTTAAGATCCTATGTAAGATCCGATCCAGATCGTTTTTGCTTCGTAGAATCGTAAAATCATAATCGGGATCTTAACAACATTCGGACTATTTCTTCACATGAAATTTAATTAGAATATAACCAAACTCCAAATGCAATCACAATACACAACTACATCCATCTCAATTGGGCCAACTGTTGCGAAGTTTACGGACTACTCGCATCATGTATATTATCTGTATGTGTGACGACACGACTTGTTTAGACCCCACATTATCATGATAAGTGATTCAATTCATTCTTATTAATTACAGTGTGACATAGAAAAACAGAGCAAACACATTTTTACAAACCATGTAACCGCAACAAAGATGCATCAATGAAAACATACACAAATGACATATACATAATACAACATGTTAACATTAGTGGATTTACCCAAAAATACATATAGTGTTTTTACCTCCTTAAGGCACAAAAGATCAAAAGTCATAAAGGAGAACAACATATCACCATACCAAAAGATACATATTTTGATCAACTAGATATCCATATGACAACACGGTCCATATATATGATCCAACTTCTAATGCATAAAGATGGTCGTCAGCACTTTATCTGTCATCAAAGATGTCTTTAAGAGCTTCAACCCCTATTAACATTTTGCCATGAGATTAATAATTAGTACACAACCCCATTTTTTAGCCAAATCAATCAAGAAACTATATTTATTAGAAAGCATGCACGCAGAATTACATTACTCTTATTGAGATTTTTTAAAACTGATGCGCTTACTTATAAACATATCAATATAAACTAACTAACTTAAATAAGCCATTAACTCATAAGCCAGAAAACAATAAGCTTATCGGGCGCTTTCAAATTTTAGCAAGCCAAATTGTAGCTAATAAAATAAAATAATCCAAGCACCCCATTAACAAATTTACAAATGTTGTGAATGAGCTTAAGCACGAATCTATAGCGTTTCTAGGTGTTTTTAGTTGAAAGAAAAACCCTCAGTTTCATATATAAATTTATGAGATAAGAAACTAAAAAGCTTTATTTCTTCATTGTTACAATTATATATAGGAAAGCAATATATTAACCAAGTATACCTCTTCTTTTCCAAAAGTGACCATCTTCTCCTCGAGTTGACTCAGATCCTTAATTCCAAACGTGTTGATAAGAGTGATGCTTGAAATGGTAGACATAGGCTTCACAACCAGATTATCCATCACCATATAAGTTACCACCTCCTTCACATAGCCACCACCCTTGTTAATCTTCTCCATAGCTGCATCCTCCACCTAAGTACTCATTCCATGCAAAAATATACTTAAGCCATAGTAAAATATGATTTTTTTCACAATAACAGATAAAAAAATTATATGGTTTATGGCATGTAACATACTTTTTTCGATCAAATAATTATCATTGCCACATTGGTGTACCTTTTTAATACAAACTCTCAACTTTTCTCTTGATATCATATTTATTGCTTAAAAACTAGATGTATGTAGCATGCAATGGAGTAAAATAAAGTAACTTGAAATGAAGGAAAAAAAAATTAAAAAAATCTATACATCAAGTACCTCTGCGTCCTTGGGCTGAATCCGTGTCATCGCAACATTCATGGAACCACTACAATTTGGACATATGGACTTCGGATCCAGTGTCACGTTTGAGCGACACGATGAGCGATTACAATACCCGCAATTCGTCGAAGCATTGGAACACCTGTATATAGCTTTAGATGAACTAGCTTGATCAGTAGAAGAAGCATTGTACGACAACAGAAATGTGCTACCATTAAAAGGCGTCTTAGGGTTAAAGATGTTATCTTTTTTCACACCAGGTTGAAGGTAAGTTCCATGAAAGCTTTCAATGCTATCTTTGAGTTTACCTAAACAACCCACCATTTCTTTTGATCCAATGAACTCAATGAGGGTTCCCAGAGGTAAAGAAAATATGTGGAAAATAAAGTCCACAAATTCTTTTGGCGCTTCAGCAAATAGAACCCTTTGGCCTTTTTTGTCAACAAGAAGCTTGAGACTCATTTTTGGGGTAGCCATTGATATGGGGCTTTCTTTTCTTTATTTGGTATTTTTTAGTGTGGAGCAGTTGGGTTAATGCATGCAACTCTAGGATGGGTTTGGTTAAATGAAGAAATCATGAAGGGTAGCTATATAGAGGTTTGATTCGGTATGTTAAGATGTCATTGAGCCTTGTGCACACACAGCTATCCACTGGGCACTGCGGCCCATCCCATCATATTGCATGTTGTGGAGTTAAGATAGAAGGGTAATTCGTCAAAAACTCAAAATATAGCGAGTATCGTCACGAATTTACGATTAGATAACTAGATGTTTGTGAAAGTATTTTATTCATATCGCTAGATAACGACGGATCCATAGAAAAGATTATTGAATTTTACTCCATGTTTTTTAGGATGAGAATAAAGTTAATCGAAAGAACCGAAAATGAAAAAATTAAATCGAAAAAATTGATCGAAACAAAAATAGCCGACGGAACAAAAATTTCAGTTTCAACTTTGGTTTCGATTTTGGCGTCTGGTCAAAAGACTAACCATAATAAATTAATAACTGAATCGAACCGATTTTCATAATATACGTTTTACAATTAAAGCTAATATTACTGATAAGTAAGTAAAGTGATAGTAAATCGGAGAATAAGAGAAGAGTTAAAATATAACGTGTCCTAACATAAATACAACCATAAATACAACCATAAAAACCTTTAGTACGCATTTGGTTCATGTTTCTTAAGACGTTCAAGCAAGTTACCGAATAGGAAGTTAGCCAGTTTTCTTAAGCCTAACATAGATAAACAATCATCCAATACAACTAATAACACACTAATAACCAATAATCAATAGCTAGGTTTCATTAGATCTAAGCAAACACAAGATAAATTTAGCCTAACATGTTAATCAAAAGACAAGAATAAGATAAAATCAAACAACACATAGACATATTGAATGATTAATTGATAACTTATCTTCAATGTAACATGGAAGATCTCAAGGCAAAAAGCCTTGAAAAAGAAGCTAAAATCGTCTTAGGGTTTTCTCCCAAAATTCCACACACTAAGCTCTCTCTTCATGACAAAAAATTAGAAAACTATATATAGATTTTTGGATCTGACGGCGTCACGTTATGGAGTGTGACGCCGTCACCTCGCCGCTTTTAGGGTTCCCGGATGACCTTTTCGACGCCGTCCCTCTTTAGCTCTTCAAAAATCCATTCTGGCTTATCAAGGCTTGACGCCGTCTAACCTTGAACGTGACGCCGTCCCCTTATGATTTAAGCCGTGACGCCCTTGATCAAGTTAAAGCGTGACGCCGTCAGAATTCACATGCTATTTTCACTGGCCTATCATGAGTAAATTTCACGTCCAACTTTTCTTGCCAAGGCATGACGCCGTCCAGAGTAAATTGTGACGCCGTCAAAGGTAACTTTTAGCCGATTTTTGAGACTTTGCCGTTTTCTTCACTTTATGCTCCAAAAACGTCCAAAATGCCTCCTTTTCCAGATTTCTCCTCAAAAGTACCTAAAATGACAAAAGGAACGATTTAGGGCAATATTTGATCAAATAAATACGATTTAAGGCTTAAATGACCCCTTAAAAGCGGTACACTTTTCGCTTCATCAACTCTTCAATAGTTTTAAGCCCTAAAACATGAAAACAGCAATTCAAATCGACAAAGTGTGCGTCTCACAAAATAAACACGAACGTTTAACTAAAATGGTTTTTAAGTATAAGGTATATATGGAATCAAGGTAAATATGGCCACACACAAAGGTTTCATGGAAATGATTAACTAATATTCTTTAACATCAAAACAAGTAAATACATAGGTACGGTAATAATACCTCATCTTTGCCAAAATAAACCGTCTTCTCCTTGAGTTGATTAAGATCCTTGACACCAAACTTAGTGACGAGAATGATGCTTGAAATGGTGGACATGGGCTTCACCACAAGATATATCATCCATCACCATGTAAGTAACTACTTCTTTTACATATCCTCCCGTCACGTTTCTTTTTTTCTTCTTCACTCCTTCTTAGGCAAAATCGGGTTCATCTTAACCAATGTTTTAAAAACCGGTTTTTTAGTCGAACCGGCCGTGCTTCCGTCACCGGTCGAACCGGCCGAACCGCCCAACAAAAAAAAAAAAAAAAAAAAAAAAAAAAAAAAGTCAAAAAGTCAAAAACCGGTTGAACCGGACCGGTCGAACCGGAAAAACCGGCCAAAACCGGGAAAACCGGCCGGTTCGCTACAGTAAACGGGACTATAAAAAAACCGGGGTTTTTTAAACCGGCCGACCAGCCGGAGGCCGGTCGAACCGGTCGAACCGGCCGGTCCGGTCCGGTTTTTAAAACATTGATCTTAACATTCATTGAACCTCTGCAATCAAGACATATTGCACCCTTATACACTGTAGCATTTGACCTGCAAGTTTGGCGACTATAAAAGCTGCAATACATTGATGCATTTGAACACCTATAAATTGCGTTACATGTTGCAGATTCACCATCTGAGCTAGCACCGTACGACAAAAGAAATATGTTTCCATTGAAACATGTTTTTGGATTGAAGATATCATCTACCAGGAAGGTATGTATTAGGTGTGTTTGGTATACTGCCATGAATGACAATGGGTATGAGTTTGATAGTAGTGGTGGGTCCCTCACCTATGAAAGATTCATACCTAGCTCTCTTGATGTATATGGAGTATGGATTATATCTATCATTCATTACCATAGTTGTGAGCCCCCTTATCTTAAACAAACACATTTAATCACTTTCATAGTCATAGTTTCATTTCCATAGTGGGATACCAAACGCACCCTAACATTCAAGCTTTGGATGCTATCTTTGAGTTTACCTAAGCAACCCACCATTTGTTTCGATCCCAAAAACTCAATGAGCGTACCAAGAAGTAACGAGAAGATGTGAAAAAGGAAATCCACAAATTCTTTTGTGGCTTCTGCAAATAACACTCTTTCACCTTTCTTACCGACCAGAAGCTTCAAAGTCATTTTTGGGGTAGCCATTGATGGATTACAATATTCTTGGTGTATGTGTGCAGCTCTCGAGTTTTTGGTAATGGTGTGCAGCTCTCGAGTTTTTGGAGACCTGGAGTTACAGTCTCAACTTTATAAGAATTGAACACTACTTGATTTTGCAATTAAACAAATTGAAAATAATAAATTTTGTTTGATTGGACATATGGACTATTTCTTC